>JAOTQQ010000032.1:1059822-1133134 GCA_026546715.1 Gallinago undulata
CGGGGCGGGAGGAGAGCTCTGAGCCCCGGGACGGGACCCCCCAGCCGCCCCCGGACAGACCCGACCCGACCCGACCCCCCGCCGGGGCGTCCCCGGCCCCGCTTACCCCGGCAGAGAGCGGCGGCGGCGGCCAGGAGGAGGAGGAGGAGGAGGATGCGGAGGCGGAGGTGCGGGCTCATGGCTGGGCTGGCTACGGGGCTGCGGCGGGAGCCGGCTGTGCCGCCCCATTGTCGCCAGGTGCTTTTATCTGCCGCCGGGAGCTGGAGGGCAGGAGAAACGTGATTCACACTCCGTCACGCATCTTTCTCTCCTCCCCGCACATCCCCGGGCGGCTGCTGCTCGTCCTCATCCCCGCCTGTCACCCGCAGCCGGCAGCCTGCAGGGTGCGTGAAGGGGCTGCGGGGTCCGGTTCCGTTCCCTGGCCAGTTTCCCTGACCCGCCACATCTGGCCAGAGGTGTCTGCTCAGCCTGCCCCTCGTACCGGGAATGCAGCTGTGCCAGGCAGCCAGCGGTGGGAGCTCATCTAGGAACTGACTGTCCTTTAGACGGCAGAATTTGGAGGTTAAGTTTAGCCCAGCCCAAGTTTTCTTGGAGTTTGCAAGACTGAAAGATGCTAGTGGAAACTGAGGCTTAAAATCCTTTGTCTTCTGCATCGAGGGATAAGTTCATATTTATTTTTATCACCTGGGTTTTTCTGCCAAGCAGCCAGTAACTTACCTGTGAATTTAGTTGTTAGCTGAAAAGCAAGGAGTTGTGTAAATGATGGTGATGGTGATGGCAAAGCAGTGATGGTAGGGTCCCTCTCCGGCTGACTGTCAAGAGGTCAAGCCTTAAAGTCTGCCAGAGGATCCAGGGATGGCTCTGAGCTGCAGGTGCAGCCTGGAGGTGCCACAGCCATCCCACCCGTTCTTCCCGGTCACTGGAGATCATGCATTGCTTTATTTCAGTCCTCCAGCTTTTCTTTGGACTGCTGTTGTGCTTTCTGGGGCAGTGAAGAGTGATTAAAATTTTCGCCTAAGATCTTTTCAAAGATGTAATAATTGTGTTAATGTTTAGTCC
This sequence comes from Gallinago undulata, assembly GCA_026546715.1. NCBI lineage: Eukaryota > Metazoa > Chordata > Aves > Charadriiformes > Scolopacidae > Gallinago > Gallinago undulata. The sequence goes on from JAOTQQ010000032.1 coordinate 1,060,882, forward strand.
TTGGTCTGGACAGCAAAAGAACCAATTCGATATTAGGCAATGGACACCTCATTTCTTTTGACTCGGGCAGGGCGAAATGACAACACAGACTGATTTATTAATTCAGTGTCTGCAAGCTTGGAAATCAACTGTCTGTGTAATTGCAAAATATTTCTGGAAAGAGGGAAGCTGAGAACAGAGATAACTTTGTGTTGACAATTAGCCCTGCATGCTGACCAACTTGACTGCCTTGCTGGTAATAAGCTGACTTTTCTCCTCTTGGAACTAGGTGTGAATTCCCTGATTTGGGCATTGCCAGTGCAGTCTCTGTGGCTCCAGGTCCATCACATCTGTAAGCCATGGGGCACTCAACTACTTCTTGCTTTTGCCATCCTGCAGGAAGCACTAAAGTAACCAGGAGGGGAAGATCTCAGAGCAGCGGGGTTTGTATTTCTCTCAGGAGTGCCTGCCTCTCATTGTGCTTGGTCTGCTGAAGGGTAGGGAGCAAAAACCTAATTCCTAGCCATCTGTAATTCCTTCTGCCTTGCACATGAGTTTCCTGAAGGAACTAGGTGTTCCTAGCCTAGTAGGTACCCACCAGCTATCAAATGCTGGCTGGGGGCTGGTCCTTGCTCTACTGCACCAAAACGCAGCTACAACCCTGCCTTCTATTGTGAAATTTCCTTACGTGATGCCAAGGGAAAAATGACATTGTCATGCTGAGAATCCTGTTTCTGCAGTGCACAAATATTCAGAGTAGAACCTGAAGTGAAATGCCAGGTGTGCCAGATGCAAAGGGGTCATAAAGACACGGGCTAGCTTTAAAATGTAAGGAATATAGTTTCTGTGAACTGTTTTCTGACTTTTTTCTCCCCATATTTCATGTTCCCCCCATCCCCTGCCCCTATATAAACTGACATTTCCTGGATTGTGGCTGTTTATAAGATATGGCATTATGTGCTGGCTTTTGTTTATTTGGAGAAATCTTCCCTGTGCTATCGGTTTATTTTTCTTTTTATGACAATGTTCTGTGCCAACAGGCTTTCTGCTCTGGAAAGCACCAGCTCAGTAGCAGCCTGGTTCTGAACTCAGTCGTCTTGGGTTTCAGGGTAAAGGCGTCACTTGTTGTGTGAAGTCCTCGTTGCACTGACGTCAGTGGTAGCTTAGATGAGGCCAGCTTTTCATCGCTGACTCCAGTTGTCACTTCAAGTAGAAGTAGATCAGGTATAGAAGAACAAATGGGGCTGACCTGCGTTTTACCCCTTTTTTGAGCAATTCATGGAGGGCAGCAGTGGCTGGGCTCTTGGAAAATTGCTATGGATGGTATGTTGAGGGCCTGTCTGATGGAGGAAAAGGATTTCTCAGAGTGGCCAATACCTTGTGTCACACAGAACTCAGCATTAACAGAGCATATTTCATTAGAGTAACTACTTTTTGTCTTATCCAAATCTCTTAGGAGGAACTGATGTCCAGGACTAGGCTGAACTAAATGAAATCTATAGCAGTATCAATGATGACATTAGTTTGGCGGTTGGTAAAACAGCAGTGACAAACTCCCCACACGGTGAGAAACTCTTCAATGGGCCTTCTGTCCTGTGGGTTCAAACTATCAATTCCAGCAACAGGATCTGAAATTAACTTCCTTTCCTTTGCCTTCTCAAACCTCTGGAAAGCTGCTTCCCAGTCTTTCTTGTCTCCAGTGGGAGATTGCAAAACAAATAATCAAGAGGGCCTTTAAAAGAAAAACAAGCTATGCTTCCTGAAGCTTGGAACAGCTTCCATCTTTTTAGTAGAACAGTCATGTTCAAAAATCTGGAGGACAGGTGTTTGTGGGATCTGGAATTTAATCTGTTCAGGGCTCATAAAATCAACGGGACAATGTGCCTACCAGCGTCTCCCTGTGCCCATACAGTTTCTTTTCAGAGCAATCTGGTTTATTATTCTTCAACTAGGCAAAACTCATTCACATTTGCCACTGGCTGGTCTTGATGTGAGTTATAACATGATTCAGCATTAATTCAGCAGAAAAGCCACTACGGTATATTGCTCTTAAAGGCCAATCTGAGCGTTGAGCAGCTCATAACAATGAAAGAATGATGCATCAGGGAAGCAGAAACTCACTGCAGAAAGAGGTAAAGAAGGTCTGAGATTGCTTCACTATGCCAAAAAGGAAATGCTTTTCAATCAGCAAATGTGGCTTGTTAACAAATGTGTAACATCTGTAGTGCTTATGAAGAAGCTTATTTGCTCAGTCATTTTCCTGTGATGTAATTAACCATTTTGTTTGACGTTCTCAAGAATCTTAATTCTCTGACAAGTCAAACTCCTCAACAGCTGGCCTGACCTTTAGCCCAGGCTGGAGTTTGGGGAAAGTTTTTGACAAATACCCACTGTACCAATAGAGTGAGAGGAAACTCGAGATGTACAAAGACTCAAAAAAATGTCTCATGTGCCCAGGAACATTGCTCAGTCACTTCCCTTTAATCAGTGCTATGCAAACCCTACACATCTGGCTCCATCAGGGTACACTCAAAGCAGTACTATCAGGACCATGTTTTAGAAAAAAAGGCAATAAAAAGTCAGATGAGCGTCATTTATTGTGTCTCTGTCCCTGTGAAACAAGAACACCTTGTGCTGTTTGTGCTGGTGCTCAGATCCTGCAGCTATTCCTTTGTATTGGAGCCAATACAATCTTTAATGAAGGCTGTGACTAGGAGGCAGCTGAAATTATGAATATGTGGTCCATGCTGTCACTTTTAGATAGGCTCTCAACAGAGTTAAGAGGAAAATCATTCGGGATCATCCCGAAGGAATGAACTCTTTCAAGGGTTATGCCCTGGGCAACTAGCTGTATTTTGCAAAGAGGATCAGACCAACCTCCTGGCCAGTCTTTTCCGGCTATGGGGAGATTCCCCTCCCTTCTTGAATTGACACAACTAGTTGGCCACACTTGGTCACTAGTTACTGGTTAGAGATAAGAGAGGGTGACTGGTCCACTGCCAGTTAGCATGATGCAAGGCCATAGGAATGCTCTCCTCTGGCACTGGTTCCTCCTGGAATTACGGATAAGAAAGGGAGGCAGATCGGGTAATTTTCTTATGCCAGTGAGTATGAATCAGGAAAGCCCAAGGAGAAGGAGTAACTTTAAAAGCATTTATCTGTGATGAGGTTAGTGTGTCAAGAGGTCTATCTGATGACACAAAGAGAAAAAGAACACGTGTTGTAACATAAGGAAAATGTGCAACCTGCACAGCTCATCCCGCCGCTCTGCATGGACCAGACTTTTAGGAAATGGAAGGAATGCCCGGTAACATTAACCTCTCCTTGACACTGTCATGGTAGACATGACCCTTGCTCCCACAAGATAAGGACTATTGCGATGGATGATTGAAGTGCTTTGAGCAAATAAGTAGCAGAATTGATGAAACTGATTTCCAATGGACTTGAGTTTTGTGATTGGCTTCTCTGATGTCTATTCAGGTACACAATCCAATCAAGGAACTTCCTCCAATTACGGTATTCATAACTTCTCTTTGTCCCTCTGCCTTAGGTTCTCTAGCATGTTATGAAATTATATTTGGTGCTTATGCTGCAGCCTTTTCCTCAGTGTGAGCCCAATGGCAGTTTCTGCAGCTACCAGTAGACTTTCAGAAAACATCTAAAAAGTTAATATCTTTGATTGTAATACTTTGAAAATGGCCAAGACTCAAAAGTTGCCAGGGGAACAGAGAAATACAGAGCAATGAAGGCAGCTTCATCTCATCATAGACTTTATTTGCTAAGAAAACCGGGCTAGATGCTGCCAAACAGATGTGGAACTGGATTTCAGTACTGTTCCACTCCCAGGCGGTCATCCAAGTAAAGTAATCATATTTGCAAAATAGCTGTGCAGGCAAAACCCCCACGTTTTCTGTGGCAACTACTGACACGCAGCAGGGGTGGTGTGAAAAGGATATCCAGCCATCCCAGACCTGCTTAAAGACGTATGTATTGAGGAGGTGGGGGGCGTGTAGAGCTGGGCAAAAACCCTGAAACCCTGTTTCCTCTCTCCAAGTCAGTTGAGAATGACAGCCAAGCTTGTGCTCTCCCTCAGTTTGTCCTTCGCAGTCTCCTCTGGCCACGCAGAAGTGCCCCAGTAGCCAGAGGATTCCAAAGGTCCCACAGGGAGCTCCACCACACAGCCCTGGAAATCTGCCTACTTCGCTTCTCTGTTACGAACTTTCTGATCTCCAGCCTTTTTTTGACCGCTGTACGTATGAGGAAGAGGGGAGTGTGCCTCCCTTCCCTATTGCAGCAGCAGAATTTGCTTGGAGCAGTGGCCTCACAGCCAGGTTTTTGTCGAGGCAGTGTGTGTGTGTGTCCCAAAGAGGGATAGGAGCCATAGGAGCCTCAGGACCACATCGGGTGACTCCGACTGTAGGTCTGCAGGGTGGATTTGTTACTGGAACAACTAGGCAATTTGCAAGTTCTGTAGACACTTTAAATTCCACATTCCAAAGAACTTCCCATTTATCAAGGAGGAGGTCCAGCCCAGTCATGTTTTTGACAGAGGCTGGGAACTACTTTTTAAAGCCAGCATGACTAGTATTTACTTGGGAGAGAGTTTGCTGGTGGAACAATTTTCTCGTAACCTTGCTAAGGTCTGAGCCATGTGAAACCCGTCCTTTCCCTCATTTCAAAAGGATCCAGAAACTGGCACAAGTAATTAGGGGCGTGCGTGGGAAAGAGGTGTTTCTTTGCTTCATTCCTGTTCTCTCTATCCCAGTTCTTAACTTGTGGGTGACTGCAGGGAAATGGAAGGGAGGAAAACGGAGCCCTGGTGCTTTTCACATCAGCCTCCCAAATAATTTCATTTCCCTTCAAATGGGACCAAATAGAAGAGGCTGAGTCCTACTGCTCTCAGTCCACAACTCCCACTAAGGCAGGGGAAGGCTGAGGACTGTAGTTTTGGACTGGTGAAAGCGTCTTGATGGGCACAGCTCACACAAGCCATGAACTAAACCACCAGGAGTTGATGTTTTAAGATCTGTCTTTTTTTTTTTTAAATTTATGTTAACACACAGAAACAGACACCAGGCAAGTGTATCCAAATATTTATTTTTTAACAAGCAAAACTCTGTAACAAGGGAAAAATTCTTAATTAGAAAACATATATAGTAATAAAAACAGGAAAAAATCATCCATTTGATTTACAGGACCTTATTAAAGTTATTCTGGATGTAAGATGATACCTCTACACAATAATTATACACATGTGACTATGAGGTTCTCTTCAACATTTTGGAAAAGGAGTGGATGAATAGAAATCATATGGTCTCACCATGATGACATTTAAATACTAGTATTTAGAAGTGGTTTAGAACCCCCTTCTTTTTAATGTTCTGCTGGACAGAAATATGAAGAGCAGAGGAAACAGCATATACACAATTCCAAAAGGAATTTGGACTAGAATAAATAAACACGCGTCAACACAACGGCACGTTCACTTACATACAACTTTATACAAACGATGACATTATGCCATACAAAAAAAAACAAAGACATGAGATGTCTAAGGTTGCAAGGAGCAAGGCCCACCAGCTCCCTCAGATGCAGAGGCAGAAGGTGAGCAGCGCTGTATGGAGCTGGGCTTCTGGCAGCAGAGGGGAACCAGAAGTTCTGCTGAACTTGTGTTGGGAGTGAACCTTTGGCTCTGGCACAGCTTTCCCATAGCAGCCGGGAAAGGTTTCTTCTCCAGGCACGGAGTTGTAAGATGTATAAAACAAACCAAAGGTGTGTTCTGGGCGGCAGCAGTTCCCTTCTCTGCTCAGAGCTGCTCTGTACAAGAGATGTTTCTACCCGAGTTACTCAAGTCCTTACAAAGGTGTGTAGAAATACACTTCATGCTGATGCTGAAGCCCAGGCAATTTTTTTTTGTGTGAAAGAATTCAGGGTATTGCCTGTATTTTTTCTCCTGCACAACACCCCAAAACATAGGATTTAAAGGCAGTAAATTAGTACATCACTTAGAATTGTGCTTTTCAGACAGTGTCCAACTTAAAGATACATCCTGCGTAGTACTTGCAATATTTAAATAAATACAATCAGGTGTCATTACACTAAATATGCAATAATAATAAATAGGCTGAGCTCAAACGCGGTCCGTTGCAAGAGAAGAAAGCCCCGAGGCCTCAGGCTGAGGGTCCTCTCCCTTCCAGAGAGGGGTCTTCCCCGCTCAGATCTTCTCTTTGGAGCTGAAAGCAGAAACCCAAGGAGACAGAGATCAGCTCCTCCTGCCGCCGCCGCCGCTCCTCCGCGGGACACGGGCCGGTGACAGAGGCTCCCCCCGCTTTACCGGGGGGCTTCCGTGCCCGCTCCTGCCCGGGAGGGATGGGAGGGGGACACCGCGGGTGGGGGTACCTCTTGAGGATCCTGGCGAGGATGAGCTTGACCCACGGCGCGGAGGGGCTCAGGCAGATGGTCTGTCCCAGCTTCGTGGTGGCGCTGCGGGGCGAGGAGGGGGTGAGAGCGGCAGCGGGAGCGGCAGCGGGAGCGGGCCGGGGACCGGGGACCGGGGACCGGGCACTTACATGACCTCGGGCACGGCGCAGTGCGGCCCCTCGGCGACGAGCTCCACCCGGGCCAGGCGGCGCGGCGGGATCACCTCGGACACGGCCCGCGGGCAGCGGCAGCGCAGCTCCCCGGCCGGCGGCGCGGCTGCGGGGCGGGAGGAGAGCTCTGAGCCCCGGGACGGGACCCCCCAGCCGCCCCCGGACAGACCCGACCCGACCCGACCCGACCCCCCGCCGGGGTGTCCCCGGCCCCGCTTACCCCGGCAGAGAGCGGCGACGGCGGCCAGGAGGAGGAGGAGGAGGAGGAAGATGCGGAGGCGGAGGTGCGGGCTCATGGCTGGGCTGGCGGTTGTGCCGCCCCGTTGTCCCCCGCGATGCTTTTATCTCCCGCCGGGAGCTGGCCGGGAATTTCCCGGGCGCGGAGTGGGGTCGGGGGGGGGGGGGGGCTGTGCCTGGCTGGGCTCCCACCTCCTCTCCCTCGGTGGGGCGGCCGGCGACCCCTTTCCACCGCCGGTGCCGGGTGCTGAAGGAGCGGGGCAGGGGGAGGAGGGGGATGCTCCCTGCCCCGGGAGGCTCCCGGCACAGCGGGGGTACGGGGGAAGCGCGGCACCGCACAGAGCCGAGCATCCCTCGGGGGCTCAGCCTGAGAAGGCTCTCACCCTACTCTGGAAAGAACTGAGGCTCTTTTTGGGGCATCTGGGGTTGCTTTCAGCTTGTCCGGCCGAAGGAGGGTTTGGGTTTGCCTCGCTGGCTCACCCCGTGCAGCTACATGGGGATTGCTGCCTTGAGCACCTCTTTCTTCACCTGCCTTTGGAAAACCACCAGTCTGTTTTCCAGGAGAAACTAAATCTCCATACCTACACTCAACTAACACAAGCTGCCTGCATGGACAGGTCACTCTCTCTTCATGGCTTTCAAGGCACTTTGCTAACTTTTCTTATAAAGCAGCAAAGACCCAGTTTTCTGGGAGCTTTTAAAGAAAATGAGAAAATGAGACACAATTTTTCTGAGCTTTATTTGCACATAGGTTCAGTTCAATTATGGTTGAAACACTTTCTTTTGTGATTCGTTTCAGAAATAGGATTTTGCACATCATTATTTTTTTGTGGCCGATCGTTTTTCTCTCTTCCAGAAGTACTTGAGAACGTGAGTGGAGTTTGGCAAATCACATTGTTCCTGGGTCAGGCTGCCATGGTTCTTGCCCCAGCAACTCAAATGCCTTGTGTCCCCCTAAAGCTTCTAGGTCATTTCTTTGTGCCATGTCTCACGTGTTGCTTTGATCTATGACATGTTTATGGCTATGCAGGAATTTAAGATTTGCAAGTGTGTTCTTAGATCTCCCTCCCCCTATAATTTTCTAATCTTTATTTACTTAATAAGTATTTCTTTGCTGTAGAATATACCTCTGAAACTTTAAGAGGTGTATTCTTCTAAAATCAGATTTCAGTGAAACATTCCTGGTTTGTGAAGAAGAGATCTGCTCATGAATCATTATTAGAATGACTTGAAACCAAGCATAGTTGTAGTGGCTGTTTTGAACTGGCTTGACTTGATTTTCAGGGAAAAATTGACATTGTTTCCTTATAAGAAGAGTATCAGCGCATACTTTTCTTGGAACTGAAGTATGTAGATGATATTTACTTTCTTTTGGAGACAAGCCATTAATAGAACAGAACAGGAATTAACTGTAGGTAAAATTATACCGGCAGGGATGCCAAGATGGAAAGCAAAATAAGATGATTTTTGAAATGACAAGGATCACAGTACGGTAATCCCATTAGAAGATTTAGTGTCTGAAAACAAAACTGAGTCAGGACTTGGAACAGGTAAGATGTCGCAGGTGAATCAGTCCCAGTGAGAGCTTAATTAGGTGGCAGCTTAGGGGTGCACAGAGACTCTCGTTCCTGAGCTTTGTGGTCCACACATCAGGTAGCTCATGTGGCTTCGTCTCTCGGGAGGTCAGCCCTGCGGGAAGGCTGTATGTCATAAGCAACTGGCGATTGCCCCATGTAATCAGGAAATATCTAATGACTAATTTGCACCCCTTACCAATTGCAGTTTGGTGATGTCATCCTTGGAAGCTGCTGGCTTATAGCTTTGTCTTTAAAGGAAATTACATGATCAAGACCTCTCTCTGTCCTGCTCTGTCATTCCTCCCCTCCCCAGCTTCACCCCTCCAGTAAAGTTTGCATCATTTGGCCAACTTCAGAAGGATTTGGCAAAGGACTATCAAAGGCTAGCAGCCAAGTTAGTACAAGTTTGCGTGGAAAGTGTGTTGGATGGGAGGGAGAGAGAACACCAAACTGGTGCTGCCATCAAGCTTTTAGTTGAAAACTAGGTAATTATTTTTCATGAAAATGAATTCTCCACTGATGTGAATGTGAAATAGTGCATAAAGCTGATGCACGTGCAACTTGGGCTTCTGTCTTCAAGACAAAACTTTGTAGCAGAGGTGCTTTTCCAGGCTCTATTTTTGCAGCCTGACTCACCCTTCTAAGCAGTAATAGTAGTAGTAGACCCTGGTAAGTAGACTTGTACGTTTTTTTGAAGTGAGTGGCAACTGAAGAGGATGGAGCCAGGGAGAGGCAGGGGCATGCTTTCCTTGGAAACTGGAGAGATTCCTTTAGAAAACCATAAGGAACACAGCTGTTAAGAATGGAGAATTGCCCACAGGTACTTGGGGGCAACCACTAAACAGTAAAGTTAGAAACCTTCCCTGGGATCCCATGAGATCATAGGGATGGAACCAGCATTCCCTCCAGGCTACAGCACCTAGAGCATTGCACTGTGAGTTCCTGGTATGGCTGCTCCAGGGAAGTGCCGTGTTCTTTGCAGGACAGCACTGATGAACACAGATTTTATTTGCATATGTACATTACTGTGTTGATAGGAACACACACACTTGAGTCACCTTCACCTGTGGGAAGCAGGTGCCCTATCCCACCCTCATAGACCTCTGTGTGGCCATAGCTAGTCTTCTTCTAAACATAGCAGTCAAGCTGAACAGCAAAACTGAGGCTTACGCTGTATTACCAGGAAGAAGGATTTGCCCAGATGTAGCAAACCGAGGCAATAAGCAGGATGATGGACAGATAAACCCATGCGGGTCATTGAAACTATCACTAGCAGATCCAGCTCTGAATATCTGTGGAGAGCAAATCTGTTGAGTAAGAAATTGTCACTCATACACAGCCAGATTACGTGTTGTTCTTGGACAGTACACGTGAGTAAGGGCCGTTTACGTGACAGCGCTTGGTTTTATGCTTGAGTGATTCTTCACAATATCTGAACAGTCAGACTCATTCCACAGTGGTTACTGCTGAGGAAATTCCAGCAGAAGTCTCCAGGGTGGGAAGCGTGAGGCTGATGTGGACGCGGAGTGGCAGTGTGTGGAACTTGGCAGTCAGCTCTCCGGCAGAGGCATAAGCGGAGAGGAGCAGCAGTCATGGACATGCTGACGTGCAGCAGGCACTGCAGAGCTTGATCTGTGAAACAGGGCTGGCACAAGGCTTCCCTGTCCAGGCTGGAGAAGAGAACGCCCTGGGGAGACCTTGGAGCCCCTTCCAGTCACTCAAGGCGCTCCAGGAAAGCTGGGAAGGGACTCTGGATCAGGGAGGGGAGCCCTGGGAAGAGGTGGAAGGGTTTGACACTGAAAGAGGGGAGATTGAGCTGAGATGTGGGGAAGAACTTCTTTGCTGTGTGGGTGGTGAGACACTGGAAAAGGTTTCCCAGAGAAGCTGTGGCTGCCCCATCCCTGGAGGGGTTGAAGGCCAGGTTGGAGCAACCTGGTGTGGTGGGAGGTGTCCCTGCCCAGAGCAGGGGGTGGCACTGGGTGGTCTTTAAGGTCCCTTCCAGCCCAAACCATTCTATGGTTCTATAAATGGGTCTGTGGGGGTGTTTCAGAAGGCAAGATCATCTGCCTGAGCAGGGCTTTGTATCTGCAGAATTCCAGATCACCTCTAGCTACCTTCCATGTAGCCTCTTTTCAGTCCAGGTGAGAGCAGCAATAAGGCTGAGCTATAGATGAATTCTTTGGGATTCTACCCTTTCCTCCAGCTCTCCTCACCACCCCTGGTGCATTTCCTCTTGAAAGTAAGGAAAAGGCAGGGAACAGATAGCACCACATCAGCCAGAACTGAGGAAGCTGAGTTCCTCCCTGCCTGCTGCTGCATCTCTTTCATTACAGATAAGTCTGTCGTGCGGTGGCTGCAGGCGGCACAGATGTGCTCGCGTTAAGTTTAAATTAGTTGTGATGAGTGGTGGCATCAGGATAGCTGTGACTGACCTCAGCAAAGTGCATTTGCCTCGTTGAAGTTGCTATTCATGACACCCACCTTCCTTAGGTTCTTTGGCTGGAGCTGCTATGGAGACACTCTAAAATCTCACCCTGGGGGCCTCGTGGGATACCTCGGTGATACCAGAGCTTAGGCAGGCCCTAAGGAGACGCATCCAGAGTATTAGTACCCACATGCCTTAGCCTTCTTCCCGTTAGGCAGTTGTTAATTGATGAGAGATGGGAAGTGATGCCCTTGCTCTGCTGCCCGTGTTGGCTGCCTGCCTTTCCACAGCAGGTATTTGTCTGGGTGTCCTAGTGAGAGCATGCCCTCGCTGGCAGCAGGCCCAGGAGAGCTGAAAAGCAATTAAACAGGAGACAATGTCTCTTTTCAACAAGTGAGGACTTCTCCTAAGTGCCCAAGAATGAGTTTGGAGGATACATCACAGGCACAAGTCTTGGCTCAACTTTTTAATATTGCCTCAAAACCATTTAACTTGGGCAATCTCGAAGGGGCAGGGATGTTTCCTTACAAGTCAGACGTTTCCTCCAGTACTTTGATTACCAATTAATGATGTTCTGATTTGTAAGAGAGAGCTAGAAAAATGTCCAGTCACTGTTACCTACTCGTGTCTACAGTCAGAGGGTACATACTGCTGAAACCCCGTCTTATGTTTACTACTACATTACTTGTTTTTCCTGTAGCAGAACTATCTTCCATAGAATTCCCAAGCTGTGACAGGGTGCTATTCCCTCTGCCTCCTCCTGTGGATCCAGCTCTGTCATCAGTGACAAACATATAATATCTCTGCTCGCAGAAAGCCAGTACTTTTTAATCTCTGGGAAGAGCTGCTGGAGGTTGTAGCCAAATTCCAGTATCATGCTACAATTTTATGCAAAATATGTGCTATATCTATCAGGTGGTATATTTCCTTGAATTTCCTTGTATGTTTCTCTAGTTTTGAACTGTTTCCAGTCCACATTCCCTTGAAAATAATACCTGAATATGTAAGAAATGCAAGTGTTCCATTGTTCAACCTGTGCCACGGAGGATCTCAACTCATCAGCTGCATCATGGTACAGCTGCATCATGGTACACATCACATATTGTTGTGCACTCATTTCTTTAATACCTTCTGAGATGTTATCATTTGCATTTGAAATGATGATCTATAGCAAATGATGGTTAGTATTTTGTTACCTGTCTTCCTGGATCTTCACCTAATTCTAGCATTCTGGAGTCCTTAGGTCTGTCTTTTCCCCCTCAACAGAGTTAGAGGTTCTCCTTTATCTCCGCTTGCTGGTGACAATAAAAGCCTGAACAAACACTGTTAATAGCTGCAAAGGAATGTGTTTGTGTTGCTCAGGCATTACCGTAGCAAATAGAAAGGGTTGGCTTTGACATGAGTTCCTTTGGTAATCATTTCTCCCTTCTTCAGTTTCAAGTGCCAACTTGCCCTTTCTGAGACAGTTAGTGGGATTGTAGTTCCTGTGACCTTACTTTGTGGGACTCCTGGACGTACAGCAGTTTCAAAAAGCCCATAAATTGACTGACTCTGGCATATCCTGTACCAGGTGACAGCTGTTCCAGTGGTCTGGTCCAGGCACGGGAGGAAGGGTGCAAGGCCAGCAATGTACTGCCACTGTGCTCAGACTTTCTAGGTAGAAATGTTTTGCACTGGTGGGTAGAAATATGTGAGGCTCCCCAGGAAGTGTAATCGAAAGATCAATTTTTTTAAAAAGTAGGGTGGTTTTTTCAGTTTGAAAACTTAAAACAGTATTTTCAGTTCAAGCTGAGCAGCTCATGAGCAGTAAAATGCATGTTTCATTTAAGGACATTGTTAACAAAGACAAAGTTTTTGCTCCCTGAGGGGACCCCTCAAAGGAGCTGTGAAAACAAAGTCCTCCCATCCTTAGACTTTAAGCCTGGTAGTTTCTCTCAACTGTTGTTTCAAAATAAAAATTTGCTACATCTGTGAATAATTGGAAGAAAAGCAAATATGAGTCTCTTGAAAAATGAGCTATTCACCAAATTAAAAAACTAACCATTCATTAAAAAAACAACCCCAAAGCAACAACAAAAAACCCCAAATTGGGTTAAGCCAATTTCAATCCAACTAAGTTTGCAGGTTGAGTGGAGCTGAGTGATTTCTGAGGGTGTGCTTTGGGTAGTTGTGGTCTTTTGGTTGAAGTGATGACACCAGTTGAGAAAGCAGTGACACGAGACCGGTGACCATGTGAAAATGGGAACGCTTGTTGGAATCACCACAAAATCTTTGAAGACTCCTGTTATAATGCTCTGTGTTACTTTCATTGGTCATGTTGCAGTGAAGGAAAAATGAAGAAGTCACAGTTCACTTAGAAGTTGATAAGTCAACACAGTTGACTAGAAGTTGATAAAGCTGCCACCTCAGTGAACACTTTGTTAAAGCTCTTTGAGCGCTACATGGAGGTTTATTCTTCAGTGTATTTGGACTCTGTAGTAAAATCGATTGGGTTGTTCCTGCCACAAAAAAATGCCTGCTCTTTAGTTGAAAGGAAGGAAAAAAATAATATTGATAAATTTGCTTAATTCTTGGTGAATTATCCAAAATATTATACAAAACAGCCAGAGGGATAAGTATTCATTTCAGCTTGTTAGAGGGACGTCTTTAGAGAAGGAGGTGTTTGGAGGAAAAACATCGATAACATTTTTGATAAATGGTGTCACCACCGAGGTTACTATCAGTGGTTGTCTTCCTCATTATCTTCTATTTCTCTCCTTTTTTTCCCCCTCCTTTTTTAAATTTTGAGATTGGTTGACTTCAAATAGCCTCAATACACACAGGATACAGGAACATGCAAGGAGAGTGCTAAAAATTATGCCAACAAATGCAAGCACACCAATTTTCTGTTCTTAAAATTGCTCATGAGTGCTGGTGTCAGGAGTACTCGGAGAGGGCAGAAGAGTAAGTAAGCTAAAGTGATTCTGTAGAAAATAGGCTGCTGAAAAAAGCAATGTCTGATTTGCTTGAAATTCAGCATTTTTATGTTTGGTTTTCTTCTAAATAGTGAAAATTCCCATAAAATTAAATTTATCCGGACAATGACTGAAAAGAATTATTTCACTTACCTCCAAATACTGTTTTGCTGTGAGATCAGAGTAGTTTAACTTAGATAAACAGTTCGCCTTTGGTGTTTGGATATATCCTTGAATTTGACAACATCATTGTTTTCTGGTGAAGTTTCTCAGTTTGTTTGAAACTTCATGTTTCTATGCAGCCCTGTTCCCCCAGCACCCTTCCCATCCAGAGGGCCCTGGCTTGTCTTCACGGAACACATCATTCCAATCAGAGTGTACTCAGTGCCTCTCACCCAGAACTCATTCTTGTAGACCCTGTTGACCCATTTGCTCCGTTTGTTTGAGTAGTCATTTTAGTAGCAGAGGGTGTTTGCCTGCTCTCCTTCATCCCTTCCTCCAAGCAGGAATAATACTACGAGAATTTTTCGACAAGGAAATGATTCTATGGCATTTGGCCTCCCAACAGGTCAAGCGTGTGCAGGGAGATTAACAGCTTCTTCCCATGTTTCTTACTCAGTCTAGTATCCTGCTGCTTCGGCGAAAGATTTGAGTATGCAAAAAACACGTGGTTTTTTTACTGTTAATCTTAATTAGGAGTGCATAAAGCTGCAGCATTCATTATGAACCAGCTACAACAACACCTATTTTCTTTGGCTCTCTTCTTATTAAAATTGTCTTCACGGCATGCAGGGCTTACCTAAATTGCTTCTCTTTTGTAGAATGATGGTCTTTGCTGTCGGAGGTGAGGTACCACAGAGAGAGAGCCCAGAGGGAGCAATAGAGAAGTGCAGCCTCATGCAGTCCACCTCTCACAATAGGAACCTGAGGACACGGGGACTCCACCTGGCTTAACTTTCTGGAAAAGGAATTAGCAGAAAGTGAGGAGTTGATAGAATTTTGACAACAGGAATTCAGCGAGTCAGCAAACATGTTTTTATTGGCTTGGTTACTGGTTCTGCTGCTGGCAATGCCTGGCTTAGTCAGCCATGAACCAGCCCCCACTGCTGTGCATTTGTTTATCCATCATTGATAATTCAAACATAAAGCTCTCAGGGCATCGCATTTCTTGACAAGTCAGTGGCTTGGTGACTAAGTGCTTTTCACACAAAGATCTGACACCTGCATGGACAACTCTTACTTTTCAGTAAAAGCAACTAATCTGTGTTAGATACAGGTTACTGCTTCAGGAGAGACTGTGGAGGTTGTCCAGGGGTTTGGGGGGAAGTACAGGCCATTTAATGAAAGGGAATAGAGCCTGTGTGTCCATATAGTGGATTCTGCTTGACTTTAAGCATGCCCTTCTGCTTCCAGTTACAATGGGCTGTCTACAAACCTTTCCCAGACCCCATGTGGCACAGAGGTGCAAATTAAATTTGGGCTCTGGTGCTCTGCTTGCAAATATTGCGAACATTTGTTCTGATTTGGCAGGAAGAAGTAACTGAAAGTATATAGGGTGCATTCAGATATTAATCTAGAATTTCTTTTCAGGGCCATCTGCTACTGTCCCAGCAACATAACTTTTCAGAGGGTCAATGCCAGGCCATTTTGTGAGGCACTCCACACAGCAGCACTGGTTAGGCCAGGATTTCTGAATAATATTGAGATCATAGCATTGCAGTAACTTGGCAGCAGATTGTCCAGGACTTTGATTCAAGGGGGTATGATTTATCCTGACCACAAGGGGTTTTTCCCTATGCAAAAAAAAAGGGAAGGTTAGTAACTTCTAGAAGCTTCTGGTGGGTAAAATTATTTTGTGGAGGGAACCTTAGACTGAGCCTTGGCCTTCAGACTGTTCAGTCAATACTGCTCCTAATGGTAGGCATTAGCATCTATAGCTAATTTGACAAAAATTTGGAAACATGGGCAGGAGCTCTTTTAGCTGGTAAAACTGCTGAGTAAACTGAGTAAGCTGCTGACCACTTTCCCTTTTCACTCAGCCAGTGTAATAGTTTTGCAATAAAAGCAATTCCGAAGAACGTCTTATGTAACAGGATGAAAAACCTATCAAACTGCATATCTGCACTTCTATGAAGTCTTGGAGATTTCTAGACTTAATGAAAATCTAGTATCCCCCACAGTTTTGAGGGGAAGATGAATTTGCCCATCTCCTCCTTAATTTCTGTTGTGTTCTGAACTGGGGAGCCTGCAGCTAGCCTTCCCCTCACAGTAGAACTTTAATGTTTCTCTTCCAAAAAAAACCTGGTTTCACCCCTAACTGCACACATCTCACAGGTTTTTTTTTGGAAGATTTCCAGCCCCTGTTTTAGAACCTTATAGCTTATTTTGAACCTTCTCCATCGCTTGGATTTCACAGTATCATTTTCTTTTGATTTTAATTCCTTTTGTCAGTTTTCTTCCGCCCGTCTCCACTCCCACCGCCCCCACCAGCTCCTTCACTTATTTCACCTTCTTCCCCCTGGAATGTGAGCTGATGGTGTATCTTCTTTGCAAACTGAGTCTCCTTCTCATACCAGTGTCACCCTTTCTTGTTATTGGAGATTAATCCAAGTTTGGGGGTTCAAAGGGCTTTTTCAGTCAGAAGAAAAGATTTGTTGATGGATTAGATACTTTTCATGTAACCCCATGTATTTATTATCCTGGGCAAAGCATTCCTTTCTTAAGGAGCCAAATGCCAGATGTAGTTTCCTCGCTTCAAATTCCTTTTGTCCAGCATCTGGCAAAAGCCTTGTCTTGGTGGTTTTTTCAACTGCACTGGGCTCTTGTGTTTGCGAGGCTCTGGTGTGCTTGTTATCTCTGCCCAGTTTCTCCCTGTGCTCCCACTCTCACACCGATGTCCAGCCAGGCAGGAATTGTTCCTGTAAAGCCAAGTTCTGAGCTGCTTCTGTGGCTGTTGTCCACAAAGCTGGGTTCATCCATCGGGTCTGCCCCCAGACTGTCCTGGTGGTCGTGGTGGAGTGGCCTCCAAGATCCCATTGGACAACTTTAACAAGCCACTGGAGAGATTCTTGCTGTCTCACAGGAGGCTTGCATGGGCCTAAAACAACTTTTTTTGTCTTAATGCTTTGACCTTAGTATAAAACAACAGAACAGTTCTTTGAGGTATGTCTTTCAGCCCTTCTTTCTGATGGTATTTTCTGAGTGTTTCTGTGTTCTCCTGTCCTGTATTTGTATTACAAAATGTGAGAGACAGTAATCACCCAGTTACCTACATAATTACACCTTCATCCCTGTATGGTCTGGAGTTATCAGCATTTCCCACCCCAAACCCAGATCACCTCTCATCACTTGTGCAGTTCATTTTTCGTTATGCACCAAGTTTGAAAATACCAGCTATTTGTTCTGTGCAGTCTCTCTTGCATAATTATTGAGAGAAAGGTAGCTGAATGCTAGTGAGGGCTCTTCTGTCTTGTGTCACTTTTGTTTATCCTTTCCCTATTTCACCTATATTTTACTTGAAAGTCAAGTTCTGTCTTTTTCCTGGATGACATAGGGGGACTTAAGAGAATTGACTTCCAAATATGGAATGTTTTCCAGATTTCATTTCTTGCAGATATGCTAATAAAAGCTTTCCCATTTCCCACATGGAAAACAAACAGCTGCCTTCCCCTGCAGAAGTCAGAGCAAGAAGTGGTCAGCTTCCCTGCTTGGTCGATTCCAGCGTAAGAAATGGCCCAGAAACATTAACTTCTCACTGGCAAAATCTTCACAACTTTTCTTATTGGGTAGATTCTGAGGCATCTGTGAAGCTTGAATAAATTCCCCCGAATTCGTATTACTAAGATACCATCAGCTTCCAGTAAGCTCTGGCTCATTAGGAAGAGTTCTGGTGTGCTCTTGTGTATGAAGAGCTGAGTTCACAGCTGGAAAAGTGTGAGTGCTACTTAAACAAATATGGGATGCACACAAACAAACGGAGCTGCCAGACCCTCAGCAGCAGCATCTGCAGCACTACCCTGAGGACAAGTTACAGTAGATCATAGGGGGCTCACCGTATTTCAGAAGGACAGTGACAGCTGCAGCTGACTGCATTTTCCATCTCACCCGATGAACACGTGTTTTAGATGTTCCTGTCTCAGTAAATAAAAATTAGATGCAGATGATATTCGACATGGTTAAAAGCTCTCTGCTATGTTGCAGGGTACTAAAAAAATTCTGGCTTGTCTTCTCCTTTCCAGATGCAAAATCATGAGATCTTTTAGAGATCTCACTTACTCCACATTTAAATAAGCACACAGAATCTGTATTTCCTTGTATCATACGGATTTCTAGCAATGCTGCCAGGTGTGTTTAACTTTAATCTTTTCACCTCATAGGACCTCAGAAAAACAAAAGATTGGTTTTTAAAATGTTTTTTTTCTGTTTTCAAAATGCCTTCTGGAGTTCTAAACTTACATGGTTACTTATAAAACTTTAATGTTTGTGGGTTTTTTGTGGTCCAGATCTGAGGGCTTTCTAGGGGTCAGATCTAAAAGCAGGATTTTTGTAATGTCCCAGATTTTAGGCCTTATTTTGAGATGCCCAATTGTCCCCTTTCACAGACAATGAGTCCATGTGCTCAGGCTTTTGGTTTCCAGGGCCAAGTGAAAAAGTTCTTATTCGTATTCCCCACCTCAAAAGACTGATTTCCCTTCAGAGTTGACTGTAGAACCTGTAGTTAATCTGTTGAGACCATCACTGTTTTTTGAGCCAATTGACAGGCCTAAGTGCAGGGCTCAGGGAGGTAAATACAGGAACCAGGAGAAAGTTGCAGTGGAGTCAGATATTACTTGGATGAAATTGGTTTTGCTGACAAAGAAAGCACAAAGTTATTTTTGCCTGGATGCTTGTAGCAAAACATTTATTTACGCTATTTTTTGCAGGCAGCAATTAGCCCCAGGTGTCCCTGGTGTCCTCTGAGGAAGGTGTCCTCAGTGCTTTTCTTGGCTGAACTTGTGTATTTGTTTATATCCTGCTTCATTTCCATCTCCAACCTGGTCTTCCCAGTATACGGGAAGGAGATGTTTTCCAGCCTGGTGCCTGATCCTCTCCCCTGCATGCCCAGGTTTCTTTCCCATGGAGATGAGGATATGGCAGGGGATGCTGAAAATCCAGATGTTGCCCTGACAGGGAGTGGGGATGCAGCTGGATCTTTTGTGCAGCTCCAAGAGTTGGGGAGTGGCTCAAACCTGTTGTTGGAGGTGGAGCTGCCGGGAATGGGAATTTTCCAGTCTGGCTTGTGTCTACTGAGGTTTTTCAGGAGTGAGTTCTTATGCGTTGTTTCTATGGAATTTGCAGTTAACTGCAGTGATTAGGAGAACTGCTGATGCAGAGGAATGCGGTCCCATTCTTAAGAAGCATTAAGGATGGAAACATCCCAGCAGATGTTTGTTTCGGGTAGGTAAATGCTAGTTGAAGGCTAGCCCTGAATGGAAGCGAGGTGTCTGTTGATTAGATAAATCAAGCAAGTCTTGCTCATAAAACAAGTTTCCTTGTTTGAAAATAAATATTCCAGGACACGGATCATCCAAGGTACGTAGATATCTGCTTCCTGTCTACAAAAGGGGGTGTCTTCACAGACTGTGGACAATCAGGCCTGAGCTGTTGGATCTGTTCAGCAATCTTGCCTAATGCTGTGAAGAAGGCTCCCAGCCTCGAAATATGGATGCTGAATCTACTTCTCAGGCTGCTCCCAAGGCAGTGCTGTTTTCAGAAAGGTGCCTAGAGTTTTAGGAAGCATTTAGAAAGGAACTGTGGGGAAAAAGAAGAGAAAATATGAAAAAATCACATTGCTTTCAATGTGTCATGTTGAAAGCAACCAAATGCATGTAGTTCTACAGAGGGTGATTCAATGGTAGAATTCATTGGCAGATGGGTGTGAAGAAAATGCGTCACAAATCCTGCAGATACGCAGCTGTAACGGTACAGAGTTTACACTTGAACTCTTAATAAGCATTAAGTCTGACTAAAGAAAAACAGCTTATTCCTCTTGTAATTTCCAAATTGCATTTAGATTCCCAGCAACTCTCCCAGATTCTTCCACACATAGTATCTTCCCCTCTAGAAATCCACAGAAATTCTGAAGTCAGCTGTGTACTGACTGGCACTAGCAGTTATTATTAAAAATAGTTAACTGCAGGTAATATTAAAATACATTTTGACCATGGTTTTCAACAATAGAGATCTCAGGCTTATTTTTATAAGTGCCAAAATTCTTTTTTCACTTTTGCATACAGAAACAAAATGCCTGTTTGCTGACCCAGAATTTTCCATGGCAGTCTGTATAATTTCCAAAGGACCCATTTCCCATGAAGTTGCTCATAATATCCTGTTATAAACAAGAATAAGTGCACCATTTGGAACAAGTCTGCACTATTAAGCTAGTGCTGTGTGCAATTTTCCTGGGATTTTCCCATGTTATGTGATAAGAATATAAGAAGTGCAGTCATTTCCAGAACGGGAAGGAATCCATAAACAAAAGCAATTAAAGCACGGGTAATGCATCTGTCACCTGATACATTCTGGGGAGTTTGTGTTAGTCAATATTGAGCACAGCAGAGGAGCAGAGGCCAGCAAACCAGTGTTTGTGTTCTATTCGCCTAAGGAAGAGTTGAAAGTATTTTTCAGGGACTTTCCACTATTTCTTTCAATGACTTCCTCTATAGTTTGCAGTGTGTATACACTAGGGAGACATATACTTTTGGTATTGTAAGAACAGTAACACTGAAACTCAAGAGAACAAATTCCAGTGTGTGATTGAAAAGGCTCCCGATACAGGAGCAGAACCAGAGGAACCAAGTGTGGGAGAGGGAGTTTGAGGATCAGGAAATGGCACAAGGTTTGTTGCTTGGCTGGTGGGTTGGTGCTGCTGTCCTCTTGCCCCCACACTGAAATTGTTGGTGAGGGAAGGAAGAGAACGTTGTTTGGAAGGAGGATGAAGTAAGGGACCAAGAAAATAGCTGAGGACAGAAAGGACCTGCAAACACCTCTACTACGTTTCTTTGCAAGGAGGGCAGTGGACAACTGAAATCTCAGGGTCCTTCCTTTCACTGTGGTGCAAATGTTCTGACTCTTACTGCCTGGTCACCTTTCTGGTGTGTTACACAGACGTGTGTGCGTGCCCACACACACATGTGCACAAAGACACTTATTAAATAGTCTACATGGTTTCAAAGGTTACGGTTTTCTCCTATGGCTTCTGCATGGCCTTATAACTGGAGGGACACAGGGCACAGGGTCTAGAGTTCAGAAGGCTGAATGCCTCAAAGTGATGCCAAAATAATATGGGTTGAGGAGAGGACTGACATCAGTCTTAGTGTGAAGGGTCTTCAGGAGGAAGCAAGCCAAAGACAGCTCTTATTTTATGTTCCCAAAGTTACCTGTCAAAAACCCTGCTGCTGTTTTAAGACTATCTAGATCGTAGGTAAAAAAATAAAAGTGTGCATGCCTCAAATAAACAAGTATGCACTAGTTTAAAGCAATAGGCTTTGAGCCTCTGCCCTCTCTCTCTTATTTGCATTTCCTTTCCTGAAGATGCCCAACACATCGCTGCCTTTCATTTGGCCACTGCTGCAGTTTGAGCTGATGATTTCAGAGAACCAAAGAGCATGGAATTTTTATATTACTGTCTTACAAACAGCAGTGGGACTCCTGTGGGAAGACACATTCCACCCGTGAGAGCTGTGCTCTCCAGCAGCCCCCGTGGGACAGGGGATGGGGTGGTAACAATATGAAGCATCCCAGATTTCCAGCTCTGGTGCTGATGTGGACACTGGCTGGGTTTAGGCATCGGAGGGTAAGACTCACTTGTCTGCAAGGTACTTAAATCAGGAGCCTTGCTCCACAGCCCACCAGTCCCCAGGGACTGGGAATAGCCTGAGGAGAGGAGAGTGAGCATTTTACCCTGCCCTAAGAGTTTGTACTGCATTTGGTGCTGTCAGGTTACCACAGCAGGGTGAGAAAGGGTACCAGGTACTAAAAATTCTCATATCAGTTCCAGGAATCAGCCTGAGCTGGCAAAAATGAAGCAGACTGTTCCCAAGTAAAGCAAATGAAAATGTAAAATAACAGAAAACAAACAGGGTGGGTTTTTTTAAGAAAACATTTAATAATACATTGTTAGGAATAATTACATGCTCACAAGCAAATTCTATATATGTAAGATGCAACTTTTTCCATTAGCTGTTTGAGTAGCTAATTAGATATAGAACCATTTCCTTGTACAGAGCAATGAGATTGTGGATATTTCTTAAGAAGTTAACAGTAGGGATGGAAAATCCAGTAGAAATTAAATAAGTTATCATCATTTTATCTCCTACATAGAAACAACTCAATAAATACATTTATAAATATCATGGAAATCACAGTAGATAAGTACCAAACTCACTGACTTAAGGATTCTGCAGGCTAGATTTTTAAAGTCAGACCTGCCAGTTCCCAGTCTAGCCACAGGCTGACTGCGGTTCAGGAAACTCTTGTTGACACAACATACGAGTGCACTCCAGGGGAGCAGGAGGAATTACCAGTTTGCTGGTCTAATAGCAAAATAGTAAGGCTTAGTGTAAATAATCTGTGTGGTAAGTGCATTGCACTTAACTAGTTGTGTTTGGCTGAAACAGCTGCCAAAGGTTCTTCATTTCCTTTAGCAAACCACTTTTCCTGTTCAGCATCTTCAGTGTCAGTGACCAGCGTGTCCCACGGACAGCACTGGCCACTTCAAAAGACCTTCTTAAATAGATGCACTTAGATAAATAAATAAACAAATAAATAAATTAATTAAACACTCCGTAATTAACATAGTAACAGTGATGCAGGAGGTGGAAGACGGTACACTGCCCGAACGATGCTTTTCCCAGATGTTTCTCTCAACGGAGGAGCGGGAGCAGTTCCCAGATTGTTTCTGTGCTGGTGTCTCTTAGACTGGGGAGTCAGAGTTGAGCTGAGCCCTGCGAAGAGGTGAGAAGAGAGGATCATTTAAAGGGAGGTTCAAGAGCAGTTATCATTGCTTAGCACTGCACGAACGCTTAAGGATGAGCAGTCTGTTTCCAACTCTCTGTGCTTGAGGCACATCTATCTATATCTATAGAGGCTTGAGGCCTCTATCTGCAGGCAGAGAGAGAATAAACTCGTTGTTTCAAAAGCCATTCCTGAAATCCCAGTATGTGCATGTCTGGTGCCCAGCTAAGAGACTTCTGTGGCATGACTTCCTGCATTAGCTCCCATTAAGAAACTCATGAGCTTGGAAATACGATTTCTTAACCTATGCTACTATAAGTAAGGGGAAGATAAGGGGGTTTTAAGCTTCGTTTTTCAAAGGGAGCCAAACTCTTTTGTGTTCCCTTCCCTCCGGATGGAGTTGCCGGTACTCATCTACTAAACCTTTTAGTAGAGATGCATCAGCTTGGACAGGGACCCTGCAACAGTGTCAGAAAGACTAAGGCTAATTCTATAATTAAACAACAAGTTTCCTTGGAAACTCATTGGAAAGTGTCACTAAGGGATCCTACAAATTGGCTTCTAGGGGGAGTTTCACCACTGAGGTGTGCAAGTTGAGAGGGAACAGGACTTACTTGGCCAAAATTGCCTTCACGATCAGCTGTACCCAGGGAGCGGTGGGCTCCAGGCACACCTCTCTGCCGTCCTTCAGAGTAGCTCTGCAAAACAGGGAAGAAAGAAAAGTCAGGAAACTATTGCAGGAATTTGCTTTACTCACAGAACATCATATGCACTTTTACATTAGTTAGTATAAATTCATCCCAACTGCTCTAGGTTAGACGTTTTGTTGTACGTGTTCCACAACTGAGGAGGCTGAAACCATCCTGAGGTTGTGAGTCCGTGTACTGGCGCTCAAAGCAGTCACACATTCCCTAAAATCTTTCTCAATATGGACAGGAACTTGGTTTGAATTTGTTTACATTAGTAAAGCTTTCTTATGCAAGGACTGAAACCTCCACTGGTGAAAAGGTTTTTCAGCAGTGTCAGGATTTCAACGTTTTAGTCCCTCCTCTGTGCTATTCAACACCAGGTTAGTTTCATTGTTTCCCTAAACCTGCTTGTGGGAACTTAATTTTTTTCTCTGCGACTGATGCAGACTGTTTTCACTGGATTTCAATGAATTTCAATGAATTTCATTTTAGAGGGATTTTTGCATGCCTAATTCAGGCAGGTTTAAAACTACATTATTACCTCGTGTATTAAGAACTGACCAGTCCTTGGAATTCACATTCTACCACCCGAAATATTTAACGTGTCCCATGACAGATAAACAATGATCAGTTCAGGAATACGTAAGGTCATAGAGATGATGAAAAACCTGATGTATTGTTTAAAACCATCTCTCTCAAAAGGATACCCAGATCCCACTCCCTCACATCACTCCTAACTCTGGGACTCGTCAGGAAGAGCAAAAGCCCTCACAGGGGGTGTTGGTGAGAAAGAGGGAGGCTCGTGCAGAGCTACTTACATGACTTCAACATTCTTGCAGTGGGGGCCGCTCTGGGTCAGCTTCACGTCCTGGATGGATTTGGGAGGGATGAACCTGGAGTGCGTGGCGATACACTGGCACCGGAGCTCGGTCCCCATCCTAGCCACGGCCCTGCCTGTGAGCAGAAAAGAAAGATCCTGGTTTGAGAAGCTGTCTTACCATCCCTGTGTCAGGAGTAAAGCTCGACTGCTCTATTTTAACATCATTCACAATTCAAATACTGCATTTGTCCAAGCTGCTTAAATCCTCATGGTATAAAGAACAGTTCCTTTTTGTTGCAGAGGAGCTGATGCACATTTAGAACTAAATTAATGCATCTTTTTGAAATAAGCCCACAAATTTTGTGGTTACTGGTACTGAGGGCACTGTACACTCAGTTGCACCATTTCAATACCTGGATTGACAAGCTGGCAATTATACAGAAGACAGATCCCTAGATATTTTCATTAATTGGAGACTTGTCCATGCTCCTCTGTTGATATTGTTTGTTCTCCGTTTCCAGCTGTATATTGCTTGCTTTGAGGCAGTATGGCCATTAAATAAAAATAAAAGATCAGAAACTGTTCTTTGCGTGGGAAGGGAGAGAAACAGCCCAACCCTGCAGAAGATCCTGTCTGTGCTGCGCACACTTCGAGTCAAACATAGAAACGGAGCCAATTTCAGCTGCATCCTTAAAATTTTTCCCACAAGATGTCAGTAACTCTTCAGTACAAGGGGGTACCTGGGAGATGCTGAAAAATCTCTCCAAAGAAACTACTTTGCTGCAACAAATATAAAGCTGCCTTTCTGCGAGGACAAGCATCTGGGCAGATGCCTGGAGGATATTACAGCAGGGGGGGGTCTCGGGAGGGATTTACTTGCCTTGAGACAGCGCCACGGAGACGAGGAGAAGGGCCAGGACAGCCACGAGTTTGCCGTGCATGGTCGGAGAGGAGGTTCTGGCTGGGATTTTAGCTGTGGGTCTGTGGAGCAGTGGTCTCTCTGGTCCCAGAGGGTTGTGGATGCTGTCTCTGGGCCACGCGTCCTGCTTATATAGGGGTTTGTGCCCAGCCCCGGTGCTCTGCCGGCAGCGGGGTTGCGTTAGAGGAATTTCCCAGACGGGGCAAAACTGAGTCACATGACTGTTGTGAAATGCCTTCCTCAATGACGAGGAGTTATTCTGCTCTTAACGATATGAGGTATTCATTTATTAAAATACTGATAGAATAGCCACGCATTCCCATTTCTTTTGTAGAATTTTGTAAATTTTGTGCTTTTTCTAACGCCTGCACTTATTTAGTATTAGAACTTTAGGATGATTTCAGCTATGTTTATGCTATAACTTTTTATTGTTTTCTTCAGGGTAATAACTGTTCTTTGTCGGGATGCCAGATTCAGACTCGAGAGACTTAATTTCTTCTCTTGTTGATGGTGATAGCTTCTACTTATTTGATTTTATGTATGTCGGGCAGTGCTGAAATCACTGAAAAACTTTTTCACTGGGGCCAGGATTTTACCTCAGCATTATTTTGACATTAATGATTTTTTTGGTATGTTTTCTTTTTTTCTGCTCACAGGGCATCTTGCAAAGTACATTCATCTCTAGTACTATCTGTCAGTAGAGGAATTGAGGCTGCAGTATTCAAAGCTTCCTGTGGGAAGCAGATACTAAATTCTGAATGGCTGTGAAAGTCATGCCTGCGTTTTTCATGTCACGCATGTTAACGAATGCTAAAGAGAGGAAGCTTTGTGTGCAAACAAAATAGCACAATCTGCTGAATGCAACTGCTTCTGTTTCCTTTGTAAGTCTAGGTATTTTTAATAAGTCTTTACTGTAACCTTTTTCACTGGCCATAACCCTAGCTCCTAGCAAAGGGAAATAACGTTAAGTGTATATATATATATATATAAGCCCTGCTATAGGCGTTTCTGTTACAGAACCTTGGTGCAGGAATGCTGTGTATTTTTGTGGCTGGTAAAAAGATAACTTTGTGAGGGAAACAGTTTCAAGGGAAGACTTGGGCTCAAATGTTTACGTGAAGATTGGGTTTTGTAACCCACGTGGAGTGGCTGCAATCAAGAGAAGCCATTCTGTTTCGGTGCCGTCAAACCATTGTCCTTTTGACCACGATGACTTCTGCTGCTTGTCATCTCCAGCCTCAACGCTTCATGTTTCTGTGGTCTCTGCATTTATAGAGATGCTTCATCCCTACTCTGAGGAGTTTGTAAAAACTCAATTATCTTAACCTGTAAAGCATCATGTTATTTATAGAACTAATTTAATAGTTTGCTCATACTTTATTATGGCTTACTGTGTACCATTTGTCATTAACTTACTTGATAAAAGGAATTTTGTGATGAAAATTCATCTGTTTCCCACCACTGTTAGCTGGCCCAAGAAAAGATGCCGCCAGTTTGTCTCTTCTATCTCTTACTGAGTGTCGAATCAACAAAAGATGCTGATTGTGCCTCCTCATAGTGCTTCTCCTTGGCTGTGTGTCTTAGAGAGCTTTAGTGAAAAATACACTTAGTTCTCTGAAGGCAGGAAAAAGGAGAGGATTTTGCCAGGTACTGACGGTTGTGTTTCCCTGTTGTTGTATATGTTACGTTAAATTAACAGAGCGGTTTCACTGGTGTCAGACTGTAGATGTTGCAGATTCAACCAGTTTACTTGGAATGAGGTTTCGCTGATTCTTTTCTTTTGGGTTCTCTCTCTTTCTCTCTGTGCCTTTCCATTTGTATGCACACACACAGGGCAATTGAAATGATGCCAGGGATCCCCGCTTCTTAATTACTATTTGCAGCTCTATTATCTAATTTCGGTGTGCACTGAAATGTCACTAATATCTGAGGCAAAAAAAGGAAATTCCCCCTCAAATCCCCAAGTAAAGCCACTGGCTCCTTGTCCTCCTTCCCACCAGACTCAGCTATTTCCTTCCCGTGGCAGTAACCGATCTGCAGAAATCCCCAGGTCAAAAGGGAAGCCGGGTGCTTACCCCGCCTGTGTGATTAACCCTGCCCCGGGGCCAAGAGTAAGTATCTGCCTAAAAGAGCAGGATGTTTGCAGTGAAATCAAAATCCACCCTGTTTTCTGAGAGCTGAAGCATCTCCTCTGCCTCCGCTTGTTCTCTGATGTGCCGCGGTTTCACCGGGACCGCGTGGAGGGGGTGTCATGTGGATGGCAGTGACATGAAAAGGTTGAGCCATGAGATCCAGCCCAAAGGCTGGGCACTCCTAAACCGTGTTCCTGGGAGTGCCACTCTTCGCCCCAGTTCTCCCTACCTCCCTGCCACGCTTTGCCCGGGATCTCGTCCCAGCCCCTGCCGATGGCAACTCCGAGGCCATTATCTGGGTCTGGCAGCCTGTTTTCTTGCCAGCCCTCAGGGATGACTCGTGCAAATGGAATTGTGCTCCTTTTGAAGGGTAACGTCACCATGCGAGCTGATACCACGAGCAGAGACCTTCCATGCTGAACCCAGTTAAAAACATGCTCCTACCGAACATACCAACAGTCATGCAATACTCTGAGCATTGAAAAACTGCTGAAAAGGGAAGGAAATCCCTCCCCTGCCTGTGTTTTAAGGCAGGGTATGGGATGTGTTCTCCGTGCTGCAGGGTGGGTTTTTTTCATGACTCATTGCCCTGTCTAACAAGGGCAGAAAGGCATCAAAGGAGTCAAAAGGGATCTTGACTGGGATATTTTAGATCAAAGAAGTCAAAAGGGATCTTGACAGGGATCATTTGGAGTCTTTGCATGTAGCAAAGGACACCCGCACGGTGTCCAAAGGAACCACCAAATCCACCAGAGGAACATGGTGAGGGGGATTCATGTGTACTCTGGGGACCAAGACCATCATGAGGGACGGGGGAGAGCTGGGCTCCAGTCCTTTACTGGTTTCAGTTGCCCCAACTGAAAGCTCCAGCCTATGGGCTGACAAAGTTATTCTCTCTAAGAAAATTAAGAAACCATCTTGTTTTAGGCAAATTCGAACCCCTCACTTGAGAAGTTGTGCACACAGGACCCCAATAGCCCAGGAGACAAAGCTTTCACTGGAGGGAGGGTTCAGCCTGTGCAAGGTGAGCTCTGTCAGCTCCTGCCTCCTCTCTACCAGCTATTCTTGTTCCGCAGGGAAAAAATCCCACTCCGTCTTCTGAAACCCCCTCCTTTTCCCCACAAAGGGCTTAGCATTCACCTGACCTTCCACTCGACCCAGGGGCTGGGAAATAATCGCTGTGGCTGCTCCCAAACTGGGGAGAGTCCTGTGCAAACACGGGTGGAATTCACGGTGAGGCAGAGCGCAGGGAGCAGATGCTTACAAAAGCAGAACATCTCCCAAACATCTGGGGCTACACTTGCTCTATGAGGAAGTGGTAGCAAAGGAAGGAGAAAAGCTTGGGTCAGCTTGTGATATTTTTTTTCAAACTTGTGTCTAAATATAGATGGTTGTGTGTCCTTAGTCAGATCGTGATAAGGGCTGGACTTTCCTGAATCCCTCTGGAATCACAAAATAGCAGTACGAGGTTTATACTTGACTTACCTTTTAATTTATGGATTTATAAATATAATAAGATAAGTAGGTATTTATGTGACTGCATATTTATTTATGATATATGTTTCAGCTCTGCTTGGAAACATTCAATTCTGTTATGTAGCTTTCAGGTAAAAAGTTGTAATGGATTAAATTAAATAGTTCGTTTGATCCAAGTCATTATGGAAAGTCATTGACAATATTAATATAAGGCATCTAGTGCTACTAGAAAACTATACATTAATATTAATTACAATATTAACATAAGATATTAGCAAATATTAAGAAATATTCCTATTAAAAATAAATTCCCTGTATTTGGTATGAACAGAGGAGATGCTAAGTCCAAGTAGAGGACTGTTAGGGACCAGCAGCTGGGGTTTTCCCTGCCCTGGGAAGGCTGCGTTTATTGCTGCAGTTGATTTCCCTTTGATGAGTTTGGCAGGAAGCATTTTCTGACTGGGGAACTAAGATATGGAAGTAGCGGGAGGAAACACATGGTAAATTTTACGAAGTTGGTGCTGGGAACTTTGGATTAAATTTAGAAGCGGTCATTAGACACAGTGCACGTCATGCACTCAACATGTCCCTTGCTGTTGTCTTACTGTCTCCTCAGGCTACAGCCAGCACAGCTTGGCCCATGGCAACCTCCTCCTCCCACCCAGGGCTCACAATCATAGAATCACATGGGGTTGGAAGGGACCTCTGGAGATCATCTAGTCCAACCCCCTGCCAAAGCAGGTCCACCCAGAGGAGGCTGCACAGGAACTTGTCCAGGTGGGTTTGGAAGGTCTCCAGGGAAGGAGACTCCACCACCTCCCTGGGCAGCCTCTGCCAGGGCTCTGCCACCATGCTCTGGCTCCCAGCATCCAGCTCCATGGGGCAGGCATGGCAGTTTTGCCTGCAATTTTTATCTTGACTGTAGAAAGAAATTAACAATAAATGCAATGGGAATTAACACATTAAACCGATGTTTAGTCTTACAAGCTCTTTTTTTACTTAACAGACTTGGGTTGATGGTTGGACTGGATGATCTTAAAGATCCCTTCCAACCTAAACAATTCTATGATTCTATGATTCTAAGTAGTCTTCTGGACCCTTGAGACCCAGTAACATTTAACTTAATTAATATGTGAGCTGCAAATTCCTTTTGCAAAGCAAAACATGAGAGGAAAAAAAAAGTTGCAAAATATTTCCCATTATATTAAAGTAAATAATGTGTTCTAAACTTCTTTATATATATAAATAGATATGTGTGTCTCTCTCACTGCCTTCATCTTTCTTTCTATAAGTGGAAACTACAGGACAATACACATCACTTCAGAAATAACACAGGTAATTTAGTATCTCTAATTTTAGCTGCTTCCTTCTGAAAGTCATTAACTCCTAGTCATTAGGCTGCCCTGAAGCTGGCGGTGACCTAGAGCTCTTTATTTCCTTTAGGTGATCCCATTTGAGTCAGCATTCCCCATTCCAGTGAGCTGCGTGTCTCATAGATCATTTTAGAGGAGTGCTGTCAAAAAAAAATATTTTCTGGGTACTCAGAAAATGAAGTAATCTTTGGTCTTTGTTGAACCCGTTGCAGCAGCTGGTGGAGGATCTCTGCCACTTTCTCAATGATGCTTCTTTCATGGAGAAATGGGTGTGAATTCAGTTCTCCTGTGGCCACCTAGAGGTCTCCCACTTTTGAAAGGAAGAGATATGGTTTGCTTTCTCCCTTTTGGATGGGGCATTTGCTCATCTCTATTGAATTATCTTCAGGCTTTCCCAACTCCACTCTGTCTCCTTGAAGACAGGAGCCAGGGGCTGCCCAGTGCTCTGCACGTGGGTGAGTCCCAGTTACACGGTGGCACAAGGAATTATATCCGTTAGTTCTTATTCGTGCCCTTGTAACCCCTAACGGTATGTTTGGAGGGGTTGGGTTTCTGGGTTTTTTTTGGTTTGGTTCTGAAGTGCAGAGCCCTGGTCTGATATCCCTATGGTACAATTTAGTGCAATCCCAATTTAGTGTGCCAGCCGTCAGCCTAGAATGTCTCCTTTCTACCTGAGCTCTGCAAGATCTTTCCTAAGGCGAGCCCTTCGGGTACTGCCTGCAGTGGATTTCACCTGGAAGTTTATTCCCTAATCAGCGAGTCTCCTAAGGTCCTTCTGCTGTTCTTTGAAGTTGAGCCTGATTTGATCTGTTATCATCAGAATGCTTCAGCTCACAGGAGGAGACCTTCCCAGACACCTGTGGATACGCCAGACCAAACGGGACAAGCTGGAGTAGGAATCCATGGTGTGATGTCTCTTTAGCAACACCCAGCTGACCTTTTCATTCTGCCCTTCGTTTCTGTTTATTCACCTGTTACGTGTCCATTTCCAAGGCTTCTTTCTTAGCCTTGGTATTTCTAATGTTTGGTGAGGGTTGTGAAAGGATTTCGGAAGGACAATTTGACTGTACCTGTGGGACCTTCCACATCTATAGGCTTGTTGTCACCTTCAAAGGACTGTAACGGGTGCGTGAAAGAAGACTTCCTTCAAAGCCACACAGACTTTTCCTTATTATATCTTTATTCATGTGTTTACTAATTTTACCCCTTCTATTTCTGCTTTTAGTAAGGCCATTTCAAGGTAATGAATTTCCTTTGTTTATTATTGTCCTTACAGCACTAGGACACACTCATTAAGCTTGAGCTCCTGGATCCATCACAGCCAGGGTTTGAGAGACAGACACAGCACAGGAACGAAGTAGAATCAGCAACCACCTCAGGGAAAAGAAAATAATCAAATGCAGTAAAGTAGCAGAAGGAGGGGGTTGTTCCTTGACATTCTGATCAGCAGGGGTTTCCTCTCATTTCAGATCCTTGAAAAACTCCAATGTCTACTTTTCCTTGACTTTTCTTTGATCGGTGACTCCGTGTTGTGTCTGGCCCTGTAATCAGATGAAGTACAAAGGGAATTCAGAAATTTATTAATGAAACAATTAACTATTTTTACTGTATCAACAAATTGACATACATGCAAAGACAAAAACTCCAAGCAGTGCTCTGACAGAAAGGATTCCATAAGCCCGTGGGAAGCAGGGATGTGATTGTCCCCATTTACAGCAATGGAAGCTAATAAGAAATGCCACTGTACATCGGAATTGTACCCAAAAGAGGAGATGAGTCTTTTAGAGCTTGATTTTTGGAAGTGCCAAACGCCGCCCACTCGGGCAGCCTCTCAGCAGATGTTTAGGTGCATCTTACCTGGGGGTGGTTTAACACGCGGGGAAGGTATCAAAGCTGGGAAACTAGTTTAATCCCCAGGCCATCAGAAATACAGATTTAGAGAGAACTGCTGGAAAGCGTTCCTGATGCCAGGAAAGTAAAATATGCCTGCTAAAAATAGCTTTCAGCTGAAGCTGTTCTAGTAAAGAAGAGAACTCACCCGGCCAAAATAGCCTTCACCGCGAGGCGGACCCAGGGCGCAGAGGGTTCCAAACACACTTGGCGGCCGTCCTTGAGCCCAGCTCTGCCGAGGGGGACACAGCCCAGTCAGGGGTAGGTGGATCCCCCTCTCCCCTGGCCATCTGACATTTAGCTTAGCTATTTCCCCATTAAGGAACTGCAGGACATAGTATGCGCTTTTGCTTATTAAACTTGTTTGAGATTTTGCAGCTAGAATTCCTGGGAGAACTAGGGAAAAATGATTTTCCTATACTTTTTCTGTAGTAGGACATTTAAGTTTGGGTGGTTTTTTTTTTAACAAATAGCATCAATGTCGGTGCTTATGTTGCAATCTTTTTAATGAGGCTGATGAATCTTTTATTTGGTTTCTGTTCTCTATCTGGTCATAGTTTAGTAGATCTTTCAGGAACTTAATTATCTTGGAAATTTTTTTTTTTAAACTCAAACCTGACTGCAATTGCTGATTGCTAGTGAGGTGGAACTGGATAACACGCAGAGGGTATGGCATTACGGCTATTATTTGCTTATGAAACCGTAGTGAAAGGATGTAAACCCTGGGAGCTGCCTTCTGTTTACGTGAATGTATTGAGCCCATTCATGCAACTAGTTCCTGATGTGATTTTAACTGAAAATTACTGTGTCTTTTTTTCTTTGTACTCACATGGATTTTACAATGTAAGTGCCACACTCCTCGCACGGGGAAGTGCTCCATACACACTTCTGACACGGGGAATAACTCACCGTGTGTCAGACTTTGCCATGTGCAGACCAACAGTGGAAACTGAACTCATTTCAGCGGGATCAAGTCTGTATCTTTGATTGACTCTTCATCGTCTAAAGTATTAATCGTGCCCTCGCTGTGTTATGGGGATCTAATTCTGCCCTCTGATGCTGGTGATAATGAAGGTATTAGCATAGAGAGACTTTTAAAATACTGTCTGGCTGTGGCTCGTAACGCTGGTGGGAAAGGAGCTCATTCCCTCGGACAGAAGGCCTGGCACTTTATACTCAGTGGCGAGGAGGCTTTGCGAGGGACCTGCATTTCCACCCAAAGTAAAAAAGTAACTGGGGTGTGAAATGCCAACTGACTTCCTCCCATTGAAAACAAGATGCTGTTTTGCAAAAGTGCTCACATGATTTCCACATTTTTGCAGTGAGGTCCCCTTTGGTTGAGTCTCACATTCCGGATAGCCTTGGGAGGGATGAACTTGGACTGAGTGCTTCTGCACAGGCACTGGAAGCCTTTGTCCTCTGTCTCCACCAGGGCCCTACCTGGAGGACAAAACCACGTTACGTCTGGGTAGATGAACAATCTCATTATTTGCTCCTATGCAGCAAAGAGTATTCCCTTCTGTCAGCCTTATTCTTGGTACTCAGACACTCTAATTTGCTGAGGACTTTGAGATAAAATTAGCTGTGTCTGCACAAGAGCAGCAGGTACATTTCAGAGTTCTTGGTATGCAGGTGCATTTAAAGTTGAACTTGTATTTCTAAGGGAGAATACTTAGATGTTTTCAGTTGTGCCTGCCCAGATTCTACACCTAGATTGCATCACTTGAACAACGTAGGTTACCGTCACCATCTATGACAACATATTGTTTACTAGTTTCTGCCACGATCCTCTGCTCAGATTCTTTATTTTCCTCTGCAAATTGCATAACTCTTGCTTTGAGGAAGCAGTATCATCATCCTGCCTACCAAGAATTAAAGTACAAATAGGAGAAAGTTGGCATTTGGAAAAGAAGAACTGTCTGGGCATGTTTAGGAAAAAGGTCCTGTCTTAACTGAAACATCTCTTAAAATCTAGGGTAAGGCATATATTATGGCATAGGAATAAAATGATTTCCTGACAGAAGTTATTTAACCCCCAGGACCAGCCACAACATCCTAACAGATGCAAATACAAATGGTGCTTTTTATTTCTGAATAATTCTGAGTTTATCTGAGTTTTCTGAATATTCCTGAGTTCATTGAAGATGCACATCTCTTGCAAAAAGTCATCATTAACATGGTATAAGCCCATTTACATTTTCATATTGATTATATATTCATAACGTATATTTATAAAATAGTATATAAATATATATTATGTTCTTTATTGATTATGTGAGTTTAAAAAAATCATTTTCTTACCTTCTGACCCCACCGTTAAGATCAGACAGAGAACCAAAGCAACAGCAAGAGATTTGCCATCCATTGCTGCACAGAGGTTTTCTTCCTGGCAGCGGTCCTGCTCCAGTTCTCTTTCCCATCAGGTTTTATACTGGAAAGGTGTCGAACAAGTGCTCTCCAGCACAGTGTGGGGGTTCTGTACACATGGGTTTCCTAATACGTGAGAGTGTTGCATAAGGAATCCAAACCTCTGAGCAGGCTGTTCAGTAGCACTTCAGAATTCCCTAAATTACTTCTTCTTAATTATTTCTTTCAATGGTGATTATTATCCGTCACTTTCTGTTTGCACTTCTTCACGGGACACCAGTTTTAAGCAGCAATGCCAAGCTGGCACTGGGAAACCAGTACAGCATTGCCAGGCATCCCCCCAACCCGAAATAGACTTTCCCCCCCCCTCTGAATGTAGACTTTCTGTTCAGCTCTTTGCATTGAGTCTAAAAGCCTTGTGCAAAAACTTTTAGCCAACATAATGAGGGGAACTTTTCATCCCAGACCCTTGGACTATATTTTGGTGAGACTCCCATGAAGTTGTTTAGCCAGTGTCTCATGAAGGCAAGAGATAAGGAGTCGCTGCTGTTCTCTGAAAGGAATTTGTCTTTATCAGTTTGACTAAAGGGATTTAGGTGCTTAATTCTGTACTGAAAAGCTTCTTTAGTAACCGAACAGGAAATGATGAGCTTAGAATAACCAAGGCATTGTCACCTAAGTCACTTATGCTCTTCAGAAAATTTCATTTGTTCAGAATATGAAAAGAGAAAGTATCTGACAATAAGAGCTGTAATAACATCTGATTAAAATAAGCACTTAGGAGGTTACTTTTTTTCTTTCTAGCCTCATGCAACTAGAATAATTATATGTGTTTAAAACATCTCATAAGTGGAATCTCTCAATTATTCCTTTCTAGTGTGTATGGTTGGGATGCTGGATATTCTTATTTTTGTGAGGGGAAAAAAAGCGGTCTCAAGGAGAGAAACTGAACCAAATTGTGACCTGATAAAATATGTTGTCCAAATGAATTTCCATACTTTACTAAAATTAAGAAAGCGATTAGGTTTTGAAAAGAAGGAGCCTGCCAGCTGAGAGCTTTGGCATTGCATGCTGGGGAGAGGGCAGTTTATCCTGGACATAGATAGTCTCTGGCCTGGCAGAGCAGGGAGCAGGGCAGCTCTTTGGAAATGTTAGATAAGATTGTTCCTAGTTCATAACTAGTGTCTCAGCGTAAAAACATTTTGCCAGGAGAATTAGTAATTTCATGGAGTTTGAGTTCTGCTTTGGAGAGACACTGTCAGCCAACAGGGAAGAGCAGCCCACGTTTGATGAAGGTAGTCACCAAGAAGAGCTGTGGTGCCTCTCTTAGCATCCTCTGCCAGCTCTGAAACACATTTTTGGAAGCGTGAGGGTGCTTGTGTTCCAAAGAAAGGTATCTTGTGAGTGCTCACAGAAAAGAAATGCAGTATTTTACCATTTCTAGCCAGCTTGTGATTCCGGTCTCACCGACGAGCAATACCCTATGGAGAAAGGAGGGAAATGGCTCAGCTGCTGTGCGGATGCACGGCCTGGGGTCCTGGGGGCACAGCTATCACCGAGAGGAATTTATGAGAAAAGCCCTTCCTCGGCCATGATTCAGCTCCCAGAAATTTTCCTGGGATTTTGCTGGTGACAAAGATTACAGATTAATGTAAGTGTCTGTGTAGCGCGGTCCTTTAGGATACGCACATAGCTTTATGGCCATGTATAGAAAGGGTCCTTCCCCACCTCTCCCCATTCTTGGCTGATATTTCCCACCCGCTCAGCTCCAAATGCGATTTCTGAAAGAAGCCAGCTTGTAAACATCACCCAGAAAACAGCAAAGCTTAGTGCTATAAGGCAAGTCTGAACAAAACCTGGAGACACTTTGTCTCCTTTCCCTTCCAGGGATGGGCTCTGGCAGGGTGGGACAGGGACAGAGATGGGGAGAGGGAGCAAAGTGGTCACAATAGTTGTCATCATCTTGCACAAGGGCTTCCTCAAACAGCACCAGAAACTCCCTTTTTATCTTGCACCGAGAGCAAACACAAGCTGTTTGTGCAGCTCCCGATTGGAAAAGGCCGAACTAAAACAAATATCAGAACATTTGCTCAACTTTCCCATTTTCTGGAGTGTTTGCAGCTCGTATTCCAGCCATCTCTCTGGACATCGCTGTGTCTCAGGCAGACACGTGGCCTTACAATCTGAGCTCTATTTCTGAGGATTGCTCCTCATGTCACCCTCCCTCCTCACTGGAATTCGGGAGGATGCTCAGTGACCTCATTAACGTTTATCAGGTCTCCCCGCTGATTTAAGATAAGGAGAGGCTTTTTTGTGCTTTTTTTTTGTGCCAGATGCTCAGCTGGCGTGCTGTCTGAGCACCACTGCTGCTATAACCCTGGAATTTCTCTGACTAACCATTATTTGTTCATTGTACTTTCTATCTGTGACCTCTGAAAACACTCGAGTCTGGCAAGAAAACAGGAAGAAAGTAGATCATTATGATAATTCCTCTTATAGGAAACTATCTGCTCTCCCAAGAGGCAAGAATTTGCTGTTGTCATTAGCTGCCCCTCACAGCCCAGCCGCCGCCTGCCCTTCTGAGAACCCGGGACGTGATACAAACAGAGAGAAAACGCATCCTCTTTTTCAGTTCTGTGTTTCGGTGGGGAAATGAACAACACACAACACTGAAGTGAAACCCTTTCAACAAGCATTTATTAGGCACATATAAATAAATAGTTCCCACGAATAAATAAATAAATATTGGAGACCATCTGCTTTCTTATACAAAAGTAAATAAATATAAATAATTATTTAAATAAATAAAGTGCTTTTTTCTAACCAGGAGATGGCATTAAAACATATGTTTATAGCTAATTCCCAACACTAATTCCCAAGAAACAGTGTCTTGAAAAGGAGCGCACAAAGACTCATGTCTCAGAACAGAATTTTGGCTTCCTAATTTTGTGATTTCCCCTCTTCCAGGCAGTCGCCCGCTCTGGGAGCAGTGACCCGGGTACAGCAGATGCTGTAGAGCACTGTGCTCCTCCGGCAAAAACCCCTCCAGAATCATCTCCATCTCCTTCCACAAGCCATTTTTTCTGCCTGCTTGTTGTGTTAGACATTTCTCTCCTATATAAAGGGACCTCTTTAAAAGACTTAAAGTGCTGCTGTCCACTAGCTACAGAGACAGGGAGTCCATACTCTCTAGATGCTGTTAGAAGGTGAGTGCAGGAGGAGCTGAGCTGCCAGAAGCTGGGTAAGCGTCTCTCCCGTTTTTTGCCATCCTGGAAGAGCTCGGACATTTATCTTCTTGATCTTAGGACGCTGTTGCAGGTTTGGCGTTTGCCCTAGAAAGAAACAAAATGGAAAAGAGACAATTAGAGAGTGGAACGGGTATCACTGGCTGGAATCAGAGGGAACCCACCACTAAGGGTTTGTTCTTCTGTGTCCAAGCCCCTTAAAAGCTGCTGCTGAACCTGAGGGACGCTGGCACACGGTCACCTTTTCACAAGGAGGTGGTAACTGTGGGCTTCCACAGTTTGATGCCTCATTTCCACCCCCCTCCTCTAAACACCATTGGTTTCAAAAAACTGATTGTTGCTTTCTACCATTGCCAGCAGAGGAGACCAGTGGGTGAACACCTGGGTTTCCTGAGCGCTTGAGCTGCAGGTTGTCAATGGGCTTGTGCCTTAGGAGAGGTGGGGCTGACTTCGCCTGGGGTGTGGGGCACAGCAAGGGATTGAACCTCATGCTGTAATTAAGGCTCAAAGCAACCAGTGTTTGTCCCAGTTAGTGAACACAAACGGTTACAACCGCCCGAGGAGACAGGATTTTTGAACGCTCTGCGCAGTACGTGTTTGCTGGCTCATTTAAAATCCCGTTTTTTGATAAGCCGTGCTCATTGAGAAGAGATGACTCACTTGTCTAAGATTGCCTTGATGATGAGCTTCACCCAGGGAGCAGTGGGCTCCAGGCACACCTCTCTGCCGTCCTGCAGTGTGGCTCTGCAATGCAGAAGAAGGAAGGAAAAAGGTCTATTTAGTGAATTTTGAGGCAATTCCTCTTTTCTCTCATCACATCATTCCAGGCACACACTTAGGTGTTCTCCTTTACTTTAAGCTGCATCAGCTGAGGCTGTAACCTAATGTAAAGTTGCTTTGTTTTAAATGGCTTCCTATTTTTTCATATCTGTTTGTTTGGATGCAATAAATCATTTGCAGGACTCTTTTTTTTTTTTTTTTTTCCCCAGCTTGCTTTGTATTTGTGATGGTGCTTAACTGGGATAAATCTTTCCGTCTTGATTCAGACACTGCACTGCCCAGTCCAGAGGAATTTTGTTACAGTAAGAGTTCTGGAACTGTGACCAGGTTATATGATTTTTATGTGAATTTTCATTGACTTAATTAGAAGCGTGATCGTATTTTCGACCTAGCCGTTACAGTTCCAGTTTCGGTCACTTGCTGAGCATGGCTCTGCTCGCACGCCGGTGGAATTCAGACTCCTAGAAAGTTACTTGCTGTCTGATGGCTGCGGGTTTAGGTTGAAATACTGCATGGGATGTTTAAAAAGTAGAGGTTGGCAAAACCAGCAGGCAGCTTTGAACACGTGGCACGTTGTACGGGCAGCGAGCGCTGCTGTTCTGCGCCGGGAGCAGCCGTGCCTGCTGCCCTCTCACATCCTTCGGGGAACACTGACATCAGCCCTCAGCTAAAATCTGCTTCCTTCTCCTTAAGGGACCGGGAGGATTTTGCGAAAGCACTTACATGACTTCAACGTTCTTGCAGTGAGGTCCGCTGGGGGTGAGGTTGACGTTTTGGATGAACTTGGGGTGGATGAACCTGGAGTGGGTGCCCACGCACTGGCACCGCAGTTCCATGGCTGAGCGAGGCACGGCCTCACCTGGGAAACCAGAAATAAATAAAAAAAAGGTGGGATGTTTCACTCTTTCCACAGGAAGCACAACGTGTTCTTGTCGCTTACGGTGTTCAAAGAGCTATGTGTAAGACAGCGTGGTATCCCCCCCCATCAGCATCTACACTCACAATTAGGAGGACTTTAGAAAGCATCTCTTTACCTTTTGTTCCCTCAGCTGAGATCAGGAGAAGAGCCAGGAGAGCAGCCACAGCCTTGCCTGTCATGATGCAAGAGTGATTTTCTTCCTTGTGTCGCCGGGTTTCGTGGTGAGGTGAGCTCCCGGGGGTGGCCTGTGCCTGTGCCCCGGGACCCGCCGTGTTTATATAGAGTCCCGGGCTCCCCCCAGGCCAGCCCCACGCGTGGGTCACACCAGGGGAAACTCCGAGAGGCCCCTGCGGAGTGAGTCACAGGTGAGTGGGCAAGCCCCTTTCCCTGGATGGCCACGAAATTGCTTTTCGTTAGCAGGAAACACTGTACTAATTATAGAAATATACAAACAGAATATGTGTAAAATTGCCCCCTACTTATTTTTGTGGGATCTATAGGGGTTTTGTAATACTCTATTTTTTGTGATCATTTTCTTCTGAACCTTTCTACTTTTGCTGTTATTACTATTTTACTCTGTAGAAATTTCCACTTCTGATGGAAGGCATTTAATTTGAGATTTTCCATCTGTGTGTCTTTGGCCTTTGATTTTATTTCATTTTAAGACATGAGAGAAGTAGGAGATAATACTTTCTAGAAATGATAGGTACTGGAACTGGGTGTTAATTAGCTCCCCTTGTACTTATATGCAGCGATTACATTTAAAGAAATCTTTCTTTATACAGTGCGATAAGTTCTACAGAAATACTTACACTACAGTAAAACGTAGTGCCACTGAAATGGCCAACAGAATCCAGACTGACTTTGTCGTGCTGTTGAGAACATATGGAATATATTATTAGGATATGTGGAATTGCTTTGCCTAATCAGGTGGATTGCATTTGAGGATGAATGCTTCTTCTCAAGCCAGAACTTCTTAACTGTTTGCTGCTTTGAATCCGGGCAGAGGAAAATTCTAAATGCGGCTGCAAGATTCTGCTTCTGAAACAAATTGAGGCACTTACACAAATTTAAATTTGGCCCCACGAAGAAAAGATTTCTTCTGATTATGGTAGAATTAAAGGACAAGTGAAGATGGGATCATGAAGGAGGATTATTCAGATGAAATCAGAGCTGTACAAGCATTTTTATTAACGATAGAAAATAATGCTAAAACACAAGTGGAGGTTTTTTTGGGTTAAACGTTAGGGAATCCCATTACTGTTCTTCTGCCAGGCAATGGGATAGTCAAAGGAACAAAGCATAGGGCCAGTATGAACGAATACAGGTTTGTTGTTGTCTGACCCTCCTGAAGGACAGAGATCTATGTGTGCCAGGCTTAAACTCACTTAATATTCCCGTACCTATCAGTGTCTGGAGTTTTACACAATTCAGTTTATAGATACTCTTAGAGGATGTGTTCTGAAAAGTAGCCTAATAAGACGTGTAGGTATGGAATTAAGCACCTGTTTTCCCAGTACATTTCCAGCTTGCTGGATGAGCTAAGGGGAGCTCTAAGAACTTCATTGCAGCCCTTCTGTGCCAAACCTGAGCTCTGCCTGGCAAGTGTCCTCTCTTCAGCCACGGCGTCAGCACGGGGCTGGGGTCACGTAAGGAAACATCAAGTGTGTTTGAGATTTATCCCTAGTAAATCCCCCGTTTCCCACTCTGAGCCTGGCTTCATTTGATACCTCCTGATGCTTTTATGGGAAAACAAGGGTTAGGTACCGATCCTCGTCCCTGATTTCCATCTCCTTCATAATTCTGCAGACCTCTGTCACACCTCCAGGTGGTCTCTTTTTACAAAGTGTTGTCCTGTGGCCGGTCGCAGCACAGACTGGGTTGTTCATTCCTAGCTCTGGGCTTTTTAGTTCCCCCAACACACTATTTCCATGCACAGCAAACTGCTCACAGGAATGAAAATTAGAGCGTCAATTGGAAATGCCTTCAGGCCAGCAAACAAGGAGGAAATGGAAGTATAAATTACTCTATCTGGGGAGTATAGACTTCTTTTCTAAATGAACCCAAGAAACTTATTTGTCTTTCATTTCATTAATGTTTTTCATTCACGCAAAGATGAAATCATGCTGCTGTACTGTATATACAATGGAGGTGT
The DNA here is from genome assembly GCA_026546715.1 of Gallinago undulata. Classification (NCBI taxonomy): domain Eukaryota; kingdom Metazoa; phylum Chordata; class Aves; order Charadriiformes; family Scolopacidae; genus Gallinago; species Gallinago undulata. Next base: position 1,102,403 of record JAOTQQ010000032.1, read on the forward strand.
TATTCTTTGTTGTCCTTGCAGAGAACCTCCTGCCTGTTGTGTTTTAAGGAAGCATTATTTCTGCTTTCTGGGTCCAGACAGATAAGATATGTGTGGCTCTTGTACATTTCTATTCAAGTACAAAGAAAGGGCTTCAGTGTCTTACAGCTCTCATGATGTCATGATTGCAGTACAATCTTGATGTGGAGGAATGGGAAGAACCAAGCAGGGCTCTGGAGCCTGTGCTTTGGCTTGTTATTTATAGGTAGTGAGCAGAAGACTTGACCTGAAAAAAACCCACACTCAACAAAGACAAAATTCCTCTTGTGGTTACAGAGAGAAGTCAAAAGATGAGCCATAAATGAAAAGATCACATGTTTTATTGTAAACTCTTGTGATTTGGGTGAAATTGAGGAGCTTCTGTTTCAATTTATGTGCGAGACGTGAGGCAGGTGAATGAAAAGCTGCTGAATTTCTAATGCATACAGTCCCTGACTGAAGAGAATAATTCCTAAACTTTAAATATGAGTATCATAAACAATATCTGGTAGCCTCCACCTGAATAAATACTGGGTTTGTCACAAGAGTCATACATACAGTTACTGAGAAGCTTCCATTTTTTTCCCTAGGAGTGCCTTAATACTTACCAAGTGATAAGATTTCTGGGAAATCACGGGCTTATCAGCAATATGTGACACACGGGAATGCAGACTGTCCCACCTCCAGCCTTTGACACTGATGTGTGGGACAGAAGTCCCTGTCCCAATCACACGGCAAACTGGTGTGTGCTAGATTAGTTCAAATCAATCCGTAGGTGCTACCACGGGCAGAAAATCTGCTAATTCCACTAATCACGGCATCCGCCTCTGTCATGCTATGGCATAACAAAGGGCAAGAGAGAGCTTGAGGTACCCGAGTGGAAAAACTGGAGTTTCTGGGATCATTTTCTGTGTGCTTCTCCCCACCTGTCCCTGACTCGTGAGTGACCCTGAACTTTCCATTTCCTTATGCTCTCGTGAATGGTGGGGGATTTTTTTCCCCTAGGGAACCCCTGGCTCTGTCCTCACCTCCCGCAGTGTTTGCTCACCAGTATCTTTAGAAATCGTGCCTCGTGCCTGGAATTTTAGATCCAAACATGTAAAAGATCATTTAGAAATAGCTGAGCAGCTGACTCAGTGACTGTGACAACTCCTGCTGGGGTTTTTTTGAAGAATGGTAGGTTCAGCAGGAAAAGGTACTCCTGCTTGAGCTTTAGATTTCCTTCAGGCAAATTCTTCCTCTTATTTTCTTATACTTCTGTGACCCTGAATGCAAAACCTCTGCGTGTTTTTGATCTGCAGAGGGAAAATGTCTCAAATTCTTTGTCTGGCAGCCTGTGTCTTTAGTGTCATCTGTATTTTGGTGGTGAGACGGTCTCTGCTGGGAACCTTACCTGGGGCAGCTGGACTGACCTGAGAGGGCCAAAGAGAGAACTTGCTCACAGTTACAAATACCATAACTGTACCTCTTTTCTCCCTATTTCTTAATTAGATGGAAACAAACCCCACAATATTTTAAGTTTGCCAACTCTCCCAGTGAATGACTTTTACATGAAAGGTATGGAATACACCACGAGATACATGTTTGTACCGATCTTCCTGATCTACAAAAATATTCTATCTCTTTTGTTTAGCTAATATGCAATTCTGAAAGCCTAACTCATTCGTGGGGTTGTCTCTGCCCCTCTTCCTGAAGCTGTTTGTGCTTGACGCTCACCACCATTAACGAGAATGGAAACTGCATCCATTTGTTTCTAGAAGTGCTGGACGCGAGGTGTATTTTGTGAATCCATCCTCTCCTGGGCAGGTGTTACAAAGGTCATTGTGCTCTAACAAAGGAGCATTAATTAGTCATAAGGTTGCAAAAGTCTTCTGAGAACACAGAGTAGAGCTGGAGGGCTGCTGTACTGCACTGCCACTTCCTCCCGGCGCAGGAGATGATGATCCCTGTTCCTGTAGTTTCCGTGGTTCTTGCTGCAGAGCAGAACAGTTGCAACACATGTGAGCTGGTGAATAGTTTTTTCCACCTCCACTCCTGATGAAATCTCTGGTTTAGAGGCAGGAGAAGCACCTTTGAGTTCCGTCTGGAGGGTTTGTGGCATGTGGATCTCCCTGCAGGACAAGCAAGTGCACCAGGAATACACAACACTGTGACACGTCTGAATCCATCGCTATCACTTCTTTCTCTCTCTCCTGATTTTTCTGAAGGCTTACTTTCCCTTTGCTCCTCTTGCTGCCTGCTCTGGAGCCCAGTGCTAGGCATTTAATACTCCACCCTTGTAGCTAGAATTCTAAAAATCATCAGTGGCGCTCTTGAACATTGCTCCAGCAGAGTCCCTCAGCCTCGAGGACAACAACTGTGGTTGACTCAGAACTTTATCCACGGTTTTCATCAGTCTGGTGGAATCCAGAATTGCAGCCCTTCCTTTCTGTGCCCTTTGGCCCATTCACAATACAATCAAAAGCCATTTACTGATCAGGTTTGATGGAAAATATCTGCCTTTGTATATTCCTGGGGTTTCCCCGCGTGTGTAGCAACTGCCTAGGAAATGAAATCATCTCCAAAAAGGGAAGTAGAATTGGGAAAAATAAAAAAGAAAAAAAGAAAGAAGAAGAAAGAAAACGGACAGGATGCGGCCTGAAGCATGATCAGGTTGTTCATGCTATCACCATGCAGCAACTTTTTAAAGAAAAAGTGATTGCTTTGGTTTAACTGCAGTAGTTCCATTTTTAAGGAAGAAAAAAATAGCAATAGGATTATTCATGGACTTTCCAGTATTTCAGCTGGTATCACCATGTGTTGTCCTTCATATTAAATAAATACCTTTTTTCATCAATCATTGTAAGCAACTAAAAAACAATTGCAACACACGAACCAAAGAGTTACTCAAACAAATCTTTTATCTAATGTGAGGAGGCCAAGGCTTCCAGGACTGAGCAGAAAGAGTGGCTGAGGGCAAGGAAAGGGCTGGAGAAGACGCCCGGGAGCGGTGCTTGCTCCTGCTCCCTCCATCACTCCCTGCCCTCTGCAAGTGTCTGTCCCCTCAGCCGAGCCAAAACTAGATGTTTGGTTTCTAGGTAGCCTTTATCTGCTCGAGGGAGGAAGGTAAAACAATGACAGTTTTTCCAAAGCTATTGTATTTGCCAACCTATTGCAAAGCAAAGCGGAACTAACAGCCCTGTGCTCCAGGGGTATCGCAACTCTCACCATCCTCCTGCTGGTGTAAATCAGGAGAAAATGAACATCAACCGAGTCATGCTTTGGCATGGGACCTAAACCTGAAGAGAACCAGGTCCTGAATTCAGAGGCAGTGAGATGATGCGAAGCACAACAGGAGACAGAAGAGGGCCTCAAATTCCCATGTGTAAATCATCGAGGCGTTTTAATTCCCAAAGATTCAGCTGTATGGAAGAAAAATCAGTTTGAGCTGGAGACTGAGGGCTTACGTATGTGCTTCTTGCCTGCAGCGGAGAGAACAAAGGGTGAAGACAGAAGGACTTGGCGAGGAAGGGAACGTCAGTCTGCATTTCATCCGGGAGAGCCCATCCCCGCTGTGTGGGAAGCTGGATCCTCGTGGGACTGAGCATCTCTGGGCAGACTCTTGGTACGTTTACATCACATGAAACCAAGACACTGTTTTTAGCTCCTTAAACAAAGATCTCTGACACTGGAGCTGAGGGAAAACCCTCCTGAGTAAGTGCCAAACTGGAGGCCAAACTGGAACAAACTTGTCATAAGGAACCTGCCGGGGGTGCAGTCCTGCTGGTGGTGGGACACTGCAGAAGCAGGAGCTGGCTCCAAGCAGGTAACTCTTCCCCAGAATTCCTTTCTGCTGGATTATTTACAGGTTAAATATTTGCCCTGCTGAGTGCATGGCATCAATTTTGGCAGATTAGCAATTTGTGTTTGTTCTGCTCCGTGGAATGTTGATTTTGAGTATTTGCTGTGGAAGAGATTGGTTTCCCCTATTAGCAGGTACAAATAAGGACTTGTGTTGCAGTTGCACCTGGGTATTCAGCTTCCTCCTGCAGATGTTACAGATGCTGGGCAGAAGTCAGGGAAGTCACCTAAGATGGGAACAGACCCCGGGTCCTGACTCTTCCCACCCAGTTCTGCTCCTTGAGAAAAAAGAGCGAAGGCAGCCCCTCCAGCATACGCTTTTTACACTTTTTTCTGATTGGTAGCACCGTGCTGGAAGGTAATGGTTTTCAGGGAAACCAAACTGGTTTTTCTTGCCACTGGCTTTCCCTCTTCTTGCCTTCATGTTGTAATTTTGTTCCTGTATCAAATTGAAAACCCCAGGGAATAATTTACACTATTCTGACTTCTTGGCAACTCCTGCCATGGAGAACTTCCTTTAACTCCAATGAATTCTGTAACACTGATAAAAAATCAGCAGCAGGTCAAACAAATGCTTTTGGTATGACCTGTTTTGCCATCTCCCAGTCCTCATAGGTATGTGATAGCAAACCAGAACACTTGTGTGACACAGAGAGTTTGTGAATTTGCAGGGTTTTTTTAATTTATTTTCCAAGCACTCCCAAGTAGCTCTCTAGATTTTCAAAAGCCCAGTGATACGAAGACAGAATTTGTATTTTTTAAGCCTCCACAGATTGCCTGCAGTATTACAGCACTTTTGGAAAACAGCTTGATTTCTGTGTAACGTTTCTCAGATTTTGTGAACTTGAAATTAAAAATTCTGTTGCTCATCAGTGTAAATCTATGTCTCACCATCTCTGAATCGTACCTCCTCACATCTAGAGCATTTGCAATTCACCCCGGTGCTTTGGGGAAAGTGATGGAGCTCTTTCACTCTTCAAAAGAAAGAGCTGACAGGTGAAATCAGTCATTTGTAACCTGACCTAAACGCTTCCTACCCAGACTCATCTTCTTAATCTGAGGTAGATCCTATCTCTGTATGACTGATGTGTGTGGAGTATGACATGAGGATGGGTGGATGGGTCTGATGTTTATCAAACCACCATCAACCAAGATCTGAGCTAGTTTGAACTGTCATGGTCAGAACTGCAAATGGTTTTATACCTTTAGTAGTCCCCCAAGTGTGTCCTGAACCTCTGAAAGCCCTGATCTCCCTCTGCCATCCCCACCCTACCCCCTCTTCAGTATTACACTTCAGTGTTTGTCCTTTCTGGGCTTGGATTCTTGTAGGAAAAGTATTTGTCATTGGGATTCAGTGAAAGATGTGAAAATTACTTTTATTTAACCGTTTATTTTCCTTCCAGCCTAGAGGTAATTTACTGTTATAAAAAGTAGAGTAATTAGAATACGGGAATTTACCCATTTCAATTTATCATAAGCAGCTGTGTTGACACAGACCATTAGTGGTCGATGCCAAACCCAAATGCCTGATTCTTTGATGTAGATCAAGGATATAAGTCTATAGCAAGGAGTTTGATTTTCCCCAGAACTTTTTTCCTGTTCGTTAAGTACAATTTATTGAGGTCTCCAGTTCCAGTATAGATAACCAGGAAACCATCCATTATGAGAGTAAGGAATGCACTGGGGGCAGGACTGAGCCAAAGGTTTAACCACCCATACAAAACAATAACCCTTCCCCATTCCTCTTGGGTGTAATAACCACAGGAGAGCTTGGGAACTGTTAACAGTCATTATAAGCTTTGATTCCTGAAAATCTTTTTTCATTTTCATGTCTGAAGAGTCATGCAGGACTACTCACTGGCTGGCAGCCTGTCTCAAGGTTCATCTGGTCCATCATGTATGTTCTCAGAAAAGATCTCCATTGCCTCCAGGGCAAAATCTCCGTGATCTCTGCAGTTTTGGAGGACAATACCATCTTGGGTAGTAAGATGTCCGGAGGAGAGTCTCTCATAGACTTTCAGAGAGTAAATGAGAAATGCAAGAGACCTAGCACCCCTTCTTCTTGGTTAGACTTCATATTTACATCTACTTTTTGGCTTTAATGAGGTTTAAAAGGTTCTGTCCTGAAAAGATTGTTGTCATGTATTCTAGCTTTACTGTTCTACTTGAGACATTTGGCCAAGTTCTGTTACACCAAACCCAATAAGGATTTGCCAGTCTTAAAGGACTTGAGATACTTTGAGACAATTTTCTTCTTTTGGATTCAAATGCCCCATGTGCATGCTCTGGGCAATCCTGCTTCAGCGGGGGAGTTGGACTAGATGATCTCTACAGTCCCTTCCAACTCTAATAATTCAATGTGTGACTTCAGAGATTATCCCTCCCTATTTCAGACAATCTCCTCAACAAATCACTGCGTGAACACTCTGGGCTGGAAATACCGATGCCCAATGGCACTGCAGGTATCATCTCACCAGATGTCATTACCTATTCCTGAGCCAGATGGAGAATCACAGTTTTGCAGAAAGACATGGGAGAATAAGGCTGGAAGAGCCCTCTGGAGAACGCTCAGTCCACGCTCATACACTTACACACACATCCTACCTGTTCAAAGCAGGGTCAACTAGAGCAGGTTGAGCAGGACCTTGTTGAGCTTCGACTATCTCTTAGGATGGAGACTTCAAAACCTCTGTATGCTTTTGTTTTACATTAGAGTTTTGTTGGGAGCTCCTTGTTCATCCACTCAGGCCTCCTGCTGCCTCTGCTGGATTTTCTGCTTGCTGGGATGGACCACTCTTGAGCTTGGTGGGGCAGTGATACCTGAAGATCAACCAGCTCTCCAGGACAGTCTCCATGGGATTATTCTATTCACATCCTTGAAGAGCCCCAAGTCTGCTCTCCTGCAGTCCACAGCCATGATCTTGGTTTTTGGCTTACCCCCTCCATCCAGGATCCTGAACTCTACCGTCGAGGGTGCTGCTGCCCCAGTATGATTTATGCTAAAAACCTAATCATTTTGGGGTGGTAAAGGCAGAGCGCCATTTCTCAGACCAGCGAGGAGCACCACAATTTGTGGTCAAGCTTTTGCCAGGACTTGACCCTGTGACTCAGTGTCACCTGTAACCACAGGTGATTCATGAATGCTGGCAGAGCAGTTAGGGGCTGTTACCTTGGCGGCGTATGGCACTCACAGTGTGAACCTTCTGTCCAACACTGAACCTTCTCAGGTCTCACAGCACAGCAGCGTGGCTGCTCCAGCACTTCTTCTACGGAGTGTGAGCTTTATTGTTGCTTTTATGTTGACTGCAAATTTGGTACTGGTTGCAGGTGGAGCGTGGGGAGTGTTTCCAGAGTGACAAAAGTCTTCATGAACACGGAAGGCCAAGCAAGCTAATGCAGGTGGGACATACGTAAACAATTTCTAGGCAATAGTGCCTTAAAGAGCAATTCCCAAGTGCCAGATTCATATGGAGTTGGACTAGATGACCTTTAAATGTCCCTTCCAACCCAACACATTCTATGGTTCTATGATTCAGAGCATGGGACTGCCCAGCCTGAATCAGGATGTATTTATGTACAATTGGGGTAATTCGGAGCCATCGTTGGTGAAAGCTTTAAGTTACACGTGGAACTGCGGAGGCCCTGTAACCACACTGCAGCTCTCAGCCCTCTTTCTGAAATTTAGAAATGCTTTTTTTTTTTTTTTGTGAAATGGAAGTGGCTTTGGAAAGTATTGCAGGTAATAAACCTGTGCAGTTCTGTGTACCAGGGGCAGTGACAGGTGCCAAGTGCTTCATCTCACCAAACAAGTGGCGGGTAGTTGTAAAACACCATGCAATTATCAGTTCCTAAGAATTTGGCTTGCGCTTTAGTGAGGGGGATGTAACAGTGTTTTTGGTGAGGGAATGGTTACTAAACCAGAGTTTGAAATTTCCTTCCAGTTCATGTTGCAAAATGAGCAGGATGTGCCCTTGTTGACTCCAGCGTCACTCTGGTCACCTTTCCCGTGGGCGTGCGTGGGGTGTGCGGTGGAAATGTGGGAGAGGGCAGAGCTGCGGGGTACACTGGAACTCACAGCCTTTCTTCTTACAGTCTTCAGGTAATAAGGCTCGAGTTCCGAGGCACAGAATTGGACAGGAAGAGACAAAACTGAGTTCTGGTGTATATTTGTGCAGCCTCACTGAAATTCTTAGTCTTTAATGCCCTGTTTCACGACAGAGCTCAGTTTAGCACTGACCACTGAAGCACTGGCTGCTGAAATACACACTCTGAATGAAAAAGCTTTGTGTGTGCTTTGTTGCTCTGGTATCCCATCCAAAGCTTTTTATCACAGCAGTAGTTTCCATCATGTACTTTTTTCATTGTTGTTTTGTGATACTTGTTTAAGAAGTTGCTATTTAAAAATGATGTGTCACGTCTTTAGCTCACCATAGTGCATTCGGAAAGGAATGCTTGTAATTCCGAATAAGCCGGTGCATGTCCTACTCTTTTCACAACCCGCTCTGAAAGGAAATGCCAGACATTATGGTAATCACATCATGAAAGAAATTCCAGATGGAAAGCGTCTGTCTGTAGCAGAAGGCATAGGAGCAAACAAGTTTGGTTCTCTTACACAGTTTTTGAGTATTGCTGTGATTTGTTGACAGTAAGAGGCGTAAGCCAGGAGGCTCAAGTTCAGACAGAGAATGAATTGCGTCCCTTCTAAAGACACTAAAGATGACAATTTAATCTTTAGGCAGAGCGTTAACGCAAGTTGTGTTGCACCATGGTGAGTTCCTCAGAATCCTCCTTTTGGCCTCTCCTTATTTCTTTTCTGAATCAAAGATATTTCCCAACAACCAACAGTTACTCTGCCATTTTGGACAGATGAATCCAGAAAGGGAAACACGCAGTCAAATGAGAGTTTCTGTGGAAGACTTTTGGGAGTTATTCTGAGATCTGGGAACTGCAATGGGCTGAGATTTCTGAGGTGCTTGCTCTTACAGACACGTTTTTTTCACTCCAGTCCCATTTTGTACTGTGGCCCTGTGACAGTGGTCGTGCAATAACCGAAGAGACGGTGCAGAGTCCGCTCTGCAGAGGTGGGAAGTAGAGGCCAGGGCTGAGGAAGGCACAGAACTTCCTACGCCGGCTTCCCCAAAGCTGTGTGTTTCAAACCACATCCTTAGCTGTAACAACATGGCCTAGAAAAGCATTTACTGCAGTCCCCTGAAGCGTCGGACATGCCGTGTTAGCTGGCAGATAACATCTGAAGGGTTGCTCTAAAGCCTTAAAGAGCTGAGGCGCCATCAAATTAAGCTAGACATCACAAGGGAATTACAAGACGTAATGACTTTTGTATTCCAGAATGGAAGCTGTCTCTATTCTTAATAACATGAATATAGGTCACTTCATTCTGTGGCAAGTTCAGGCCTGTTGGCTCTTCCTCCAGCAGCGATGGGTGTGAATGAAGGAGGTGTTGGGTGTCCCTAATAACAAGCTGAATCCCTCAACCTCGACAGCACCCAGGTGTCGGGTGCTCGGTGCTGCTCAGACCACTCTGCTGTCATTGCCCAGGGAAGTCGTGGCTGCCCCAGCCCTGGAGGGGTCCAAGGCCAGGCTGGATGGGGCTTGGAGCAACCCCTGGTGTGGTGGGAGGTGTCCCTGCCCAGGGCAGGGGGGCTGGAACTAGATGATCTTCAAGGTCCATTCCAACCATTCTATGATTTTATGATTATTTCTGGTTTATATTTACTATCACAACTCTAGCAGAGTGTTGTGTTGCGTGTGACTGTGATGGTATAAAGGGAAAATGAGGAGGCTGGAGGTGGAAGAGCAGTTGGTGCCTGAGGTGAGTTGCTCACAGACGTGCCTCGTGTCCTCCAGACTGTGAAATTGTGTCTCCAAAAGGCAATGTGGGTACAGTGCACCTTTGCTGTTTTTCCGGGCCCCATCCTCAAGCCCGTGGACCAGCCATCACTCATTTTGAAATGAATCACTCCTTGTGGGGACATCCAAAGGCCGTTTTCATGTCATTCTTTTTCTTGGAGGCAGGAACTTGGTAATGAGTTCCAGCAAGACAATAAAATCATACCCGCAGCCTGTTGCAATCTCGTTGTGTTGCACATCCAGTGTCACCCACTTCTCTACGGCTGGCACGCAAGCAAGGACACTGTCATTTGGAAAGAGCAGTTGAGGTCCCTCATTAAGGACAGTGGGGCAGCTTCCCCTCTGAGAGCAGCAATTAGCATTTCTGCTAATGGAGAATGCCTCTGCTGCGGGCAGGCAGCGTTTCACCACCACGCAGTCCAGGGTGGGTTCAGAATGAGCATCTGTCGCTGTGAGAGGGTGGGTAGGTGGGTGCATTAGACCCTCTCCTTCAGCATAAACCCAGCAGACCCTGACAATAGAGTCAGGAATGGCAGGGGGTGCATGGAGGGGGTTCTGGTGGTGCTTGCAGCATCTCACAGACTGCAGGGCTTGCAGCGGGTTGTCAGAGCCCAGCAGCACCAAGCGTGTCCCATTTTCCTGTTTTTGAAGAGCGTCTAGAAAAACCTGAAGTACAAAGTTAGCCGAAGCCCAGCTTTTGCACACTGCCTCAGCAAAAATGAATAGCAGTGGGGGTGACTCAGCCCTGAGGTGCTCCTCACTCTGGTGCTGAGCCACGGCTCTCCAAAATCTGACGGAGCCTTTCCACACCCTGCCCGGCTCTTGCACAACCAGCAGCCTCTCGCTGGTGTCCTGGGGGCCTGAATCACAAAGCCGAGAGCAGCATCTGCATCTGGAGCTCCCGGTGCCGTGTGGGTACGCGAGTACAGAAGTGTTGTCTAAGGCTCACCCCAAGGACACAAAATCCCTTTGGGAGAAGAAAACGTAAATGTCCGTATTTTCTCGTTGGTGTGACGTTAACATTCTGCAGGCAAGTTAACAGCACAGCCTTGGATATTTGAAGTTGTACCACTGAATCTGCACGTGGATACTTAAATAAGTGGCCTGATTTTCACATTTTAAACCTCTGTTGAAGCTGCTGGGGAGCTGTGAGGGCAACAATCAAGGCAATGCCAGTATCTTACTTTAGAAGTGCCCATGGGAATGTATGGACCCATTAGAAATTTTCAGCTTAAGGCAAGTCCATCGTGAAAGAAAAATACAAGGACAACCCAGGACAAAATGAGGAAGTTGTTTAGATTTACTTCATATATCTGACGTGGAAGATGGATAAACCCAGATGTTACAGGGGATGTTACAGGACAGGAGCTGAGAATATTGTTACTTACACGAGAAATAAATTCACAGAAACCATTTGAAAGTACCTTAATTTAAACACAGATTGCAAAGCAAAATGTCTCCCCTGCTATTACTTTAATCCCAACATTTAAGTATTTCTAGATTTATTTCCAATTAATATCAACATATTTTTTTTATAGCTTGAGTGAGACAGCAACCAGCAAATGCTATAGCTTATAGCAAGTGGGCAAGTCACCATCAGGTGAGTCTCCGGGTGGGTGGGGAGGCTCCAGGAGAGGCTCATCGGGGCTAGTAATGCCAACTGGGGCACTCAGCAGGCAACCTCTGGGGTGGTGAGATCCCCAGTGCTGGAAGTGCTGTTTTCCCCTGTTTGTCATTGCTAGAGGAGTTCAGTGAGGTCATTAAAGAACCCAGCCGGAATTACTGAAGGAGGAAAACTTAGTAAGACTCAAAAGCCTTTCTTCCTTCTGCTGCAGACTGCAAAAATTGACATTTCAGCTTATGAGACCTTCTGTGACCTTTCTGAAAGTCTGGTTTCTTCTCCAATCTTACCCAAATGGCTGCAGATGCCATTGGTTTTGCCAAAAGCTTGGAAGTGGCATGATTTTCAAGAGTGCACCTTCCGTTCTTTTTGTAAGCCAGCTATGTCTGAATCTCAAAGATGGTACCAAAAAACACACCATCCTTGTCCATGGATTTCACCATTCCTTAGGTTCTTAATAATTTTGTCACACGGGTTTTAGACTAAATTTATTGATATTCCCAAGTGAAAGGTGTTACATAGAGGCAGCTTGTTACTACTAACAGCCATTGAGCAACTTTTTGCTAGGGAAATTGCTTTTCCTGTTGTAGCATAAAAAAAAAGAATGAAAGAATATTCCCCCCACAACATCATGCACAATTAAATTATTTCCTCCCGCATTTTGCTGCTCTGGTATTTATTTTTGAACAAGATACAATAACACACTGGCAGGGCATGTTGATAGCGACAGAAGTGTTGTCGTTGAAATGCAACAGAAATGTAGAATAAAGCCTACAATAAAAGGTTTGCCTCTCCTATTGATTTGATTTTGATTTTAAAATCATTTAAAAGCTTTCCAGGGTATTTTAGAGTTCTGCCCTAATAACAGAGTCCAAACACGGACACTTAAATTGTGTTCTTGAGGATTGCTTTGAACAGGAATAGAACACACTGCTGCCCACGTGACTTCCAGAGCTGCTGACAAAGAGGTACTTGTGTTTTATTTTATGAGAATCGGCATAATTTATAATACTGCATGGGAAGTAACCTTCAGGAGCAAGTTACTGCAGGCCCCCCCAAACCACCCAGGAAATAGCAAACTGCTGACTGGCCCACGAGCCTTGTCTTTTCAGCACACGGGCTGCCTGGTGGTGTCATGTAAATTTGGGAGTTTGTGCTTATAGTGTTTTGCTGTATCGGTTTCGGGCACATCCACCTGGCCCTTGAAATTGTCCGATTATCCCTATGGGTCATTCCTGGTAAGAAATTTACGTTTATTAATAAGACGTGTCATTCTTTCAGCAGCCTCGGGGAAAACCACCTAAAAGACAGTGAAGGTCTCGGCCCGTTTTCCTGTTCACAACAAGCAGCAGCCTCTTTCACTTAGAACAGAAGGGGCCAGAGTGACCTTATCCAGGTCTCGTTTCATCCAAGACTTAGCATTTTTGATACACATTTTTACCCGTAATAATATTTGGCTTTTCTAGGAATATTGGGGTTTCTCTTTGCAAGTGCTTCACTACCAACTCCAAGCAAGCAGGAGACTCGAGTATCACCTCAGCTTCTTCGTCCAGGACCTGTTACCTTTTCTGTCATTGAGCCATTGTAAAGCTTTTAACCAAAACCAGACATTCTCATGCCCTTTTTCTGCTCTTGTTTCTTGTCCAGGAAGATCTACAGGTATCCCCAGGGATGGACTCATTTTCTGTTTCCCACCTGCTTCCACAGCCTCAGAGCCAGCATGGGCACCCCTTTGGTAGGTAAACACCAGTAATGGTTGTTCACTCTGGCTACTGGAGTACCGTGGAGATGGATCTAAGTCCATTCCCTCCCTCCCGGCATTTCTATCCTCCTTCCCTCCCTCTTTTCTGCCTCAGTCACCACAGTGAAATGCAGCTCAATAAAACATAATTTCAGTGCTTCTTAAGGAAGTGTAATTAGGAAGTCAAGTTTTCCCCCACATGTGTGCTAGCCCCGAGGGACACGAGAGACAGCAGTACCTGTGCATGAAACATCCCTCTCCCAGGAGCCCACCCAGTTTCACCCCTCACCATCCCTGTTCTTAAATAAACCCAGAGTTAGCAACTCCCAGACCTGGTGTTGCAGCCACTGCAGGCAGCTGTGCAGCCAGAGAAAGGCAGGTAGCCCTCTTGGCGACTGCTTTGGGCTCTCGCTGGGTCCAGGCAGGTCCACAGTTCCACCTGGTGGCCAGGCCTGATCCAGCAGCCTCTTGTCATAAGAGCGTTCAGAGCTTGCTCTTGATGACGCTGAAACAGTTCAACACCAGATCCCCAGTCTGCATGTTTCCATGTAATCACGTATCAGTATAGTTAGAGAGGGTCAGAAGGTCACTGGTGGGACCCTTGGTCGAGACACGCTTATATTGTACATGAAGAGTTCTAGAGGACAAGGAGAACTGTCTCCTCATTGCATGTAACTCAGTTCTTGAAGATGGAAGTTTTCACCCCCCTGATTCACCTGGCAAACAGCACGGGTCCCAAAGCAGCTCTGTTGGCTCAGACCACCACTCCCCGATAAGAAAAGTGACCATTATTTAGTCCTGCCCTCTGTTCCTAACCTTTTCTTCTTCCACACAAGCCATCTCTCCTCTCTTGAGGAATCTTGCCCAGGGAAGTGGTTGAGGCACCATCCCTGGAGGTGTTCAAAAGACAGGTTGATGTAGTCCTTAGGAATATGGTTCAGTGATTTTTGTCAGGGTTAGGTTGATGGTTGGACTAGATGATCTTAAGGTCCCGTCCAACCTAGACAATTCTATGATTCCATGATCTTTGGTGCTGGACATGGTTGATTTCCTGCAGGGAGCCAGAGCATCCCTCCACCTGGGTCCTCGCTGCCTGCAGCAGGTCGGGAGTCATGGGTTTTGCCAACAAGAGATATGTTAACACTTCTCCAATATTTCAGGTGTAGTCCTTTGTTCACCAACTCTTTGTTCTCTTTTCTACTCATTTGCCAGTTAAAGGCATAACCTTACTGGTCTGTAGTTTTCCAGTCACTCAGATAGGATATTAGGAAAAAATTTTACATGGAAAGGGTTATTAAGCCTTGGAATGGGCTGTCCAGGGAGGGGGGGTTGAGGCACCATCCCTGGAAGGATTCAAAAGATGGGTTAATATAGCACTTAGAAACATGTGATGTGTGTGTGGGGGGGTGTTATTGGGTTTTTTTTGGTTGTTTTTGTTTTAATCAGAGTTAAGTTGATGGTTGGACTAGATGATCTGAAAGGTCCCTTCCAACCTAGACAATTCTATGATTCTAAGACTTAACTTTAAAACCAGACCGTGTTCTAGTCTGGTGCCTGAGCAGGCGTAAAGGAGAGGTCTGGCTGGGTCTGACACCCCTCCACTCTCAGGGGAGTAAATTGATTTCAGCTGTGCCAACTTAAATGCAAGCTGTTGTGGAAAAGACAAAATCCCTGTGTCCTTGGGGTCACACCACCTTGTGGTGCTTCCACTGCTCTGCAGCCTGGTTATCACCCTCACAGAGCAGAGACTACTCCCTTTGTAGGTATTTTCCTTTATTATAGAGGTGTTGACTTCAATAAGATACAATTATTAGTGTTTATATTGGAATCATGATTTTTTTTTTCAGTTCTTTGGAGAGTAGGAAAAAGGCTAACAAGTGTGTAATCCAAAACATTTATAGTCTGAAGAGAGAAGAAAATGTGAAGTACTAAGGAAGAAGCCCAGAGGAAAATAAACAGTTGGCATATCAGATAAATTAATTAACGTATCATCTTCACATACATCCTTTGAATACAACTGCATTTCCTCAGATTAGGGACCAGGGAAGGCTTGCAATAACACATCCTCCTGGAAACAGACTTGGTGAAAAACACAGCTAAAGAAAATCAGAGGAGATCAAGATAGACGAAGCACATGAGAGCCAGCAGAAATCGTGTTTACATCCATAAGAACCTCTAACAAAATCCAAGAGCCATTTTAGTTTTGTTTCAGCTGGTAAGTTAAATACAGAATTATGCATTTTGCAAGACAAATTCAAAGTTAAGAAATTTAGTTTGAACAAATACTTCATTAATTAAAATAGTACCTCACTTTTGAAAGTATTTTAACAGCATATGATTAAAATTATTCTTACTCCACAGACACCCTGGCAGCTTGTAAAAATGAAGTGCTGCAGTGGCACATAGAATATGGCCATATATCCAAGCTCCTGAATGCACACAACACGAGGACTTGAGTGTCTTCCTTTTTACTACATTTACCATTCTGTTGGCTCTTTGTAGTAGAATAGGAAAAGCCAAATGCCCAGTGTAAAAGCAGCTCTTTGAGTAGGTGTGTTAGCCGCAGTGCCTGGCAGCACGGCCCCGGGGAGATGGTAGCCACGACTCCAAGTCTCTAGTGCACATTTTGCTGCAGAAGCCAGCAGGGGCCAGTGCAAGGCCACCACATCAGGCTGTAGGCTACCTGCAGCCCAAACCCAGCCAGCTCTGGCAGACACCCTCCCCCTCTAGTTCCCTGGGAGATGCTCAGCACATCCCTTGGCTGTCTCACCCCATAAAAACCTCCCCTGGAACCTTGGCAAAGCAAGCTGAGCAGAACTAGAGAGTGGGGTCACATTGAACCAAGAGTCCAAGTACCAGAGAAGATCATAATGATGAATTAAGACCAAGGTCAATCCAAGAAATCAACCCCCAAGCCCCAACCAGACCATCCAGCGACTGCCCACCAATCCTACAGCGACACTAGAGCAATCCAGCCTGCAGATGAGGATGAAGAGGGTCCACAGCCAGACATAGATGGGTCTACCACCAAGATGGAGACCAAGACTCCTACAACACAGCTTAAAAGAGAGAAGCACCTCCAGGATGAGCTTAAATAGGGTCATGGGTCTGTGGGTGGAGGTGGGGAGGTTTCAGGTGAGGCAAATCAGGGTAATTAAGGTGAATTGGTGCTCTCAGACTGCAGACACTGAGAGAGATGTTACTTTTCATTTTGCAGCATGGAGTTATGGGTCACTGCCGTGTGAAGTCCGTCACACTACAAAAAAAGCATACCCTGTGCCTGGCAGGGCCTTCCCAATGGCTGTGGGGTGGAGGAAGCAGAAGGATCCAACCCCAGAAGAACATCACCTTTGATGAGATTTCAGGTAAGGAAGGCAGCTGTCTGAGAGCAGCAGAGACAAAGGACTGTCACTCTTTGAAAAACATTGTCACTGAAGTGCCAACCTCTGGTGCTCGATGTCCAGAGAGTGGTGCCAGGCTTGGGCATTCACATCAGTCTTGTGAAAGTGGTTGTTGTTCTGCGCGACTTCAGTTTCAGGGCGTTTCATTAGATATTCCTTAATTTCTCACAAAGGTGTCTGAAATTCTGAAATTCATTGCTGGGAACGAAGGCTTGAAAATTCAGTGCCAGCTTTTGCAGCGCTACTGCTGCAGAAGGGACCAAAGGAGATCTCTGCAGATACCAGGGCTGGGGTGGAGGAGCGCTCAGCTCCCTGTCCATACTCCTCCAGCACCAGCTGGACATTTACCTCTTGGATGCAGATCCCGTTTCTGCAGTAACTCTTGCCTAAAATTTCACGCCTGGAATTGCTCCCATTCCTGCGCCTGTTAGAACCTGTGCTCTCCACAGACCCGGGCGAGCGTTCCATCCAGCCTCCCGAGGATGCTCCTCTCTCTCTGCAGCTTTGTAGCTGGTGGGACATCCTCTCGTGGGAGACTGTCCCTGTCACCCAGCAGCCCCTGGGTTCCTGCCGTGAGGACTGCCTCCTGCAAGCGTGGAAGGAAGCTGGGACAACGCCGTCCCAGAGGGTGGATTTGCATTCCCTGTTCAGATTCTTCGCGTGCAAGGACACGCGTACCGGCTGGAAGCGAGGTATCGCCCGCGGGGCTGAGAATGACAAGTTTCAGGTGGATCAAATTCCAAATCTGGAAGACACACCCTCCCAACCACTGTGCAGGGAAGAATCTTTCCAGAACTTCTGCGTCTCCTAAACACCTATTGACTTGTTTATTTGCCTTGCACAGGAACAGGCAGAGCCCACAGTCCGAATCAGATAGTGATTTTATATTCCGCTGCGTTCCACGTGCTCCCCTTCTCATCTGCCTTGGGTTCTCCAAAGCACTCCTAGACCAGAAAGACATGTCCTCAACGATGAGATCAAATTTTCGCCCTGTTAATTGCCATGAAGCCTAGGCGAGGTTGTAAATGAGTTAGCCAAGCACTGAGGGAAGATTTAGCCCTTTGGAGTTAGAGACACTATTGTTTCCTCCAGCGCCACCGAAATGCCACCGCCTCTGCCATGGAGCTGACACGTAAGTGCCACCCACAGCACTCGCTGTGCCCTGGGACCCTACGCAGAGGAGTTTGGGCTTGGGTAACTGAATGAGGAGAAAAATGTGACCCATACAATCGGACACTCGGGAGAAAAATATGAACGTGACACAGTAAGTACAGAAATGTGTTTACTCTTGGTAAAATACACGGGACAGCTGGGTGCCCAAAGGGGTTATTTCATATTGTAGTAGAAAAGCAGCGTTATGGAAGGACAGGAGCGATCCAGAGCCAATGGCTGCAGTGTCTTTGGGGTGATTTTCAGCAAGGAGATTGAGCAGAGTCAAGAAGTGTCGCAGTGTCAAAGGGTGAACTTTCTTAGAGAGAGCTGGGGAGTCACAGAGCTCTCCTCCAGCCGCCAGACCCAAGGCAGGACCCCGGCAAGTCAGCCCCGTCTGGTCTCCTTTGCAGTGCTCTCTGTGCTCCTGTGAGGTTTTCCAGAGCAAATTAATAAATGAATGGGACAGATGCTTATAGATCATCCGCTCTGCTGTCTGTTTAGATACCTAATGCAGTACAAAAATTAAAAAGTCGGTTCTCTCTCAATTTTTACGATGCACTTCAAGGATGTTACTTACTTAGACCATCAATATTCACTATGGAAATGTTTTTAAGCCTCAGTTGTGGTTGTTTTTATGCTGGCTTCCCAGCATTTTGATGTATCACACTAGTTATTTGTGCCTAGCAGCAGACAAAGAAGAGCTATGTGCCGTGCAGAGACCCTGGGACACAATGTGAGGAATGTGTCACCGTGCAGTGGCTGTGAGCAGAGAGCGTGGGCTGCTCAGGGACGGGTGGCAATTGCCAGGCATTCCCCCCATGCCCACCAGCCTCTCATTCCTCACTCACACAGCGAAAAGGGGGGAGTAATCTTTCTCACAGTATGCCTTATCAAGTGGAAAGCTTTTATTACACAAAAAGTTACGTATACAAAGTCACCATCTGTCCAGGAGAAGCCCTGGTGTGTAAAGGCTCTTTAAGGAGATCTGATTTTCTTCTAGAGTGGATGGTAGAATAAATGAGGTGGCGTAAGTGCAACTGGGCTCTTCACGCTGTGTGTCTGGGCACCTGAGATGAGAAGACATTGAGGGAGCTGAGCTCTTGCTAGGGGACTTTGTGGGTCACTCTCCTCAGTGCCCTGATGACCCTATGTACACTAAAAGGTCATTCTCCTTCAGTATTGATGGAGTTTCATCGGTTTATGCCATCAGGAAACTTGGTCCAGTACAGTCATGTAAAATACGGTGATGTCAAATAGTATTGTATCACACATTCTTTAATAAACTGTCTTTATAACTCAGTCTCAGTAAAACATCTGTTAAATCCAGTTTCCATGCCCTCTCTCATCCTTGCCATTTTCTTGAAGTGTGTGAGTTCTGCCAGCGCTGCCTGGCACTGGTTGTCATTCTTTCCTTCAGGCACTTCCATCTAGTGCCCCAGAGCAGAATACTGTGGGAAAAACTCATATTTTCTGTTGGCAAGCTTGAGGAGAGGGATATCTAGAAATCTGGGCTCCTTTTTGTAACTGCTGAAGTGTTTACGTAGACAATGGCAAGGTATTTGGATGAGCGCTCTTTAAAAATGTATCCAGCACAGCATTATGCTAATTTGACATTAGGAGGCTTTTGCTTCATAATTATGACTCAGCATCAGTTTATGAAGCTGGAATATTATTCTTAGTTTAGTATATTACACTGCATTTAGGTAGTACACCATAAAATAGTGGCACTCCTGAAGTGCAGTTTACTTCACTCTTTTTTTTCAAATATATCTTGCAGTTCATACCTAAAAAAAATAATTTGCTGCTGAGCTCTTCTCCAAAATTTGCCAGAGGCCTAAACTCTGACTGATTACTGGCAGCCTTTTTTGTATAAAGTTTATGTATTTTTAATGTGACTCGAGGACTGATCTTCAGTGGAGCTGAGATATAGAGAGAAAATTTAGACTTGCACTTGTACGTCCGTGATGCAAAATATGTTGGAATTAGAGTTATTGCAGAAATTTGCTTTACAATTTAGGACATCTTAGAATGAGGAGAACAGGGGAAATTTTAGCACAATAATTGTCCCCTCTGAAATAGTCATACAACACTTTGCAGATCGAATCCTCCAGTTTGTACACAGTCTAAAGGCTGGATACAAGAAGGCTGTGTAGAAGGAACAGAAAAAAAAGTGGCATTTTTGCAAGGGTGGTTCCGACTGGAGTAGGTATGTCTTTGCAGGAACGATGATAACAGCTTCCAGTCAGAATTAGGATGTGAAGCTTCCTCAGAAGTCTAGTTTAGATCTACTATGACCTTCTGATTGTGGAGAACACTGTACCACTGTTTTTAAAAGGAATGGAAAATAGGGGACAGTCCACATTACGACTCAGCTGCTGTAAGAAAGAAGTAATTAAGGAAAAATCATTAGCATATTGGGAATGGGAGTCAGGTGCTACAGTCACATGAGCCTCAATTGACCATTAGTGAGGAGTTGCCAGAGCATAAGAGGATCCTCTATTGCAACCAGGATGGTTTTGTGTGTGAGGAACATGAGGGGGTCTTGACTGGGGCTCTCAAAAGAAGGGATGAACAGGGGGTTTGTATCTTGAGGACAGAGGAGCCCAGCTATAGAGTGGCCCATAGAAAGAAATCTAAGGAAGTAATGTTTTATGGAAAGCCTTGAATTTGATGAAGATCTGGAAACCATGAGCGGGGAGGAACTGGGCTTTTTAAGTGCTGTGTAAGTTGTTTGGGTGTGGAGAGGCTGTGATTTTACTCTGGTTGAGCTCTCAGGGGAGTGAAGCTGTGTGACTGTAGCTCTTTTGGGGAGGGCAGTTCCTTCTGTTTCTGCCCTTTGTAATACGCTGTAGCTCACGGCAATGGAAATCCTTGTATGAGTTTATAAAGCTCCCCAGTATCAAATGGGTGACCTCATGGGTGTGTGTAACGAGCGTGTGACTAACGGTGTCTCAGAGGCTCAGGTACGACCTGTCCCTCTAACGGTGACACGAGAGGACAGAGCTAGTGCTATCTGCCAGCTGCTTCTCACCCAGGCAAAGGTCAGTCCTTGGGACTCTCCACCTCTGTAAGTGATGTCAAAGCCCATGGTCTCTAGCACACGAGCATCAGCTCTGCTCCTTTTCTGTTCCTTAAAACCTTGTGACCCCCAGAATTCACCACATGGTTCGTGTGAGGGGTTTTGCCTCTGGTACCCAGGCGCTGTGGTGGATGTGTGTGTTGGGTGTTCAATGATCTCAGCTAATCAGCTGTTTCCCAGTTTCTGGTTTCTGTGCGTATCAGTTCTGTCTGCGGGACGTGTCCTGGCACACAAGTGTTGCTGTTGGCGCTTTGGTGTGATGACAGAAAATAATCTCACCAAGGAATGGGAGGCCCTTTGCAGGGTAGATCCGTTTGTTGTAAATTCCTTGATTTGTTGCTATTATCAACACAATCCCCTTGGTAACCTTAGTAATGGCAAGGGAAGAACGGATCACTTGGTTTACGTGCATTTCAGATTTTTATGTTGTAGTAGCTGAGAAAGCCCAAGAACTTTCCATGTTTGGAGTTAGTGATGTGAAGCTCTCCAGAAACAGCTCGTTGCAAACAGTAGGGATTTTCCTTCATACTGTAAAGCAGAGAAATCTGTTGTGAGCCCAGGTATACCCTGTTGTGTTTGTCAGAACACTTCCATTGAGACCTCACCATGGCCAGCCTGCTCATTAGCAGCCTTGTGTGCTACAGAAATAGAGCAGGAATCCCTTAGTTTGTTCTGTTTGAGATGTTCTTCTAGCTTTAGCAGTCTCTTTGTTAATGATTTGAGGCCAAGTTACTAAACAGCTCAACTCCAATTTCGAAGTATTTATTAACTTAAAATTATTTTAATATTAATCATGCAAGGAGCCTGAATTGTAAACAGCCTTTAAAGACTCAAGGATCATCACGTTCCCTGCCTGTTCCGAGCAAATCATCATCATGCTTTCACTTAAGGGGTGAAATAGCATAACCAAGTTGTGACTTGTTCTTAGAGTTCCAGGGCATATAAACCATGTTTATTATGAAAGATGAAACACCAATGTTCCTTGTGCATTGATTATTTACTGTGAAAGGAACTTTCATGGAGTTTACAGTTAACTAATTTCTGCTATGTGTCCCTAAAAAACTTTTTTTTTTTTTTAATGTGCTAACTATTTCTAGACTGAGCAATCTCTTGCTGGCACTGACCAGGGAACTGTGTGTGACTGAAACGAGATGAGAGCTGGGCCATTGGTGGGACAAGGTCAACTCTGAGAGTGAAACCTAGAAACAAACCTGGGCTGTGCCCACCAAACCAGTGTGAAATCCAACTCACCTGGGTTACCTGGGAAGGAGAACTGTACTCCTTTATTATTACAGCTGGGTTTCTTACTGCTTTATTGTATTAATTTCTTACTCACACTTCTTTGTGTGAGTCTAATTCAAGCCTTGGGTTTTCAAATCTTGCTTGTAAACTTAAAAAAAAACAAACAAACAAAAAAAAACCAAAACAACAACAAAAAAAAACCCAAAAACCCCACAAAAACCCTATAACTAAAACCTCAGATTAATCTTGACAAAAAGGGACAAAGCCTGAAAAGTGGGGAGTCAGGATGGAGCTTGAGTTACGTTGAAGGGTTAACATCACCTTGGCCTGTTGTAAGCTAATAATGTGGTCTGCAGTTCTAAAAATAGTGGGATGCCTTCTGGTGGGGAGCAGCTTCACAGTGTCCAGCAGGAGGGCACATGTGTCAGATTAGACATTATCTTGGTTCCGAGCCTGGAAGGTGCCAGGCTGTGCCTGCTCTCTGCTCGAGCCCTCTCGTTAAGTGGCTGTGATGGGAAACATCAAACCTCTGGTTTCACATGATTTGGGAAGTTGTATGGGTTTGTGTTCAACAAAGAGATGGAGGAGAAATGGAGCAGCCCCAGGGGTTGAGCTTGGCCTGAAGCTCTGAGCCCACCACAGTATGGAGCTTCTGTGCTGTTCTGAACTGAGCAAAAATCTCCTTTGTTGACTCCTTCCTGTGTTTTTAAAGACTTCTCAATGCTATATACACCAATGAAATCTTTACTGAAATATTTTTCAGGTGCAGAGCTAGGAACTGCAGCATAATCTGTAATCCCAAATACCCAGTATGTTGTGGTGTTTGTACAGCAACGAGCCCAGCTCCTGAGAGGGGGACACCAGAGGGTAATGATGTGCTCAGGGTCTGTCCTGCTTCTCCCTGACATAAAATTATATAAAGCAGAAATAACGATATAAACCACAGTACAGTAAGAAGGGTATGAAGGCAAATTCAGGCTCAGTATTTTTCATGCTCTTCTTGCTGTTGCCCAATAACTTCCAGTGTTAGGCTTGATCCTGTGAATAAACTGCTTGCTGTAAATGGATGGGCAAACAGTAGGAACTTGGAAGGTACAAGTGGTTCAGATATATATATTTAATTTTTTTTACATCTTAAACATCTGCTCATGCAATTAGCTACTGAGCAATTAAGCTAAGCAGTGAATCGTTCTCTTACAGCCACAACTCCTGCCCAATGAATAAGAATCATGAGGCTGTTAGACAGTTAAGCAAGGATTTATTGAATATACAGCTCTATGTGATTAAGAGAATGAGTTGTGTTGTCAGAATTTTGTCAGAATGCTATAAATCCATATATTTGCATTTAGGTGTCATCTGATGGTATGTCTTGGTTATTCCACTGAACATCTGGAGAAGGAAAAATGTCCCAGTGCTAGGGATTAGGGAACAGACAAGGGGTTGAAGCACAACAGTGCTCTCAGCACAGGGCGTTTCGGGGCGCGTCCCGTCAGCAAATAATTACCAGGAGTCAGCAGGTTGCCTCTCGTTATGAAGTTAGTGATTAAAGTGTTAAGCAGAGCCTCCCCGTAGGTGTAGCCGTGACTAAGGGAGGGCTCGGAGGAAGGAAAGTGGGGAGGTAAATATTCCCGACATGCACTGAGGTGCGGGGAGTGTCCTGGGTTTTCCAGCACTCCCAGTTTAAGCGAAACGGTCACCGCTCTCCCTGTGGGCTCCATGGAGTGGCAGGAGTAGCTGTCAGCCGGCACAACGCTGTCATGCCTTGTCCAGGGCTCGGGGAAAGGGACGTGGAACTCCTCCTCTGCCTCTCCCTCTCCGCTCGGATGCTCAGGTAAGCGGGGTGGGAAGCTGGAGCTGCTCCTCTGCTCGCCCTGCGACCTGCCGGGGCGGTGGGAAGCAAGGTCCTTCCAGCCACCCACAGCTCCAGCCAAATTCCTTTCGGGTAGGTGGGGTGCCGGAGGGAAGGAGAAACGTTCAGTCGGTTGGAAATTCTCATCGAAGAAGCTCCTAAATCTGGAGGTGGCTTTGCCTGAGTGGGCTGTGGTTCACAGGGACAGGTGATGGTGCTGCTGCTGCTCGGCGGCCCTTCTCCAGTGCCATGGTGATTTAACAGGGCACGTCGGTGACCTTGTCTGTTCCTTTTGGCGGGTAAAAGCTGTCTTTCCTAAGCGACCTGAAACAGAAAGTGACTTTTCTTCAGAGTAATGCATTACTTAGAGTTTGCAATACGTTTGGTGCAAAGCCCTGCTCTGTCGTCGTCGTTTGTGTGAAGGGAGGGAGCTTGTGTGTCTCCCTTTGTGACTTATGAAGTTAAATTCACCCATAAATACCAACTTTCTTCTGGTTTCGGTAAATCCAAGCCCATTCTGGACCTGCCTGAGCAGGTATGCAGTACAGTGTACAAATACTGTAGTTTGTATTCAAGCAGTGCTCTTCTTGCTCCGAACTGTAGCAGTTCATTTTAAAAATAAGTTGTGAAGTATTGTGTAAGACAAAGAAAAAAGCCCCCTTGTTTTCAGTGGGGAAAATGCACGTGTTTGCAGTGAGTACTTGCTTCTGACTAGCTGGTTGCTTTGGTGGTAGGACATCTAACTTAAAAAACACAAATAAAATACCCAAATAGAAACCCAACACGAAGGCTCCTGTAACTGCAGAGTGTGACTAGGTAAAGGCCAGTAAAATTACTCTGCTGATCCTCCATTTCTTATGAATGTGAATAAATCCTAAACTCGTTTTTATAGTAACAGATAATGGGCCAAAATTTTGCTAAGCACCAGGTGCTCCTGAGTTTAGCAAACGCCCCAGGTGTGTGTGCTGTTGTGCCTTAGCTCTTTGTGCTGTATGAACTATTAGAGGTGTGAGTTGTGGATAGTTAATGCCTGAGCCTTGTGGTTTCTGTGCAAGAAACAGAGAAGCTTCACCCCATCCTGACTCGCTGTGTTTTTGGAACAGCCTTGGGAAGCACTGTGTCAAAACAGCTGGAAACCTCTGGGGAGGTCTGGGGTTTTAGTTTTTACTGTTGGTAGGAGCTGTGCATAGCACACTGCTCAGTACCCATCTTAGTAGTATAAAGATGCACCAAAAAGCACATCCAAGGTGTTATGTACAAATTAAAATGCTGCTTCCCTGCCCCTGCTTGGCTCAGCTCTGGATGCTGAGCGTCCCTCTGCTTCCAGCCCTCCTCTGCAGTGCCCTTCTTTCATCCTGCTGTGAAAATCTGCCTGGCTGTTTGCTCTCACCTTTGCTCTGTCCTCTCCCTGAGCTGTCCAAGTAACTTAAAAAGTCACTCAACTTAATAAAATTGAGTCCTCTTATCTGCCTCTCCACTAACACTTGGACTTTTTATTGTACAAAACAAAGTGGGAAAAAAAAAAAGCCCCAAAACACACCAAACATTTCAGGTAAGATATAAATCTTAGAGGAAAGTAATGTTCACTGCCTCTGTGAGATTTTCCTTGTGCCCTGAAGTGGCCATCGATCTCTCACATAGATCTTTGGGTTTGTGCAGTGTCCCTTTTCCCTGTCCTTTCCCCAGCCTGCCCCTAGAGCTGCTTATTTTGCACCTGCCCCATGTCTGATTTACACTGATCTTGCCCTTCTCTGTCTTTTTTTTTTTTTCCTTCCAAGAGTACTTTAGGCATCAGTCAGTCTTCCCCTGCATTTCTTCTTGGTCAAGTCTTGGACCAGGAGGTTAGCCCAGCTGAGGTCCCACGTCCAAGGTCTTTCCCATCTGAGGGAATGCTGTGGTTCCAGTCCCATTGCACGTCACCCTGAAGAACCTACCTGAGGCCAAGCCAGTTGGGAGAGGGCTTTGGGGAGGTGGGCACAGCCACGTGCTGCTGGGCGAGCTGGGAAAGGAGCACGTGGTAGTTCAAACCAAAGGGAACAATAGAGAAACCACACTTCTCTTGGCTTCCTGAAAAGAGCTACAAGGAAGTGGCACGGAGAACAATAAAACGCTGGGAGGGGGTAGGAAGTGTGATGGCTCTGAGGGTTTATGGGGCACCAGTGTAAATACAGTGTCACTTGGGGTGTCACATAATCGTGCTGGGGAAGTCACGGCCGGGTCCCAACCCACCGCTTTCGGGGTTTGCTAAAATTTAGGTCTGTGAGATGTGTGTAGCCAAAACGTGCCTGTGGGGAGGGCAGGGAGGGGTGGTTTGCCCTGGGGAGAGCTGGGGGTGGGAAGGTGTTGTACCAGCCCGATAAGCAGAACTGGCCACCACTAAGGGAAATTGTGGGGTTTTGGTGCTTCTGCTCCAGGAGAAAAGGCCAGTCTTTGTCCCAGCTCTCGGGGCAGCGAGGGGGCGAAGCGGGGGAGGCGCTGGTGAAGAGTTGTTCCCATCACCAGCTACCCTTCTGTCTGTTCCCTTGGCAGCGTTGCAATGACTTGAGATCCACAGTCGATGGCTCTTACCTAATGATTTGCCTTAAAGACCTTGAGTGTAACACCACGGGTAGTCCAGCGATAATCGCCTTTTGCGTAAAGATGGCGCCTCTGAATCTGTAGAGATCAGCTTTTTCTTTCACATGAATCATTTTAAGGTCAGGTTGTGCTGAGAGGAAGGCATCCTTGAGCAGCGAAGCGGGGCTGGGGCTGCTGGAGTCGCTGCTCTGCCCTGAGCGGGGGTGACCTGGGGACCTGCTCTCCTCTCCTCTCCCTGACAGAAGGGAGGAAGCTCAAGTGTCCCTCCGTTTGCCCGGGTGCCAAGGCACATAAACTCCTCTGGGTCTTTCAGAAGTGTTTTGCAATCCCGTTGGCACGGGCAGCCCATGCAGTCGGAGGTGTTAGTAAATCACACAAAAGCAGCTTTCGAGGTGTGGCCGATGGTTACTGCACTCGGAGGCAAAGAAACCCCACGATTACACGGGTGTGCAGCGACCCCCTCCTTCTACACAAACTCACATCCATACACAAGTCCCTTATTTGGCTTTTGGGGATGTTTTTCCCTCAACAGATGTCACTCAAAGGACAAGGCATCGGGATCCCTCCTGCCCTTTGTGGTGAGCCCTGTTAGAAACCCCAGCTGCCCACGTACAGCCTGTTGTGGTGCTTGAAGAGGCTGTGAAATAACTTCCTCTATGCTTTGCAGGTTGAAGAGAATGTATTTTTATCTAAAATTTGTCATTTGTCCACATATAGTGTTTTTTAAGAAGTCATTCATCTATGACTATGGAAACTTTATGTAACCTCTGCTAAAAAAGGAGTCTCGGTGGTGAGGGACCATTTGTGTAGAGCTAAGCACTTGCTCTTTAGCTGGCTGCAGTCTTTTCAAGCTTGAATGTCTCTCCTAAATTGATTTTCTGAAGGCTGCTTGGTGTTAGTGCTGTGGACAATAAACTGCTTTTCAGACATCGTTCAGCAGGCTCTGTCCCCTGAGTCGAGTCAATCTGCTGGTGTGAGGGAGGATGGGCACCGAGTCCATGCTAGGCAAGATCCTTGGTCATCATGCCTGAGTGAGAGAGAGAAACAAAAGTGGAATAATCAGCTTTCAGTGCAATCCTCGGAGATTTTACTGCTTTCCACGGGATTAATTTTTGCCCACCCATGGGTGTGATGCCGCTTGGGCTGAGATTGACGACAGATACTGCACTGGAAAAACAAACTTGAGTCTCTGCACTTACTTTCCTCAGTCTGCCTTTTCCTCTAGTACCCGAGGGGGAATGGAAGCAGCCAACACTCCATAATTAAACTGCATTGTCGGAGTCTCATGGGTCTGGCTCGTTGCCTGCATAACGTGCTGGAATCGCTACGTGGTGATCTGTAAATTATATTGCTACATCACTTTAATTATAGCCTTCTTCTTCCTTTAATATCTCAGCAGCAGGACTCTGCCCGTGATCAACACTTCTCCTTCTCTTGTCTAGCTTTATGAACCTGGTTTAGGGTGGTTTGCTGAGTCACTTATTTTTTGGTGACCCTGGGCAATGCTCTATCCATAATTAACAAATGAATCCTAACCAGTAAATGGGTTGCAGTCGCAGTCTACTAAAAGTCAAGTGTAATCATGGAGTTGAGTTGTAGAGTAGTCCTAAAACTGCTTGGAAAGTCCTGGTATATGTAGTACTTTGGATTTAAGGTACTGGGAGATATTGGTGGGAATGGCTGATGGCTTTTTTACTAGGATTGGGAAATATTTGGGGCTAAGTACAAAGTACCCAAAAATATATTGGAGTTAGCCCTTAGCTTGAGTGTCAGAGCCTGTTTCACCTGGCAAACTTTGTTGTGCTTTGTTGTGTTTTGTTGTGTTTAGTTGGTCTTAGGGGCATTAGTGTGAATATAATTATTTTTTTAACCTTTTGTTTAGATTGATCTCCTCTGAATAAATGAAGAAAGCGACTATGAAAGCACAGCATCTGCCTTCTGTTTCCATCAATGAGGAGAAGTTCATAACCAGGTAAATAATTAAAATATAAATTTTTTATTAGTTTTTTCCAAGTTAGTCCATATTTATTCATTACCAGGGGATCTTGTGGAGAGCTGTGCCTGTGGTAGCAGCGGTTCCTACAACTTGCTTTCTGCCAAGTGTGTCCAGAACAAAGTTGCCCTCTGCATGGATTTCAAAGAGCAGAGCATTAAACCCTCTGGTCTGTGGATTAGTTCATTAGGAGGATACTGAAATAAAAATCCAAATTAGGGAAGAAGAGCTTCCTGTCTCTGAAATCTGTTGGAATTGAACGTGAGTTCCAGTGCTTGACCCGAGCTCCCGTGTCTGAGGCGCGGGCTCTGGTCTGTGGTCCCAGACACAGGTTTCTCTGCAGAGACCCTTGGGGCTGTTCTGTGGCCAGTGAAAGTGCTTCTTTAGCCTTCTTGTAAAAACCTTGGAATTGCACTCAAACTGTATTTCTTGGGATGCTTTTCCGTGGCCAAACCTGGCTGGTAGGAATTTTTCCTAATGCTGCCTTAAACCCCAAGCCTCCTGGCGTCAAGCTCCATCCCCTTTTTAGGGGACTGATTTTCCCCTCGTTGACTGGCTGGAAGAGGGGGCTCTTTTCTCACTTCATTTCCATCCCTCTTGCTGTTCCTGTGGGAAGCAGCTCACGGTAAGTGCACCCCGGGATGGGGCCTGTGGTAGAATTTCTCGTGCTGCTGTAGGTATTCGCATCTGAATCCTGTAGGTATTTCCTATGTGGCATGATCAGAGCTGTTGATTTCTCCCTTTTTAAGGAAGGGTGTCAGAGCTTTGCCCAAAGCACACGGGCAATAAATGCATCCCTCCCCTCCCCCCCTCCTTTTCTGCTGCCACTGGTTTCGGAGATAGTGCTTTTGTGTGACTTTTCATATCCTTGGCACACGACAGCGTTTGGAAATGTTTCAGATGTCTCTGGGTTTTTATTCCTCTACGTATTGGGCCTCTTCAAGTGGTGGAATGGGGATCCTGGTTGAGACCCTTCTGCGTCAGAGTCACGGTTTAAAGTCCTGTTCAAGTTTTTTGCCTTGCAAAAACCCCCGAATAAGTGTTTTTAGAATCCCTAACACATTCCGCATGTGCTCCAGCTTGCTTCCAACGCCATTTCCAGCCTATTGTCCTCCATCTACACCTTGAATCTGCTGTGACGTTACTCCTCTTCCAGCTGTATCGTGCAGATCCTGCTGACGAGGCGAGCTGCTGCCGGGCATTGCACAATGGCTGGATCAAAAGGCTGACCCAAGCGCGTGGGATTACTTGGCTGGGTGAATATTGTGTCTTTAAGCCTAACTGCCATGAATATCCCTGGATGAATGTGTGGTGTAGGGCTGGGGAGAGGAGAGAGGACACAGGTGGATTGTCCTGGGTCGGTGTTTGGAGAGAACACGCTCTGAGCTTTGTTGTGGTTTCCCACGGGGGCGCTTTGGCCTCACGGCTCCCTGGTGCCCTGCCTTCATTTCTGAGGAAAGCGGTGAATCTGCAGTGAATGCTGCCTTTTTGGGGTTTGTCTCTTAAGTTGTTCTACCAGTTCCTTGGCTTTGGCATCCACAAAGAGCTGCTTTTGGCTGTTGTCACAAAGCTGGGCTGTGAGGACTGTAACTGAAGAGATGACCATCAGTCTTTGGGCTTTCCTAGTGGAGATGTGTGACACCAAGACCCGTCCTGGAACTGGGAGGCTGGTGCATGTGCTACTCCTTTTGGGGCTAAAAGAAGAAAGATTTTATTATTTTTTTTCCTAATGTCTCTCCACTACACAAGGACAAACAAGTCAGGGAGAGTCACTGTTAAATCTCTCCCTTGGGGCTTTTCTAATGGCTCCTGTGGTTCGTCACCGTTGGTTGCACTAATGCAAGACTAAAACCCCAAAGATTTATTTGTGCAAACTTCTGTGGAAGTTAATGGGACCTTTTCCTAGACAAGGCAAAAAAAAACCTAAGTGAAAATCTTCAGAGCTTGCTCTGAGAAGTGGAATCGACCTTAGAGATCACCCTTCTCTCATCACTTAATGCTTTTAGCCTGTGATTTTTAATTGCTTTTGCAGCCAGCATGGACTGGGGGTAATAGATGGGCCTCAGAGTGTGACCCAAGTCCTTACATATTCCTAATCTCTCTTCAGGGAACTATCTCCCCAACTTTCTACCTGGAAAAATCTTGTGAAATAACGGCGGTCAATAAAATGATTGCCAAAGGTATTGGGCTGCAAAGTATAAAAAGACTTCTTTTTGAAGCCCCTCACAAGCAGGATCAGCAGGTCTGTTGCAAGGTCTGTCAAAACAAATCACCTAGAATCATAGAATGGTTTGGGTGGGAAGGGACCTTAAAGATCATCGAGTTCCAACCCCCCTGCCCTGGGCAGGGAC
>JAOTQQ010000032.1:1169590-1203900 GCA_026546715.1 Gallinago undulata
GTCCCTGTGACTGCAGGGGGGTTGGACTAGATGGCCTTTGGAGGTCCCTTCCGGCCCAGATGATTCTATGATTCTATTCTATGATTCTATGATTTAGGAATTTTTAAGGAATTCCCATATTAAAGGGAATCCCATCCGTGAAGGCCAGAGCAAACATCTCTACCAGGGACGCTCTAGAGGGACGATGCCAACCCTGGGTCCCATCACCAGCAACGAAAGCAGAACCACAGGTGCCTTGAAGTCATGGAATTTCATGACTCAACCTCAGAGGGACCATGAGAAATCAAGGAGTGTCACCAAAATGCCATGAGATCCAGTTTACCCCAGTGACCTAGAGATGACAAAACTTTTTAGGGATGCCCTTAAAAAGACCACTACTGATACCCACTGTTTTAAAAGTCATTGTAGACTTTGAATATTGGACAGGAGAACCATCACTTTGTGACTCAGAGTGTGGTAGAGGGATGGGGAGGAGAAGGTGGTTGAAGATTTGGGATGAAGGAATCAAGGAGCTCAGGGAAGGTGGGAGTCTGATGGATGCTGCTGATGGGGGGTCAGGTGAAGGCATTAAAGACTGAGGGAGAGGCAGAAGGAAAGGGATGTGGCCCCTCACCCTTTCACAGCAGGAGCAGCAGGATAACAACCTCGACTTCTCATTGCCTGAGAGAAAAGTAGTTTTTGGAGCTTCTGCATCTGGCTGTTACTTTGAAACCTTCAGAATCCGCAGCAAGTACCTCTTTGTCCAGCAATGGTAGGTTTTGCATTTCTTAAGAATTAATGGTTTTGTGTTTGTTTATTTCTCTGTCCTAGCATAAGAAATCTAGTGTAAGAAATAGGTTAATTTAGAGGAGCTGAGTCTGAGGAGATTTCTATCAATTAGTGTTGGTGCTGTCAAAATTGTGGTTTTTGTAAAGAATGGGTGTGTAGCTTCCATCGGGCTTTCTCCAAAGACTGGAAAACTTGATTTATGGGAATAGTTTTTGTAAGTGTTAGAAGTTCAGTGGTTGTGGTTTTACAAACCTCTATAGGGAATATATGAGCAAGAGATCTGGGCATAAAAAAAAAATAAAGAAAATAGTGAAAGTAAAAATTAGCTTGTGTATTACTGAAGGGCACAAGTAGGTGACAAACTACATCTACGTATCCATTCGTTGCACTGTGCTGTAGAGGAAAAAGAAGGTAAATGGGGCATAGAAACAGGGGCTTTCAAAAAACACTTGTGTCTGCCTTAATTCCTGGATTTTGTTCTGGTTTCCCCCTTGAATACTCAGGAATACTTGTGGAGCGTTTAGTGAGTTCTAGGGACTAAAATCTCAATAGAAAGAATATAAAGCCTAAAAGACTCTTGAAATAATCCCACAAAAGCTGCTGCATGAAAACAAGTCACGAGTGTCCTGCTGATAGCTATCGTAAGAGTTTGGTCTTTTGGAATGTGAAGGCATTGGTCAGGTTTGGGAGCAGAAATTTTAATATCCTCTGGGTAATTAGGGGGAGGTTTCCCTCCTTTTTTAGGTGGCACTTCTATGGCCCTGGAGAAGATTCCCAGTTCATGAACTAGAGGCACAAGGAGTTTCTAGGCCAAGAAATCTGCCCTTATGAACCACCTTATCATGCAAGGGCTCTTCTAATGATGCAAGGGTTATGCAAGGGTCCTTGTTGAAGTGTAGAAGATTTGGGGGAGTTGTGTTCATGGACTGAAACTAAATAGGAACCGGAAAATCACGCTGCTTTACTGTCATAGAACTGAAAAACTTCTCTCTTAAGAGTTTGCTGGAATGAAAAGTGTGATTTAGATGGTGGGCTTTTGAAGAGATATCTTTAAGGTCAAAAGGTATTTTAAAAAACAGCTTAAGACATGGAAAGAAGTGGCTAAAAGCAGATCTGTTGGCAAGCGAAGAGATACTTGATTTGCGGCTGATGTAAAAAAAAAAAAACTTTCTCTTTTTATCAGAGCTCATTTGTAGTCATCTTACTCAGACTGAACGGTCCCTTTGAACGTTCTCTTAATATGTAATTATAATTGCTGAAGTAAAGCATGAAATGAACCTGTAATTGAATTGGAGTATTACAGTCTAGCTAAACATCTCACCACCTTTCATATCCTCTCATAATTGCTTTCCCAGAGCAGGAAACAGAAAAAAACCCCATTGGACTCCCTGCCCCATACAACTGATGTGCAGGGAGCGCTGCAGAGCTTTGCCTTATGGTAGTCACCACCAGATGAGGGCAGATGCAGATTTATAAAGCTTTTATTTATTATTCATTTTTTTTTCAAAGTATTAGAATTGAACATTTTTCTGGAAAAGTCTGTGGTTTGACAAAACACTGAAGATTTACGAAATACTCATTCAATACCAAAGGAAAAAAAGGTAATGGGCGGGAGAAGTTACACAGAAGTATTTTTTTTCTTCATGTTTTTCCCACTGGCATCCTAGATGGGGGAAACAAAAAGGATTATTTTGTAAAATGGTGGCATACTCACAGCACTTGTGCTTTCTGTGTGCTGTGTAACAGCAGATGGCAAACCACCCCTTGGGAAAAGCAAACACCTGGTGGTTTTGGGGCAGCCAGATGGATTTTTGAACCAAAGGGGGTAAATGGGTGGAGGGGTGGGCAGATGGGGGCAGACACACGGAGAGATGACCCAAAATCTGCATTATTGCTGTTACCTACCACGTATTAAGCGCCGATTCCTAGTATGGCTCTGCTCTGGACTATTAGGTTTGCACCCTAGAAAAAGGAATACAAACGGTTGTAAGAGAGAAACCATAACATGTAGTGCTTGAGCAGGGATTTTTAGCAGCTTAAACCTGCGTCTGCATTATGGTTTGAAGGGTAATCCTAATGGCACTTATTGACCTTAGAATCTCTGCGCTCCTGTACGTTGGGTATTTGTCAACTTTGCAAAGGTGGAAAATAAACTTTTAGAGTGAACTAGAGACAAAATAATTCTTTCCTGACTCCTCCTAATATATTTACCTGTGCAATACTTTGGTTATAAATGAAAAAAAATAAGCAGTGTAAGCTATTGGTAATACAGTTCCCTGCCTCAAATGATGAGGTTACTGTTGGAAACTCATTTGTAATTCCTGAAACCGCTTTGCGCTTACTCAGCAATACAGCTACGGATAAACTTCTCCTGTGATTATTTCAGGGACAAGTAAGTGTCCTTTTCTAAAGGAGATAGGAAATACCTCTTCGCCAAGGCATGTATCAATATCCGATTGCTTGCAGCACTTCTCTACCATGGCACTGAAACCATCAGCAATTGTCTTTATTTGTTCCTCTGTCATCTGGGGCTTGCGTTTAATGAGGTTGATGAGCAATCTGAAAGCAAAACCACAATAGACAGTTAATGCTACCTGTTATAGTTTGATTTCCCAATTAAAAATATGCACTTCTATGCTGATATAGCTCATTTTTGAGGGTTTTTTGTCGTACCTGCAGAAGCCTGTGGCTATTTGTGACTCTAAACTCCCAGTCTACCACAACCATCTGTTCGCTTTTTGTTATCCCAGTTACAGGTGGGGAAAAAATGATTATTCTTGAATATTGAAATTCACTGATTATTGAAATGATCTGTATGTTGTCTTAATTAAGTACTTCATAAGGCCTGCACTGGCAGAGGATCTGGCGAAACTGGTCAGCTAAGACAGACTTTATTGGAAGGAAATAGCCTGTTTTGCCTCTTCCAAGCTACACGATGTAACGCCCTGAGAAGCTCACACGCAATCCCATCTGCTTTTCTCTCTGTCACTAGTGAAGTCCCAGTGAGATGACAGAACAGGGGGGACCTTAGCTTCCTTCTGCCCCTCCCTAGAGCGTTACACTTCAGACTTTTTTTTTTTTTTTTTTTTTTTTCAACAAGGTATTTCTCAGAGCTTACTTCATCTGCCCTATTTCCCGTTCATCAGCAGGAGCAGTGCAGAGCTTTTCATCAAAGTTGAACATGTCGGGGTTAAACGCTGGGGGCACGTATTTGGTGTCTACACCCATGGCGGTGAAGCACGGTCTCCTGTAAGCGTAGGAGTCGCTGCAGCAGTGGGAAACTTGGTCGTTGACAGGTGTGGTCTCCTGTCTCCTGCACATATCCTGAATCACGATGCTCAGCTGAAAGGGGAAGGAAGAAAGGAAGGACAAACATCAGTGACACCTTCTGCAATGACAGAAGAAGTCCGTGATGATGTTTGTGTCACCACAGCATAACGACACAGAGTGATGTTCAGAAATGGCGTGGTCTTGAAATTTAAAATAAGTATTCCTGGAGTTGGGTATTTCTTCACCTGCAAACAGTCTGTCCATCAGGCTACAATCAGTAAGTACATCCTGGGCTTTTTTTAAGAGACTTTAGCTCTACAAAACTGTTTAGCTGTTGCAGACCCAACCAACTAAATTCAGCTTTCTGAGGGAGAGCAAAGTTTAGCTAAAATTTTCACAAGTTGCCATTGGTCAACTCTTTAGGTTCTCGCGTCCATTAAAAATGAACAGACTTTGAATTCTGTCAGGTAGGTGCTTAGCTTGGGGTTTGTGAAAAATCGTTGCGAGTTTGCTATTTCCCCAGAATTCAACGTTTTTGAGAACAAAAGAAATCTCCAAGAGGAGTAAAGAGAATCAACAAATGTACTCACGTATCCCTCGGAGCAGCTCATGCGTCTGTCCTCGGGAAGCTGGCAGCACTTCGTGCCAACCTTTGTCATTTTCTTCCCAATTTCAAGCAAGGTGTCGGTTGATACCTGAGGCATTTTCTTGGTGTAGCGGATCAGAAGTCTGAAAAAGCCACATCAAAACGACTGTTTGCTCACGTTTGAAAAATGCTCCACCGAGCTAGACCACTGAAGTGAAAATAGAAGTGAAGACCAAACAGATTTGCTCAAAGCGTCACTGTTCGCTCTCAGGAATATTTATCAGAAAGTACTTACGCTTTAAGGAAGTCGGCCTCGCCATGGGTAGTGAGAATATCACAGTTTGTCTTTACAACATCCTGAGTTTCTTTGATATGTTTGTTCAGTTCCTCTTGCTGCAAACAGGTATGAAGTTATCAGTGTATTAGTGTTAGATGGTGACATTCTGGTAACAGTCATACAAATACACCTTTTGACCTCCTCGGAATCCTATTAGCTATAAGATGCCCATTTTGCAAGGCCAGTCACTTCCATATGGCCTGGCTGGTGCAGGGAGGACTTGATTCTCACTTGAGTCTTAATTTCTAATAGAAATTCTGTTTGAAAAGGCAGCAAGATTTTTTGAAACATCTAATTACCCATTGGACTTACTTTCTAGACAATGCAGGGTGGCGGGGGGCGTTGTTTGTTTAAATCGGCTGAATATTTTTCAAGTACAAGACTATCAATCCTGAGGGGAACATCCTCTGGCTGTCCCTTGGCCAAAGCTGTCAGAGACTCAACTTGTGCTGTGACTTGGGTGTCATTGAGCTGAAGATGAGGAGACCTAAGTTTAGGCATCTCTATGTGAGCCGGCCGGGCAGGTTCTCATCCTAACCCCTGAGCAGCCATACCCAGACCAGGCAGAGGAGCCCATGGGATAATTCAGCTAATCAGCTGTTAATCATCTTCGTCAGGACAAGCAGAATCACTTCTGAGAGACAGAGGCAGGAGACAGGGAGCTGAGTGAGGCTAGTCTGAAAATTACTAAAGTGACCAATGAAGTTACTCTATGGTCTGAGAACTCAGGATCCTTGTTGTGGGCCCTGGGCTGCTCTTCATCTCCCATCAGAACGCTAAGTTCCCCGGGGATTACTCAAAATGCTTTCTGCCTGCTCTTCTGCAGGACCCTCTCAACCCAAGGTTTGCACCTACAGCGTTTCCGTAGCACTCAGCAGGGTTGTCGGTTTTGCAGCACTTATCCAGGAGTTCTTCATAGCCCTTGGTGACCCTCAGGATCAGCTGCGTGGAGAACTCGGGGTGTCTTCGGGAGTATTCGTAAACAAACCTGAAAGACACACCAGCTGACAGAATTAGAGCTCCTGAAGAACATGCTGCTTTCTTCATGCCATCGAGGTAACTGGCAATGGCAGATCCTCAAGTGAGATCGAGTAAGGTGGACGATATGGTTGGAATGGTGCTTACTTGTTTTACAAGAATATTTTTGGTCATTCTGTTGTCAGTCAATAGGGCAAATGTGTTAGGAACAAAACATTTCCCCAGGACAGAACATCTGTTAAGCACACAATGTCCGTGGGCATGCACAAAGCCCTCCCATAAAAGAAAGGCACTGATAAATTCATGCTGAACTGAAACTTGAATGAGGGACTAGAGGTTCAAGTTGAGTTGAAGCTATGTTAGATATATTGGACTTCCATGCGGTCATCTCTCTCCTCCATAAGTGCTTGAAATGCCCAAGAAGGCAGTTTTTCCAGTGATGCAAAAGGCTGAGGTCCAGAAAAGGCAGAGGATCATTCAGTGGAAGGTTCAAATACAAGCAGGCATACCGTTGGCACTACTTACTCAGACAAGAATTCATCGTGGCCAGCCTCGTAGCTCTTACACACTTCCTTATCCTGTATGTATTTTTCAACTAGTGAAGGCAGATCTGCAGGTTTCTCATCAAATTCTGATTCAATAATGCACTGGCTTCGTTCCACAACTGGCTTCTCACAGCACTCTTTGATTTTACTTGAGAAAACGTCTTGTTTAGAGCATATGTAGGTCATAAGTTCTGCCTGTAAAATTCAAGTGTATTATCAGACATGCTATGAAATAATAATTTAAAGACAGATTAATTCATCTCCTCTCTCAGACTCTTCCCTTTTCCATCAGGCCACCTATTTACCTAGCACTTTCCTAAAGAAATGTCCCCACAGAAAGAGAAATAATCGGAGGGACAGGCACGTAGGAGAATCCAGTTCCCTCCCTGATCTTAGAAACTTTGAGAAGACAAATTCTGGAAAGCCAAAGAAAGCCACTGAGTGGTTTGTCACAAGGATTGATCTTGTCAGTCCGGTCAGGTGCCCAGCTTTAATTTTTTTTTGTGATAGAAACACAAAAAACCGCACAGCTTCCTAAAGCCAACGGTGGGCACCAGGTGGTTTAACAAGTGCCTCTGAGTTCCAGCCAGGGAATGTTGAAATCAGGTGACTGTTGCACAGTTTTGCTAATCCTGCCACCCAAGCTGTTCTCCAGAGTTCACTGGCACCCTGGGGAAGCTGGATTAATGGCACTACACACAACAGGACAGCAAAAAATAATAAAATTGTGGCCTTTTCCCCTCTTCTTTTGCTTTGTTTATGATGGATTTGAAGTTGAGTAAATATCATCAAACAACCTCCCTGACAAATGTTTTGATTTCAACCAAATGCTGGAAATCACAGCTCCTTCCCTTCATGATTATAGAGGGCTGGATCCAGAACTGGTCTAAAATGCAGTCCCAGTAACAGTGAGCTGAGCTGGCTGTGAGTTCTTCTGTGGCCAAGGAACCTTCCAGAATGTTCAGTACAAGTTCCTTGGACTGCGACTGAATAGCTGCACGAATTATTGTCTTCCTAAACATTTTTCAAGTGTGTAAGAATGTTTGAAAAGATACTTGGCTTACCCTGTCGTCCATGCACTCTAACATGTCCCCCTCACAGCACTCCTTGTAGACACCCTTAACATCGCCCAGAATTTTAATAATTTCTGAGAATGGAGCCTTGGGATATTTCTGGCTCAGGCGAGCAAGCATACTGGGTGGAAAAGAAAAAAAAAAAAAAGAAAACAACAAAACAAAACACTTGTTTTAGAGCTCTGTATTGAACAGAAACCTTGTGAGTCACTAACACTTATGATACCGTAGGTCAGCATAGTTTCAAGTAAATATTCATTCTTTTCATTTCATTATTGGTGGCTGGAAAAAAAGGGGCATCGACACCTGCACCAGAAGCCCAGTGCTCCTTTAAAATGGACAGAAAGCAACAAGTCTGTGATTATTCTGTTCTACCTGAGCTGTCTATGTGAGAATCTCACCCGAGAATTCCCCATCGCTCTTCAGTGACTGTAAAACATCTCCAGATTACTTGGTGCAGGTGTATATAGTCCTAATTAAACCTTTCCATCGAAGCTGATTGCATCTGGTAAGGCAATCCCAGTCACTGCTGGTGTGTTAGACCAGCCACAGAACGAAAGCAGTTCTCTGTGTTCAGGCAGGTGATCCACTTCTGAACTGCAAAAGTCTGTCTTAATCTTCAAAAAGCACCCTCTACAGGAACTGTGATTCTGTCAAATTTGACTCTTTGATTGCTTTAAGGTGCAAACCAGCACTTTCCTTTGGAGATTACTGATGTGCCTGTGGCTAAGAGCTGCAGGCATCAGAACGGGGCACAGCTGTGGCAAGGACGTAGGTGAAACACTCTGGAATCTCTGGTTCCGAGTGACACTCCAGCAGTTAATGCCACATCTCCTGGGTCGGTTCTAGAGACGGTTTCAATTCTCTCTGACTCTCACAGCTGATCTCTTTACTGGTACTCCCTCGCTGCCTGGAATACACAGGTTTCCCTTTGTGTCTAGTCCTTGCACAGAAACCTGACCAGGATTAAATTCTGTATTTCAATAAACAGGCTAAGAAATGGCTGTTGGCCTAGCGTTGAAAGGCTGACCTGCTGATCTCTATTCTGTTCTCTCTATTCTCCTCCACCAAAAGTGTGATAAGAAGTCCTATGAGTGCAATTTTCAAACTCAGCATATACAGGTGATATATATTCAGTGACAGTTTCAACTTGAGTAGTTCCAGTTTTAGGTTAACAAGCTTATTTTTTATAAAAAAACCCAATCGGAACTTACTTTGCTTTGAAAGTCCTCTCCCCAAACTTCTTGAGGATTCCACAAGAATACTGCTGCTTCATATCTACTTTCTTGGCTCTTTCTTTAATGGCAATTTCCTATAGGAACAGGATGCACATTGTCACGTTAAACTGATTACATCTAATGGACTGAGAAATAGAGCAAATCTGAAAATACCACTTCAGAAAAGCAGCAGGTTCTGGTCCAGTTAGCTCTGACAAAAAAACCAAGCAAACTGAGAACTCCTGAGACAGTCATAACCCCTGTGCAATCCAGCAGTTAACTTCTAGTCTCTGTTCTCCACTTTGTGGCATGGTGATGTTCTTCTGCAGACATGCTGCTGATCACCAAGCACTTCACCTTCACTGGAACCTTGTGGCTGAAAGGAGCATCAGTTGTCTTTCAGAGCACTGCACTGATTGCACAGGTGTCACCGGGACTGAGTTTGAGACAAAGGGAGAGTTTGGCTCGTGCCATTCCCAAGGCTTATAGGAAATCTTTGCTTCAGTTGTCTAAAAAGCAAAGCTCTGTGGAAGTCACCTGCTATTGCTTCATAGGGCTAACATGGGATTCGTCCTGCCCCTTCTCTACAAGTTCTTCATACAAAGATTTGCACGAACAGGAAGATTCTACCCATTTCTCACACTTTCTCCTCCACTTGCTTGGGCAACGGGTAGGGGAAGAGCAGGAGAGAGATCTCATACAGCCACACGTTGGAGGTGGCGGTGGCATGTTGGGCTGCCAACCGAGATCTGTCCTTCCCCAGTGCCTCCTGGGCAGTGTGCCTTCTCACTGGAGATTGCCCCAGGTGAAAAACCCCAAGAGCTACACCTTATTTGGATTCAGTGCCTCTGCCCAACACCCAGAGCTGCCTGATAAGGTAGCAAAGGGACAAAAAGACAAGATTAATTATCTACACTTTTTTCCTACTTTTGTTTTGTCACTTAAAAAAATGAAATATGATATTTTTTTTGACCACCTTAGTTTCTATGAAGCCAGACACAAATGTTCACTGGGAGAGCACCATTTTGGAATTATGAACCGTAATTTAAGACTGGCCTTTTAAAGTTCACTTCTCACTTTTTAAAGAGACCTGCTGCTAAGTTCTGAGGAGACCTTTGTGTAGCAGACCAGCTGCTCAGTTTCCATCAGCAGCAAAAGACTGGAGGTACCTTCTCATCCAAGCAAGCACCGACGTCGCTGCCCGCGCAACAGCTCTGGAGGGCATGTTCATAGTCAGCAGCCAGGCTGAGGATCGTGGGGGAGTACAAGAAGGGGTTTCTTCTTGCAACAGTATAGATGAAACTAGAAGGAAAAGGAAAGCATAAGTTACGTATTCCGTTACAGCTGCAATAACTTCTATTTCTAGTTTAGAAATAAAATCTGCTTTCCTAACGCAATGCCTGCTGCTGGTAAATGCTCTGCTGAGTCCCACTGTTCCCAAAGCAGGACTCAATAACAGTGATGGAGGGATGAACTAATTATGTTGTCAGACATTTAGCTTGACAATCATATGCTTTTTTAAAAATCGTTGTTCAATATGTGAAAATTCTGGGTTTGAGTGTGAAAAAAATCATCCTATGGCCACTTCATAGAGATTTAATGGCAAATATTTATTCTTTTTACTGTTATCTTTCCTCATCCTTTCCAATTTCAATTGGGGTAGTGGGAAGCTGGAGCAAGTAAAGTATTAAATCAATATTGGAAACCCCGTGGTTTTCCAAGGCTCTTGGGGCAAAAATAAAGGTCCCCCAGGATTTATAAGATGTGAACCCTTAAATCCCGGATTTGAATGGGAAAACCTGCCCAAACAGGGAATCAAAAAACCGTGATCAGAGCAACTGCTTTACACGTGCAGATATGAGGTTGAATACTTGCAATTTTTTCAAATGTCCTGCGTGTCCACAAACTCTGTAGAGCCTGGGCATCCCTCTCCTGCACAACTAAATAATGAAACAGCATGAAATGGCCATTTTTCTTACTGTCCCAGGAATGGCACCCGGTTGTCCTGGTACTCCTTGCATATCACATCAGAGGCCGGTCTCTCGTACGGCTGAACGAAGTCTGGCTGGGGAACTTTAAACGACAGGAAACACTCATTTCTTTCGGGATCAGCTTTGCTGCAGCAGTCAGC
This sequence comes from Gallinago undulata, assembly GCA_026546715.1. NCBI lineage: Eukaryota > Metazoa > Chordata > Aves > Charadriiformes > Scolopacidae > Gallinago > Gallinago undulata. Next base: position 1,180,496 of record JAOTQQ010000032.1, read on the forward strand.
CATGGCTCCGTAGGTGTCGCGGAGCTTTTCGACTTGGCAGATTTCATCCAGGAAAATGGTGGGCTACAAGGGAAATGCTGAAGGTCAGAATTATTGCTTACAGAAACTCTAATGCACGTTCTATTCATCTGTAAAAGAAAACCCAGATTGAAAAGTAAATACATCTTTTAGATAAGAAAAAAATATTAATTTTAGTTTAAAATACTCTGTGTAAGACTCTGTGTTCTCTTATAATCTAAACTGAATTTTCAGATGAATTGAAGTGGGATTTGATATTCTGCTTGATGATCAGCTTGGGAAACCTTCAGGGAGAACTAACACAGTTGTGGCATTTGGTCTGAACGTTAGAGGCCACAAGACCACAAGCACCTAACCTTCTGAAGGGCCGGGCTGAACCTGTGAGACATCCAGGGATCTCAGGTACCTGCAAACTTCTTTTGATACCTGCTCTTAGAGGAGTTTTGTAAAGCTTTTTAAATTACCTTGAATTAGCACACCTAACTTTTCAAGTCATCCCAGTGTGAAAACCCACTTGCTTTGGTCTGTAATACCTAGAATTAGACCTGTATTTTACAGGATGATTCTGGGACCTGCATGAATTAGGAGAAACACAATAGCAAGGTGTTTGCTGCCTACCAGGGATTTTGTGCACTCGGGAGCATCCTCGTTGGCTACACACTTCTGTGCCAGGTCAACAACATCCTTCACCAGCTTGGACAGTCCTTCATAAGAACATCTCTGGAGGTACTGGGCAAATGTGATCATGGTGCTGAAACACAAAGTGCAGTTTGGAATATGGAGATAAGACTCATAACACTCAGAATAGCTGAAGGTGCTTCTGGATTCAAAACTGTTTCTTCAAATGACCTGCACAAACGCTTCACCGGAGTACCATGAAGAGCACAGTACCAGATCCCATATCCTTCCTCTTCTCACCTCCTTCCTGAAAAATGTTTTTAACCTTACTTCCCAAAATCAAAAGTAATAGATTGGAAACAGAACAGAAAAGACTGATTAGAGTTTTCTGCCCCTTTGACCAGCATGTTCATAGATGCCATAAACTAAGCTGTATTTTGCCATCATTACAACTGATGATATTCAGGCTGCCTTCTTTCAGAAGTAGTTATGTTCCTGGCAGGGCCCTCTGCCATTCCCAAAACCAGTTTCCAAAGAAAACCATTGAATAGTTTCAGAAAACGTGTTGCAGGTTTGGTTTTTGAGCTTGGTGGCTTGGTTTTGGTGGGTTTTTTTTCATGATGTCTCAATCCAGCACAACTCTTCTCCATCCTAAGGTTATCAAAACTGTATTACTCACGCCTATTTTCTTTTCACAAAGGAACAGAAGTTTTCTCCTAAGGTTTGCAGGGAGTTCTTCTCCCAGAGAGCAGGAAAGTCGTTGTGACTTCTGCAGGCCTTAAAATATTTATGGGCTTTTTATCCTAAGAGTGAGGAGGCTAATTTCAGTGAGACAGACACACTCTTCCCTAGCTTATACAGTGTATTTTGGTTTCCCCTTTTTGCCCAATATCAACAGAGATGGAAAACAATCAAAAAATGTAAGCTGAACATTCACTTACACTGCCTTAAACGTCTCCTCCTTCAAATCATTGTAGCGATGGGCGATCTCGCTCTTGTGCTCTAGGGAGAAAACCAGAGAGAATGATGATGCTCATGTCAGGTTGGCTGTGCTGGATCCCTTCAAGAAGACATTCTGGGCACCTTGGGTCAGAAGTGTTTGGCATTCACCTAGCTCTTACGTTTAGGGGGTAATATCATGGCTTTGAAACAGCCCGAGCTAATGCTGAGCACTTGTAAAATCCCACCTTTGGGTACATCTTCCTGGGAAATCTGTATTGCTTTTCCAGGAACTTCAATCTGAAGCCTTCTGCAGGCCACCTTGAGCTCTTCACTGTCTCAGATGACCAGTCTTGCCATTTGTCTGCAGACACCTAACTCCTGCACACGCTTGTCTTTCAAACCCAAACGTGATTTTTAGGCTTCTAATACAATATTTACCTCTGTAATTTAGCTGTATTTAATTCAAATCATCAAAATGACTGCTGCAGCTTACTATTAAGGGTTAGCAAACATCTTTTGCTATCGTCTACGTTACGAAAAAAGGAACGCAGCTGCAGTTTGATTAGAGCAAGCATTAGGAGAATTTTCTCTTTTCAAACACAAAATTGTTAGTTTGGCAGATCCATATTCTTGTTCCACCCCCTGCATACCCTCAGTGCTCTTCAGGCAGAAAAGCACCTTCCCTTGGCTGTAAATACAGGTTGTGGTTACACCTCACTCTTGGCCAGAAGACTCCCCCAAGATTTTCCCAGCAGATACCGAGGCATGTGGCTTCCCTACTGAATGTGCTAGAATGAGGCAGCCCTTTTCTTCTAGAAATACCACTCGGGAGCATTCAGAAAACATGAGGAGTAATTCCTTTACCTAATGGAATATACCTGCTTTGATAATAAGGGGTTTAATGCAGAAAATTGTAACTTAATTTTTTTTTTTTTTTTTACTGCTGTTCACTGGCATTTCTGGTCGGCTCCTGAAAACTCAGTTTTGTTAAATTTAGGTATTTTCATGTTTCAAGCAAAAATAAAAAATATCAGGGGAAAAACTTCTAGGACTGCCTGCAGAAACATTTGTCTGACTACGGTCTAAAGCTTTATAATCCAGGGAGAAATGACACAATGAGTTTTCAGCTAGTCTTCTTATAGCCCAGACTGAGAGGTAGATTTTTGGGGATTTTTTGACCTACTCGTGTGAGAGGAGCTCAGTTAGGAGCTACCATGCAAAAGGCAGCGCTTCCAAAAGCACAGTGCAGCCCCTTTCTCCATGCTGGGAAGTAACAGATTCTGAATCTGTTGAATAATCAACATCTGCCCGTGCACTACACTGATGCTGCAAAGGGACGTTGCCCAGTCGTGTGGAGAGTCCTACCCATCTCCTCACCATTCCTTCATTCACTTTCTTCTCGAGTCAACCAAATCCTTCTGTTCTCTTTGGATCAGGCTTGCAAGAATTGTTCGTGAAATTGCATTAAAATCATTAAATTGATATAATAAAGACTGCAAAGACAACTAATTAGCCCTTTCTTACCTGCGTCTCGAGCAACTCTTTCCAGATTCCTGGATGTAGCAGAACTAAAGAGGAAAATAAATGTAATTAACGTTACCCACTTCATGGTTGCAAATTACAATGTGGGCTAAATTATTCAGAAATGCTAGGAAGATTGAAAGGAAGGCATTTGCTTTTATACCCTTTGCTACCCACGTCTGTAAAATATTAACCGTAGAGCTGGCATTTGTAGATTTCCATTTGGTCTGAAGAAGATTACAAAACTTGGACTGTCCTTGCCAAAAATGAATTTGATATTATTTGTTTATTATGTGTTACTCAGGGCCTTTTTGTCCTGAAAAGGTTGAACCTTCCAGCACCCAAATAGATAAAAGTTTTGCGTAAATTTCCTTATCAAATGACAAACAATGAGTTCAAGGCATCAGACAAAAAAGTCATCCTCTCTAATCCTATAGCTATGCTTCTTTTTTCTTTTTTTTCTCCTAATATTTGTCTAGAGGCAGAGGAGGTTGATATTGTACAGTAGGATTTCACCCAGATAGGGCTAAGTCCATGTACATGCCTGCAATTAGGGAATTTTCATTTTGAATCACTCTACAAAGATGAGACAGCTTATCTAGACTGTGGTATAAAAAATGCAGATTGATTCGTGCAGCCACGAGCACAAAAATAGAGGTAAACAGCGGCTCCAATTTCAGTTGGCTTCCAAATTCTTACAGAAAGAGAAGGTAAAAGTCTGGAACAGATACCAAGGAGTCCAAATGTCCCAGCACCTGTAGCTCCGGAGTGGAGCAAATTTCATGCAGGCAAGGGTCTGTGTCAGTAACCTGGAACTGACACTTTTTCTCCCTGTGAGACAGCATCTCGCCCCAAATTTTGGGAGGCACCCCCGAGGGCAGCATCCACGAGGAAGGACTCTCAAGCAGCCACAGGCTGAGGTGCCCACCTGATCGGTTTGGTCCCAGTCTGGTTGTCTCTGGGTGCTGCTCCTCACCAGCGTCCAGAAAACTGCCAAATAGATGTGTCAACGTTTGCAAGAGCTGTCGCTTCATAATTTTTTGCAATTCCTTATTTGTGCTGAGATCCTCCCAAGAATAATCTCTTAATTAAGCACTGCTCTCTGAGAATTTTGTATTGATTAGTCGGTAACTTAGCAGACGAGACACAGGAAGAGCTGTGGAGTTTGCACAGAGCCCCCGGGACACGGAATAAAATTGAAATCGTTATTCCAGAGCACTCAGTGAGAGGCTCTAATAAAAATAACAAGGCTGGATCCTTTCTGAATGCAAAGTGGTGCAGTTCCACGGTGGGAAATGTTACAATTTACTTTTGATGGATTTCTCTCTCCGCTGGCTGGATGTCAACGCACACAACTATTGCCAGGTCGTGCTCTGCCCTGTAAGCTGTTGCTTCAGCATCAGGTACCCACCTGGTGTAGCTTAGAGCGAGGTCCTCCAACAGTTCCTTAGCCCTTCAGCTTCCCTCTTCTATGCTGTCTCTTTCTCAAGCGGGCAATTTGACCGCAATTCCGTGTTATTCCTACAGGGAGTAGTTTGAATAAGTCATTTCTCAGTTTCCTGGAAAACTGACAAAAGTAAAAGAAACGACTTCGCTTTGTTTCTGAACTTGAGTTTTTAAACACGTCTGAAACAAATTCACTGACGTGTCTAAGCATAACACTTTTGCAGGCAATTTTCATTTAGAAAAATGTGAAGGCAATGCATCTTGTCTTTCAGAAAGCCCATTCTGTTCTCCGTGGATAACCACATACAGCTTAGGTGAGTTCACAGAATCGTTGGATGCAATGAAATCTGTACTACCTGCTGCTTTTGCAAAAGGTTTTGCATTTCCTCAAGTCTGCCCCTGTTATCTTTGTGGGTGAGAAACAGCATTCTTGAGGGCGATTTAAAGGAACCAGGCTCTATTTGGGAATGAAAGGTTATCTGGATAACTCCTATGTTAGAAATAGGGGTTATTTTCAGGCGGTTGTAGGAAAATCCCAACTTTCTGGAGAACGATGGGAATTATGATGAACAGCCTGGACCTTTCAGACCTGTGCTGCTTTGGACTAACAAAATCCCAAGGAAGGGCTGGTTAAACACTTCACTCTGTAACTGGCTTTACTGACCATATCCCTCTGCCAAAGAAGAACCCATCACTAAAAGGTGGATCTTTTTATTAACCTGCAACGTTGAGAATGGCTGAAGATTCCCTCGCGTTTTTCCCCACAGTCCCTTAAATGAGTGACACGTGGCCGTGTCAGCATTCTGTGTTTGCCAGCTTCTGCGCACATTTTGCATGGATAGAAATGGTGATATGTGGAACGGTGGCTAACGGGGCTTAATATTTTTTCCCAAGATATCAGATAAAAGGAATGCAAACTCAGGAACCTGACAAGTACCTTCTGACCCAATGAAAGCCAGTGTAAAGACGGGATATAACTTTCCTGCAAACCTCAGCTTGATTTACCCACCTCTTGAACCTGTGCCTCCCTTCAAATCCAAACGGAGCCTTCAGTGAGATATAGACACACATTTGGGTATAACCAGAAGGGGACTGCAAAAGGCAACCAGGCATTGTCCAAGTCAAAGTGGTGAAAACACGTGGTAGTGGCAAATCATGCCTTAGCACGGCTCCTGAAACGCTCGCAGCTAAGGACTGGGAGGGGAAAATCTTTTCTGTTACGTTGAAATTTAGCACAAGAAAAAGTCTCGATAGGTAACGTTGCATCCTGAAAGCTCTCTGGAATTTTCCCCTGCAGCATTGTGCAGTGTTAGCAAGAACACCGCTGGTCCCCTAGAGTTAATATGTAAGTTTGTAATACAGGGTCCATGTTTATTTCTAGATATCTTCTGTTGTCTGTCCTGTGCCCCATGCCAACATTTCATATAACGGCTGAGAGACCTGAACTCCAATGCTGGTGTTTGTTTAACAATATTAAATATTATACTGAGCTTCCTGTTACTCAATTCTTCCATACTGCATTGAGTACGCTTTCAACAAATTATCCTGGGATTACAGAAAGGAACATATCCATTGCATTTTGAGACAAATGCGTTTCCACGTGCATTTATGTCTAAAGTTACGGAGGGTAATTAGTATTATTTCAGATGTGGGGGACCAAAGGACAGTAATTCCAAGAGTAATAGACCTGGATAAAAAGGACGCATCATTTTAAAATATTCCATCGTGCCGCAAAGTGAAAGAGCAGATATAAAGTGGATTACCTCATTCTTGGACTCCTGCTGGAGGAATTCTTTCAGGGACCTATTTAACCAACTTCTGTTTGCATAGGGCCAGGCTTCATTTCGTGCTGTGTGCCCTCTTATGCTGGGTGTAACATAATTAGTAAGGATGAAGGGATGCCATGGTAGAGCCATGTGCTCCTCGGGGAATTTCTGAGCCGTGAATTTTACAGTAACACCTCCCTTATCAGAAAAAACCCAGCCATTCACCTCCGTGTTCGGGTGGTTTGCACTTGGAGGAGATGGCAGGAGAGTAGAAAGCATTCAGAAGCTGAAGGGAAAGCTATTCACGTTTCACTGGGATTATTGTTCCTACTAAAAGTTAACACGTATGCGGTTCAAAATGTACTAAAATTGCACGAGACAAATATGAGTAACAAATATGATGTATCATCACCAGAATGCACTTCTGGAAAGTAAGTCCTCCTCAAAGCCATCTCTCAAAAAAACAAAGACTATGAGTAACCCTTCAGTTTTGTGGCCCTCGGTTTTATTTACTGCTGTTTCTTCTTTGTTTTGAAGACCAAAAGTTTTGTTTGCGTGGATGGACGGTGACATATTCACCAGACCTCGAGGCGTTCGTGTGCCAGGACCATAACTGCTGCCAGTAACTGCAGTTCTGCTTTGGGGATGGCTTTGTTCTTTGTTTTGTTTTGGCTTTTTACGTATCTGATGATAACACGAAGGAGGGCAGCCAACTAGCAATTTTTTTTCTTCCTCAAAATGAAGAATAGCCTTCTGCCAAAGAGGAGGGAACCAGAGAAAAAAAATTTGCTACTTCTCTGCATCTGGCTGCAGGTGGAGGGGAGGTAATGCTGAAAAAGGGGTTGCCACCCCCTATTTCCAGTCCTGTGCCTACAGACATACAGCTTAGCTGTTTTTTTTTTCCATTGGACAGTAGCTCACTTTTAAAATAACTGTAATTATGAATATATTTCTAAATAAGTGTCTGTAGTTCTGGACTCGTGGTCAGGTACCAGTCCCTTCCTGCTCTGCTGCGCTGTGTTTGCTATTCTTATCACTGGTGTTTGGCTCCCATGTAAACCAAGCCAAACATCTCAAACAGATATATGCCTTTTATTTGACCAGAGATGGCCCCATAGATATAAAATGAGCGAGAAGGCCCGTCTGATGAGCAAACAGAAGCCTGGGAAGGATTTGACCACTGCAGCTGAAGAGGCAGAGACCTGCTGCGGTGTGGGCAGCAGCACCCTGTGACAGGGCACATCGTGTGGGCACATCCCCGGTTCTGATGCTGAACTGCCCATCCAGGGTGATCAGCAGCTCGCCTGCAAGTTCTACAGAGTTTTCTCTCGTTAAAATAAGCATTTTTAAATCAACCAGCGTGATCATCCGTAGTCTCACTGCACCTAACACCTAACTCCGATAAGCTCAATTTGTAATTTGCTTATTCCTGGAGTCCTCTGCTACAGGACGGATTCGAGACCGCAAATCTGCATCCTCAACACCAAAATAGTTTTGCAAACCTGAACTTCGTGGCAAAAGGCAGGACACAGAGAGCAGCAGCCAGAACAGGCAGTATTCAGTGCTTCAAAGGGAGATAGAAAGACCTGAGACAGGGTGACATGCAGACCTCACCATCCCCTCTATCACCACCAAGTCCACCTGGAAAGCAGACATTGTATTAATTATGCCGAAAAGCACACTGAAAAAAAAAAAAAGTGTTTTTCGTATGCGTGTGAAAATGTTTTGCACACGTACTGTTAGGTATTATGGATGTGTGTGTTTTCCAGGTTGCAAAGTTAAGTTTGGATTTAATAACCTGACTGCATGGTTTGACATTACACCTTCCAAAGTCCATCTCAAGACACACACACACACACACACGAATAACTCTGCTTTTTTAAGTTGTTCCTTTCTTTTTGTTTAGGTAGTCCCCTAATTTCATTGCCCGGCCCTGCGTTTTCCTATGTATCTTTACCAGATCTTTCATCTCTCTCATAGTTATCTGCATATGAGAAGTCAAAATGGCTCTAATTTTGGCTTCTAAGTTTTCAATAATAACTTTTCTCAAGAATATGTATTTTTAACAGTGTATTACTTGTATATGATGCCTCTTTTTCATCTGGAGATCTTCCAAGTACCGTTAGTATGTGAGTAGCAATTGTGACCCTCTGGTCAGAGCTTACTCATGTTCTTTTAAGTTCCTGCCTTCGATCTCCTATATAGTTGCTTTAAATGATGCTTTGCCTTAGAACGGAAAATGTATTTTTTAAAGCTTTTGCTTTGTGATCACTGCCTGAGAAATCACCTATGTGCATCTTGTAGTATCTCAGTTTTAGCTCTGCTCTTCCATGACCATCATGTAACAGTGTTCTGGGGGTGTGTAGGGTTCTTCATAAATATGTTTTCTGATTATTTACAGTAGTTTCTGAAGACTCTCCTTCCCACTCTGCTGGTGGAGCTTGTGATGGCACGAGACTTCAGTTGTGTGGACATTTTTCTGTGGGTATTAGTAAGATTAATGTGAAAGCTCCTGGTCGCCATATTTCTAGAAATAATGTCCCCATCACCATCTCGGCACCAATGTGCTCTGCAGCTGAATTTCATAACGGGCAAGTTAGTTCCTAATCTTTGCTCTATCCTTCAGATGGACTTCATGTCTTGCATTTCCATCCTCTACTCATCCTGGGGGGTTATGTATAGGCTGACATGGGGAAAAAAAAAAAACAACACATATTTTTTACTGAAAGCTTTGATATGACGTAGTAGTATCGTGCATGTGGGCTATCTTCTCTGTTGGTTTCAGCTGTTGAAAGCAAGCTGTGGGTGAGTGAGCAAGTAAATCACGTGCGGAGCAGCAGCAGTGAGCCAGAAACCACCTTGTTCTTCCATCTTTCCTCCTTACACCGTAAAAGAGAGGAGATGGAGCTCACACCTTGCCACTCTTCTTGCCGTACTGTTTTCACATCCGAAACCTTCTCCATTTCAGCATTAATCTCTGGAGTGTTTGAGGTCCTGATAGCGAGTCCTGCTGCCTGCCCTGCTTTTCCAGTGCCGCACGCTTGATTCCTGGGGTGTTGGACCATCCCTCCCAGTCTGTCCCAGTTAACCCACAGTGTGGTGATGTAGCTGCTGCCCTTATCCAGCTGCCAATACCACCCTTTGTGGTGCAAGAGGGGTTTTCCTTTGCCGTGTGAGGTAATACCTTCCCAATTGCAGGCTTTCCATAGTGACTCTCTGTAATGCGATAAATTGCTTGAATCCACCCAAATAGACAGCCTTCAGTCTTTTGTGAGGGCTCTCAGCAAAATTCAGGGACTTCTCAGAATTAGTCTCTTTTTTTTCATGTCTCCCTGACTTTTTTTTTTTCTGTCAACACGAGTAAGTAACCTGCAAAGCAGATTGAGGTACTGGCTCAATCATAGATTTCTAGTTATTAGGTCCCTCAAAACCCCCCAGAGTGATGTTTTGCTCTGGGTGAGGTGCACCTCTAACCAGAGAACACCTGCAGGAAAGCCTTATCCTGGGCACAGCCTTACTCAGCCCGTGGAGTCCTTACCAGAAAGAACCTTTTGCTTCAGTGCTTTTTTTGTGAGTTCCTCTGCCGTGCTCTCTGGGATGTAAGCCCTTGGGGTGGTGTGACTGGTGTTTGTTCCGTGATACAGCTCTCGGTGGGGACCTTTTTTTCTTCCTCTTACATAATTCCCCGGAGGCCTTTGGAACCCAGTACGTTCACTTGTGCCCTACAAACTTGCTGGCATTCCATTTTTCAGTTTCCACGCTGCTGCCCGAGCTTTGCAGCCTCTCTCCTTCTGGGCTCGATCATCCTCCTGTTTTTTACTGGTTTGTATCCCACTGGTGTCACATCTCCCCAGAAGCTCACGTTCCCGGTGGCTGCTTCCATTCTTCGTTGAGGTGCCATTTAGAAACAGATGACAGGGTGACAGAGCCCTGGGACAGGCTGCCCAGGGAGGTTGTGGAGTCCCCTTCTCTGGAGATATTCAAGACCTGCCTGGATGCTGTCCTGAGTAACATGGTCTAGCTCTAGGTAATTCTGCTTCAGCAGGGGAGTGGGACTAGATGATCTCTACGGTCCCTTCCAACTCCAAAAATTGAGTGAAATTCAGTGAAAACAGTTGGCATAGCCGATGTGTGGAATATACATTTCATTACAGTGTTTTTTCAACACCACAACAAGTACTGATTTTGTTTAAACTCTATTTTTTTTTCCTATTCTTCATTTCCCACTAATTTTGATAGACTTTTCACGCATTTTTCCGTTTGATAAACTATTGTTCGATCTGTTCTGCTTATGCCTATGTTTATCTGCGAGCTACTTTGCGTGTTTCTGACCATCCTAACAGCTCTGCTGCGAGTTCTCGGCAAAATTCCCACCGAGAGTCTCCGTGGTTCATCCTTTTCAGCGCTCTGTCTCCGCTCTGGCTGGTTTGTTTGTTTCCAATAGCTAATAAATGGCATTTAACCTCAAAGAAATGGTTGGTGGCACGGTGCCTGGCAAAGCGTGGCTGCAGTCAGCTGTGGCTTGATGGTCCTTGGCGGTAGAGAAGAGCCACTCGGTGAACACAGCTCAGTCAAGAGCCAAAGACAAAAGCCTTTGTTTGGCAAGAGATAGATAATATTTTTTTTTCCCTATTTTTGATGTCTCAGGTTTAGCAATGAGAGAGATATTGAAAACTTCAGAGGAACGGCAGGAAATGTTTGGAGGTTGTTGGTTTTTTAATTCCTTTAAGGAAAATCCTTTAAGGCAATTACCTGTGAGCTCCAATTTATGGCTACAACCATGGCTACAAACATTTTCTAAGTGCAAGCAGGTGTATTTGCTAAAATCCAAAGAAAAGCATGTTGAATCCGAACTAATGATTCTAGAAGCTGTTGTTTCTGCTCCCAATTCGAAATACTAAAGAGTTGAAAAAATTGCTTTATGTCTAGCAGGATGGTAGGACTGCTGGAAAAATTCACAGAATCACAGAATCTTCATGGTTGGAAGGGACCTTTGAGATCATCGAGTGCAACCAAAAAAAAAACCCCACAAACAGACACAACCCAACAATCCCGGGCACTAGAGCATGCCCTGAAGTACCATGTTGACCCATTTCTTAAATCCCTCCAGGGATGGTGACTCCACCACCTCCCTGGACAGGCTGTTCCAGTGCCTGACCGCCCTCTCAGTAAAGTAATTCTTCCTAATACCTAATCTAAACCTCCCTTGCCCCAACTTCAGACCATTTCCTCTGCTCCTGGCATTATTCCCTTGGGAGAATTTCTGAGATTTTACACGACTGTCCCATTCCACAGCTGAGACACCCCGGTGTTACCGCATCGCTGACAGCCACAGCCCCTCAGCAGTGCTGACACTCTTACTTTGTCCTATTTTTCATTTAGTTTCATCATAAACTTACAGTTTTCCCATTCTGGCCCAAGAACTGCTGAGATGATAAATATTTTGTCTATTATGTCCATCTCCATAGAAACAGATTCTGTGTCTCTGCTGTAATTGTTCTCTAGTTTTGTGCTGATTTTTTTGTTATGGCCTCTGGAATTTTTTATGTTGGTTTGTTTTTTGGGAAGGCACTAGTTTATCTGTCTTGTAAATGTTCAAACATTAAGAAAAAAAAAGAGACTGATCCTATTCTCCTTCTTTTCTCCATTTCTGAGTAAGCAGTTCCTGAAGGAAAAGCTCTCACAACTTTGAAAAACGGAAAGATACTTATTTTAAATGAAGCCCTGGAGCAGGAGCGGCGTTTCCCACCTCAGATATTCCCTACTGCCTTTGGAATTTCCTTGGCTAAGAGTCAGGGCCTGAACTGTCACCTCAACAGAAGAACAGAAGTTTGTAGAGCCATTTGTATGTCCTTGTCACTGGGGGAATGTTTATAATGCGAGAGATGAGCGTGTAGGAAGAACCTTTCAGTGCCATATATGATGAGCAAAGCTCTGTCTCGGTGGTATTCAGAAATATTGCTACTTTCAGCATTCCTTTAAGACCCCAGGTTTCCAGTTTCCTCAGAGCCAGTATCTGGACAGAGGTAGGACTCACCTCGCAGCATCCCAGCAGGGAGCTCTGAAACTCTGTGAGCAGAGGGTGAGGATGGAGAGGAAGAAACGGGGCCCAGAGCTCTGCAGCCCACCAAGGCGGCCAGCTAGGACTGAGCCTGCTCCGTTCCTTCAAAGCTCAGAAATTCTGAAAGTTGGAGCTGTCGCTGGCTCACTGACATGAGAAGATAATCCACTCCCGCAAATTATTCTGAGGCTCGATGAATTAAACGAGAAGCTTTCTGTCCCCTCAGGTGAAATCCAAAACCCCAGTGAAATATTTCAACATTTTTTTTCCTTAGGCCCAGAAGCAAAGTTCAATTAGTCGAACCCCAGCGTGTGTACTCTTCTGTCTGAAAAAATCAATTGTTTTTAACAGCTAAAAGCTTTTCAAGCAGCATCCAGAGAGACCACGTTTACCAGGTGATCTCTGGCTTGTAGTTCCAGGTCCAGCACTACCCTGAAACGTGAATCAAACTCCCGCTGACATTATCAGCCTGTAATGACCTCTTAGAGGAGAATTTGATTTGCAGCAGCAACAAGAAGTTGTCTGTTGTCTGGGTGCTGTTTTCCTTCATATGTTCTCCTTTGCCTGTATTTGTTACGAGATAGCATGTCATCCTGGAAACCTGGGATTTCCAGTGTTAAGGAAGTGACTAAAACCAGTATGAAATTGAGGCAGCGCTGCTTGTTTCTGTTTGTTTGTCTTTTCTTTAGAGTAGTGCTTGCAAACTCCGATTTTCAAAGGAGACAAGTGATTTGTGGTACCTAATTTGAGAGGCTTCAGGAAGGCCCGATTTTAAAAGAGGTTCCTCAGTACATCGCAAGAATCAGAAAAATTTAATCCAAGACCAAAATATGTGATTAGGTGCTTCTTTAAAATAAGCAATAAAAAGATTGGTCCAGACAGTGACATGAAAGGAATTAAAAAGAGGCACCGAACAGATCTGTGGCTTTGCAAAGGCCGAATAGCTGTGTTGGGTTGGTTGTTTTGGTTTTTTTTTTTTCTAATTTGAATGCTAGCCCGAGAATTCTTCTCAAGTCACAAAAAGAAATATTAACGAACTCTTTGCACATGAAGCTTTTGGTGTTGTCTTTCGGATCAATTAGCCAGTGGCTGTCCTCGCCAGGCCGTTCCTCTACGCTGCCCTCCATCCCACGCTCCCAGGCCTTGACACTTGCCTTCTGTTCCAATGCCTTTTATTCTAATAGCAACGCTGGTGCGGTATCAGCAATCGAGCATATCCATCATCTATCCAGGGGTCGCAAAAATAACTCGTGGAATGAAAGGATAGGAATGAATTTAGAATCGCCCTCATCTGGCCCCCGCGCTTTTATGGGAACTTGGGTTTCCGACTTTTCTCCAGGAGAATGAGTGCTGGAAACACCGAGTGGGACTGTCTTACAAAGCTTCAGGTGTCTACAACACCTGAATTATACGTTATATCTGCTTCCTGTCTCTTAGTAAGTATTTCCCATGCCAGGGCAGCCTCAGCCTGCCAGGTTCCTGGCTCGCTGGGAAGGGAAGTTGGAAGCTGTGCAAATTTTGTATTTATTGAATCAAATTTCCCGCAGTTCCTTCTGGCAGAGCGGAGAGCCCAGCGCTGAGCCAAGGCTTAGCATTTGGCTCCCCGTGTAAGAACGAGAAGCCTGAAAATGTTGAAAGCCTGCCACAAACACAGGTCTCACAGCCTCCAAGGTCCTGCTGCACGGCCGGGCGCCGCAGCCTCACTGCTGTCAGCGCTCTCAGAGTTTTGGGATGGACGCCTTGGCATCCCCAAACAATGACATTCTTGACCCAAAGCTAGAAAGCCTACAAGCACAGGGTTTAACCTGCAGGTTTGTTACCCCCGATATGGTTCTATAGGAAACATAAACTTTCATGAAATCCAAAGTTATCAGAACTCCCCTTCCAGTGTAAGAGTTTGGATTCAACTAATTGACGTTTTACATGAAAACTGTGCAATAAATAGGTGGAGCGGGTCTAATCTATGCCACGATGGTTGCTTGGTCAGAAATATCCCCAGCACATCTTTGCTGCTGCTGTGGTCAACAGCAGAGCTCCCAACAGAAATCTGAGCTATGGTAGCACCGAATCCATGGGAAATTACTCTTCTGAAGGCATTTAGAGGATGGTGTTTTGTAATCTACAACCAAAGCAGTTCAAAAAAGAGTGAAGGTTTAAAATGTTCAAACCCTTCAACTGACAAACATCTTTTAATCTGCTAACCCTGACCTATGCCCAATAAAAATTCAAAACAAATTAACAAACTACAACACTACTACCCTAGAACCAGTACTCAACTGGGACCTACACGGACAAGTGCCCGTTTCCCAGACGAGGAATGGCAGAGAACCAGCTTCTTAGCGACCAAGACTGGCAATTTGTGACAGACTTAGCATTTAGAGGGGTTATTATTTTCCTCTTCAGACTTCTAGGAGCATGCAAATTAGATTGTATTAGTCCCAGAGACACTCTCAGACATGTAAGCTCACTCCCACTCAGGGACTTAGGTCATTTTAGGTTGCCACCCACAAAAAGAAAACTTCATGATCAAGCTGGTCATAAAATTCAATTCAGAATGACATAACATTGGAACTAAAAATTATTGTGTGGAAAAGGTGAAATTTAGACTAGACTTCCCAAGCAATTTCTGTGTAGATTATTGTTCATTTTTTCTCAAACAAAAAAAAGAAGGCTATTTTATTTGATTGCTGGTTGTAGGCAATCTATCTACTTCGGCTTCTGAGAGGAAAATCAAGGGCTCCCTTCTTCTTTTTAGTACATAACTGCACTTTAAGTGGGGTAAAGGCAGATTTAAATGAGACAAATCCCAGACTCCTGTCTATAGGGCACCGATTTTATTGCCTAAGTAGCTATTTGACCACTCAATAAGGTTATCAGGTCCTCAGTGTAGGATTTTGAAATACATCCAGCATTGGCCTAATTCTGGCCATGTGGAAGGCAGTGCTAAAGCTCGCCTGACTTCTCTGGAAACGGAGTTACATAAAACTGTGTGCTTTTTGAAAAGTGCATTGCTTATTTACCCCAGTTGCGACCAGAGAACCAGACAGCTAAGAAAAGAAGATGAGAAACTGCTGAATAATCAAGCAATAATCAAACTTTTTTTTGAGTAAAGTAACATCTAAAATTACAGATGCATCCCCATTAAAATCAACAACGTATGCAGAGATACTGGTGAGCACAAATGGTGCAGAAATAGTTTATTTTACACAAGTGGATAGAATTGCAAGTGGGACAGTGTTCTTCATGCAAAAGGCTTTTTATTAGGCAGGGGAAGGTTTAAGTTACAACACTGCCAAGACATACCGTATCTCGAATCTTTCCATAAGGACTTTTGACACTCTCTACAGTAATTTAAGGAAGTTATTTCACACTAAATTACACAACTATTTCTAGTTTGGTTACTGGAAGAGTAGGAAGAGTACTAGGAAGTACTAGGAAGAGTAGGAAATGTCCATGTCACGCAGCAAAGAATTAATCTGGGTTTAATTACCTGCTGGCCACTCACTCCAAGGTGTGGGTGAGGAGCAGATGCACAGGCTGCTGTGATGAGTGGTGGGATGGGTACGGGCCGGGAGGAGCTCTGCCACAAACGCAGAAGGCACAGGTACGGGCAGTAAGAAGCGAGCCTATCCCAGGTTATAGTGAGATGATCCTAAATCCGATGGTCCTGCCTAATCCTTTCCTAAAAGAGAGCTCTGGCAGAGGAAGCTACTGCGTGTCCTGAAGCAGACAGGTGTCAGCCTTCGATGAGTCTGGATTAAGATGCAGGAAGCCCATCCTAAGTCCTCAGGTGGGAGAAGCGTGCCACCTACTGATCCCAGAACCCTTCTGCATGGACAGGCCACGGACCTCAACGTGAAAAAACCCCGTAATGCTCCTGTGGGCAATGAAAGGGCTCTTTCTGGTAATCACACACATTGTTGCTACAAATTTTTTCCATTTACTGACTAACGACTGCAGGATAAAAAGCCTGCGAGGTTCTTCTCCTCCTAAGAGTAAGAACGCCTCAGCAACATCTAAACCCACCTGGATATCAATTATTTGTGCTGGTTTGGCAGTACTGCAGCAGCCAGGCCATACTGGCACACCAGGCTACGAGTCGGCTTTCTGCAAACTGTACTTTCTTCCCTCTTTATATTCAGGCTGTTGTAAGTAAAAACCATTGACTCCATAATTGCATGTTGCAGGCAGCTGGGAACGTTCAGACAGATACTGCTGAAATAGGCCCTTATTGCAGGAAATGGGGAAAGGGAGAAGCACAGGAACAAAACCAGAGAGAAAATGCATTTGCAATGGGTAAGTCCCGTTCTTGGCTTTGCCATTAATATTCTGTGCGACCATTTCTACTTCACTAGATCTCTTTGTGTCTGCTTCCTCTCTTAAATTCTGCAAGATTTTCGGGTCTCCAGCACAAATATTTGTGGACTGACATCAGAAAGGATCTGCATGGTACCAATAAGAATCTGACGGTGCCAAGAATGGCAGAGTTCTCAGCAGGCTGGGCCTTTTTACGTTTTCTTCACTTAAGAACTTTGCAGAAATGTTTGACGTGCCAATGAAATACAAAAAGATGGTGCATCTGTGCAATTTCCCTCTTCTTCCTGGGCTGGCAGGGCCTTTGGCATTCTGCTCTTCACCTAGAAGCAGCCTGATGGAAGCAATATTCTCCATTCTTCAGTATAAAATACCACTTCAGCATCTCAGGATTTTATAATTTTTTTTTTTTCTTAGGGAAAAGATTTAAAGAAATCTAAATATTGTTACTATGTCTGAGCCAAGCTGTAGGTAGGAACCATGGACTTTGTCTGTATTGTTTCATACACAAGCCACAGGGCTCTTACCCGTCCATTTCTGTGAGTATGCAAAACACAAACAACACACAGGTAGTCAATGTCATCTCAGCACCTGTTAAAAACGTGGTCAGTAAGGGATATCTGAAGTGAGAGAAGTAGAAGAATGTGTAGTGAAACTATCAACCATATCCATCAATCGCCTGCATTTGCTCTGGTAGCAAAACCACTCAGCTTCCTCTAGTTTGGCACTGGGGAGTACCCACAGCACAAGGTATTTGTCAAACACTGAGCAGAAACCACACTATCAGGAAGCATCTGATTTTTTTCCTTAGCTCTAAATCGTCACAATTTCTTTTACATCTTTACTTACTTTATTGTTGAATGGAAAAAAATATATTTTAGGACATATATGTTTAAGAACCAAATGCTTAAGTAAAATTTCATTTCCAGAATGTTGGAAAGAGTAAGAATTTGTCATTCGTGACCCTTAATTCTGATTAGTTTTAGATGAAGATGGATTGCCAGATTCTGGCTCCATCTACTGTGTCAAATTGAAATAACAGAAAGATTGATCTTTCCTCTTTTTCATAAAACTTGTATCCCAACCTCCCCATAAAATAGGAGATCAGGAATCAGCAATATATAGCTGTTGAAAAGAAATGCATTAAAGTGACAACAAAATGCCAAATAACATGAGCCACTAAGTAGAACAGCACACAGCAAAAAAGGTAGGGAAGGCTCTGTTTGGAAAAACAGAGGCTCCACAGGATCCTGGGGAGGTTAGATAATTTTAGACAATTGAGGGCTTTTAGACAATTTTTCTAGTTATCGTTTCAACTCTGCAAAAAATGTTTTTCTTCCACTTTACATACCTTTTTCAGAAATCAAAGAAACTTCTTACATTGCCTTGATCGAAACCAAGTTCTTACAAAGTCTTACACAGTGATTCTCACCTCCTTTCCTGTCCAGAGATAAACTGGCCTGGCAGTATAAATATGTTCTAGGCACACTTTGTATGAAGATAGAAAAGCAACAGCTTGAACCTTGTTTTTCTACGTGCCAGCTGAAGGCGGCTTGCATTAAGATAGCCTGAGTGGCACAAAGAGAAGCAATTTCAAGGACTAATTTCAGAACTAATCAATTGTTTACTTAAAAAGTGGTTACTATAGAAATTATCATTACGGACTGGCAGGACTCAAGCAAAACATCAAATGTAAGGAATGTTTAACCTCCTCGCTGGTTCTTGTGTAGTCTACAGTTGATGCTACCATAATTGTCAGTAATAAAAAACAACCCCAAACCACTACTTTGACAAGTACACTTTGATATTCAAATACAGGTGGTTTTGGCTTGAGAGGCTGCATTCACAGTTTTGGATTACAGACCCATTATACATAAAATGGACAGAACCCTTCTCTTTATCTTACAATTTCTCTTGGTTTTATTTTATTTTTATCTTCTTCGGCACTTGCAGAGAATCAGAAAGAAATCGAGGATCTCAGCCAGATGCTATTTGCCTCAATTTGCCATGGTATTTTTCAATTTTATACTCAAAAAGGGTAAACGTTTTGAGAATATGTGAGACAAATTAGGAACCTGAAACCTACTTTCAAAAATCATTTATCCGTGTAAAAATGTAAGCCTCACAGAGTACTAATCAGCTTTAGGATTCCAAGTGCTTAAACCATTTCTTAAGTAAGATATAGACTCCCAAAGCACTAAATATATTACAGAATAAACATCTTTCTAGCTTAACACTTTGGGTCAGCCGTTAGCTAGTCATCCCTTTAGAATGTCAAGTTCAAAATACTCTTATATGCTGGCTAGCACTGGGTCTATAGAGCAGGGTATAAAATAGTGACTAGTTTGTAAAGCTCACCATGAAAAATACAAAATGCAAAATTATATCACAACCTTAATTTTAATACAAAAGGTATTGCCTCCCTTTGTCTCCTCGGGCCTCGGATGCCTGCCTAATGCCTGTCCAAGGCCATCAGTGTTTGAGTCCAGACTTCTGCTGGAGCCTATCACCTCGTATCACTGTACACAGATTTCTCAAGTGCTATTTGAATTTGTGGTCTTTCGCTTGCGATACTCTTACGGGAAGGCTGTTTCCAAGTCTCATATCTCTAAGGAGAATTTCCATCCCCAAACCAGCAGTGGTGTATTATCACTATTTACTTTTGTGCTATTATTGTAGTTCTAACAATATTTAAAATGTTTTGCTTTCTAGACTTCTTTTTACTTTCCCAATCCTTCCTGTGCTCAAAGCTGGCACGATGTTGTACTGAGGTTGAAGGGAAACTATCAGCACATGTAGTATCAGTATCCGAGATGGAATACCAATCATTTTCCAGATGTTCAAGCAGGATGTAAACATATTTCAAGCCGACACTGATGTGGGTAAGCATACCAAATGGCAAAATCACCCGTCTTACTGTGCCAAACAGAGGCAGAATTCACTCTGTGCTGGGCCTTCATATGTTTGGGTGTGAGCATTAATGCAAATGCTTTACCTTCTGCATGTGCAGAGGTGCTGTCCCTTGATGTATGGGGCTGCTCCAACTCTAGGCAGCTCTGCCAGGCTGGCATCGCTCTTAAATTCTGAATCTCTCTGCATTTTCTTAACGTCCTTTACTCACAAGGCCATACCAATTGAGAGGCTCACGTGAAACTTGCTGCAATGGAGAAATACCATTTAAATACCAGTAATTTAAAGGCCACAGCTGCATAAAAACATTTTTTAATCATTCTTTTCCATGTGTAATTTACAGTTATTAAAACTGAGTGGTTTAGACAATTCTTAAAACATATGGCACAGAAAACAGTACTTCTCTGGATGCAGAGACATTTATGTTCTTTTCCTTCTTTCTCCCTCAGACTTGATCAGCAGTAGCTGCATAATTGCTGAACAATTTCAACTTTATTATTTCTGTTTAAAGTAATTAATGATGGTCTAATTTTAGCTTATCTGAAGCAGTTCTATTCACAAAAAGAGCAGAATCAATACTGAAACTGGTGAGAGGGAGACAATGGGAAAAGGTGGCTGTTGGAGCAGTCTTGAATTTGGGTTAAAAATTCAGTAAGTTTTCACGCAAAAGGAAAACAGAGAGAAAATACATTCATCCCTTCCCAAAATGAAAACTATTTCAGCAATTCAGAAGTACCGTCTCAGTGCATTAACAATAAAAGTTATCAAAGTTAAAAGATAGATTATTTAAGCTTTGCACTTCGGGAATGAACTTTTTTTTCTCTCCAGCCCTCAACTGAGAATTTCAGAAGTTCTGATCATCGTTCAGGAGCTTGTAGGGGAAAAAAAAATACCTAAGACCGAGGAGCTGAGTGTGAGCAGAGCGTGTTTAGGGCTGCTGGATGGCACGGCAGAGCACAGACGGGCTGGATTAGCTGACACGTGTATGAACTGGGAGGGAGAAGGTGCACGTGTAAGATCAAGGCAGAAGGGGAGGTGGACACAAAAATCAGACTTAAGGGGTGTGAAAAGCCGCATGTTACGTGTGTCTGTGTGTGTTCTGGAGGGGTCACTACAACTCAAACCAGCAACAACTTTTTTCAGTTCCTGTATTAGTTATACTTGCAAACAAAACGGAATATTCCCATTTCCTGACTTTGATGATGCTACTGCTTCCAGCAGCTATAAATGAAACTGAAAGCAGATCCTTACAGATACTTACTCCACAGCATTGGTTTAAATGTGTTGAATTCTCCCATAGAACTTTTTAAAGAATCTGGCACACATGAGACAGTTCCTGAAAGCATCCACTGGGTTGAAACCCCAGGTTTTCCCACTATTCATATCGAATGTTGGGTGGAATGATCGATAACCAGAAGGGAACGGAATAAATACTGAAGTAAAAGTCACAGATCAGAGATAATGAAGGATTATTGTTTTTCTCAAGATTTCCTGCAGCTTTATGCTAGTAACAAAACCAAACGTTCATAGTTAATCAGCCCGACAGACTCACCAAAGGCAATGTATTTGTCAGGTGTCACTTCCCCGACTGGGGCGTACGCTGACTTTCCATGGCTAGGTCATATACTACCTAAGAGCCCTAGGAACAGGAAACACAGCTGTGGGTCTCACACCCATACAGAGACTGGGATGCAAAAAAATTATCTGCATTATTTACTCTTTCATTAGGAGCCCATCTTGATGATTATTGTGGTATCTGCAAGAATGTTTTATTCTGTGTTTCTAAAATAGAAAGAAAAATAAAAATAGAAAGTTATGCAACCTGGAGACACTTCACACCTCCCCAAGGCATTCTCTCATGCGAACCATGACAAGATTGATCCTTCATTAGCAGCTTCTGCCCATGACAAAAACAAGGCTTGTAAGCCCAATTAATTTAACAAGCTTCTCTAAAGACCAAAATTACTTTTATTGCTGTTGCACTCACAAAAGGCTCAAACCTTGGAGGGGGTTAGGGAGAGCAGGTATAAACTGTATGTTATAAAAACGTAGGAAAAACGACTCGCTCTACGCTGCAAGATTAGAAGGAGCAACTCTTTGATCAGAACAGAGGTCACCATCATAAAAGAAACTGAACAAATAGTCTCAGACAGGCTGTGCTGCCTGTGCCAACAACAGTGGTGTTTTGTAACTACTCCCTCTGAGTCGGGGCTTGAGAATACAACACAGAGTGATAAAGTAATCCGGTTGCTTTCATTAGCAAGAAACCGCACTGGGTAGCTCACAACACCCTTTCCAAGCCAAACAACTTAAATGGACACTTGAAGTTACGTGCAAATGTTGTAGCCCAGTATTAAAATGCAGATTTGAACACAGCTGAACTGAGCGCTACCGCAGCCCCGCTTGGCCTGGATCAGCTCAGCGGCGGAGCGACCCCTCCGAGCCATTTCCCAACCACGTGCTGCACCAGAACGGGACGTAGGGGACAACTCCAGCTTAAAGGCTAAAATCCAGTCCTGCAACCCCCCTTCCTGGATCCAGGCGGGTGCATTCGGTGCATTGGGACAATCCGTTCCTGTGGCAGGCCGCTTGTGCAGCCAAAGAAATCTCAGAGGTATTTTGTTTAAAGACATCAGTCGCCTCTTGGATCAAACGATGAAGATTAGGTCACTTTTCCAGGCTTATTACTTTTAAAAAGTGTCATCCTTTATACACGCAGACCACAAATCTCAGGTGGTAAGGCTGACGTTACCTCTGCTCACTCACAGCTCTGTTCTCTGATTCTTCTGATTACAACCAATAGCAAATGCTTGATTTGTGCTTGTATCCTGTTATAAATCAGTAAAAATCAATGTGTTTGACAGAAGAGGACAAAAGCACTGTTCTCATGGATCTGCCATCACACATCTTGCACTGGTTTGAGATTTTTTTGTGCAGTCATACCAGGAAGTATGGTGGTGGAACACAGGTAGGTGGCTGGAACATTCAGTTTATTTCTCCTGGATCAGATCAAACTGTCACCTACGGAGGTGTTTATAAATGTATTGTTCAGTTTAGACCTCATACCTGAAGGTTAGAGATTAAGAACAACAATTGTAACTGGATGACCTAGAAATAACATAACTTAATAGCGGTGCTGTTCCTACTAATGCAGTCCTTTTATTAAGAACATACAGTGGCATTTAAGAGAGGTAGGTTTTGGTGGGATATAAAGAAGATTTGGGGGGAAACTGTGCAGGCTTGCTTTCATGATGAGCGTTAGTTCTTTTAAGATTTTTTTTTTAAAAGCAATGTTTCGTTTCAGAGGTGCTACAGACGTGGCTGGTGCTTTCCAACATTACCCAAGTAAGATAAACGACAACACTTAAGAGTAATCAAATAATGACAGGATCTTTGCAGTTCTCCAAAATGTAAGTGGAATAGACACTATTGGCTTGAAACACCAATTCTGTAGCGTACCAGTGCATTAAAACCATTAAACCATTACCAGTCCTTACAGCCACGTGTTTCTATGCTTATGAACATTTTCCCTGTTGATGTCCATCAGGTTTTAAAAAAAAAGCAAAAAGCACCCATTCCTCTACTGAGCACGCATCAAACACCTATATTTAACTGCCACAAGACTTTTGTTATTGCAGGACCTAACCCTCATCAATGTTCCACCAGTCTTTTTCCAGACAAAAAAACCCAGTTCATAGAATGGTTTGGGTTGGAAGGGACCTTAAAGCCCAGCCAGTGCCACCCCCTGCCCTGGGCAGGGACACCTCCCACCACACCAGGTTGCTCCAAGCCCCCTCCAACCTGCCCTT
>JAOTQQ010000032.1:1242152-1253920 GCA_026546715.1 Gallinago undulata
CTTCAGCAGGGGAGTTGGACTAGATGATCTCTACGGTCCCTTCCAACTCTAAAAAATTCAGTGAAATTCAGTGAAATAAATACCATGTCGATGCAGGATGGCCTTCAAGAGAAGGGCTAGGGAATGGAAGCAGCAAAATGGGCTCTTGAAAGCAGGTGGGGAACCCGAGACAAGAAGAAGAAAATGACTTTTTACAGCCTTTTCTTAATGGCTCTGGGTTGTCCTTATAGCACAGCTGTGATTGAGGGAAAAACTGTAAAGCAGTGACAAACAAGTGCTAGAGATGCTCTGTAGGTTAATGACCAGAGCTATTCATGCCAGCTCTGTACTGATTAGATGGACAAATAATGGGCTTTTGTCGTTCTGCAGTAAGGGCTGTAGTAGGTGGTGGATGCTGGAAACTAATTGTTCTCTGCCATTGTGCGCAACTGAAATTTTAACTAGTTGCTTTTATTGTTCTCCGCTATTGGTAAAGTTCAGCTGATCACAACGCTCCGTGGTAGTGCTTTGTGAGTGACTGTATTGGTGTGCAGTGTTAGCTATGGATGGAAAGAGGGAGTTCAGACACTGAACCCAGTGCCACTTAAGGTGCCAGAGTCCCTGGTGTAACAGAAGGGCTTAGCTTTTTGCTCTTGGGTTCTTCCATTCTTTGCCCTTGGGTTCATCCGCGGCATGGGGTGAGACCAGGACTTTTGTCAGTGAGGTTGTGCGGTATCGGCAGAGACAAGAGGATTCATCCTCTTGTGGTGAGGTGTGGGGTTTGGGTTTTGATGCCTATGAAGAGTTTTCACACCCAATTGCCAATGTGTGGCAGGTACTTGTGCTGAGAGGAAGATTAGAGTTGCTGTCACTTCAGGTTTTAAATGTTAATTCAGGTATTGTATCCCAATTTTGGTACTAAAGAGACTTGCTGAGCTTGATGCCTCAGTTGTGATGTGGTTCTAGAGGAGCTGTTGAGTGTCGAGCACTGGACTTCTCTCAGAAGTGCAGAAGATGTGAAGAGATGGTTGTTTGTAAGTGAATGAGTCTTCCCTCCTCTCTGCCTGTCTGGCTTCACACAAAATTAGGGAGGTGCTAATCAGCATTTAACCTTATTTGTACTAAAACTGAAATTCATGGGTCATGACTTCTCTGCAAATCCAATGCATGGGGTTTTTTTCCAAAATGGGGTCCCTGAGGGAGGGGGAAAGGGTATAAAACCTAATTTGCTAAGGAGGGAAGAACTCATCTTTCTAATGAGAGGTGATAAAGGCACGTAACGTTAAAAATGTAAGTTTAGTCTATTATTCCAACACTTGGAAAACTTAGAATGACACTCTTGCCTAGAAAAATACTGCTGGGAACATATGCTAAGGTACTTGTAGCATGACTTGTCTTAATTTTGGGATTTATATACATGTTAACACCGCGCTTTTCTAAGCCATTTAAAAATTTTTCTTTACAGTTGTATTCAAGGTGTCCATACTGTACGCTGTTCTGTTTGGGAGCAGTCAGAACTTGGTAATTTTGTTCTCCTGGCATCTTCCTTAATTATAGAAACATCAGAAACACTAGAAGTGATTCCGGGCGAAATAGATGTGGGCAAGTACAGAACATGATATTTTTATTGCAGGATGAGAGCGGAGGAGAAATCTTGTAAAAGGGCTTGTGTTGGGGACTGTCTGAACAATTGGGTTATGTCAGAGTATTGTTTGATGGGAGAAATGCTGACTGAGAACCCAGATTAAATATTCTGATATGTAAGGTGGAGCATTTGTGTACTGTTCTACATGGTTTTTTACTTAAGGGAAATAAAATACATCTGAAGACCATGAAAGGAAATGTCTGTTTACTTGGCCTGGTCAGTGGAAATGCTTTGTCTTTAGTTGGTAGCTTCTGTGGAGAGGGCAGTATTTTCTGAGAAACCAAAATGGAATTTTCACTTCTACCAAAATACAGTTTTATTCACCGCTGTTAGACACTGTGTCTTTTATCACTCTCTCCCTGGATGGCGTTCTGTGTCGCGTTGACCCGGCTGAAGAGACAAGACTGTAGATCTCATGAAACTCTTCAGCCAAAAGGCAGTTGGGAGAGTAGGGAAGAGTGTAACTGGAGGCTCCATGGAAAGTGCTGCAAGCTGCGGGTTGAAGATGTATCTCTTCTGCCTTAGAGGAGGAAAAACAGCTGTATTTAACATCATGAAACAGTCTAAATTTGTTATTTAATAAGTTAATTTCTTGAGATGTTTCTGTGAAACGGTTTAAATGACAGCACATAATATAAACATTTCCAAAGCGTTATTGTCAGAGAAGTTTTGTGCTGATAGCTTGGGGTTGTCTTGGTGCTGTATTGTTTGCTGGTGAATTGCCTCTTCTCCTCCTCCTCCTTGTGTTGGGTTTTTTTTAATCATACCACACTGATATTCTTAGCTGGAAGGAAAATAGGAAGATTTTTCCATTTGGAACTTAAACTGCAGAAGAGACCTAATTTGAGAGGAGAGGATGCGAGTGTGGGAGAGACGTTTTCCTATTTTGACTTTTTTCTTAGCAAATATTTCATGGTGTTAAGAAGAACCGCCACCAGCTGTTAAATATCTCACTCGGAGGAGATTTTTTTCAGTTAGTCTAAGTAGTGGGGGTTTTGCCTGAGTTGGGTGAGCCAAGAATCCTTCTGACTGCTCAGCGCTTTGCCTTTCCAGTGGGGAAATCTCTTGCTTGGCTGTGGAACGGCGAGGTAGTTCCTCTCTCCTTTAGTCCTCTGCAAGAAGACAAATGGCAAGTCCTCAAATGAACCAAAACCTGCCCAAAAATGGCCCGGCGGATGCAGGGAGCAACGCTGGATGCTGGCGAGGCAGGAGTGAACCATTCCTTAGGACTGGGGAGGAAACTAGGGAGTTGCCTTCACCAGTTTTCCAAACTGGAAAGCTGCAGATACTGTGATGAGAGCCACTTTCATCAGAAGATGGAAGTCATCCCCTTCAGCTTTGCTGTGTCCCCAGGTTGGAATAAGG
Source organism: Gallinago undulata (assembly GCA_026546715.1). Taxonomy (NCBI): domain Eukaryota; kingdom Metazoa; phylum Chordata; class Aves; order Charadriiformes; family Scolopacidae; genus Gallinago; species Gallinago undulata. The sequence continues at coordinate 1,245,142 of JAOTQQ010000032.1, forward strand.
GCAAAGAGGCTTCAAAGGAGTGGAAGGAGGCTTCAGAGGGGCCCCTGAGATGTAGACTTGTGTATGGCCAAAAGCTGCCTGGCAGGTGATGCTGCTTCTCAATGGTATGGTTGAAGAGAGAAATCTAAGTCTTTTAGAAGGTAGTTCTCAGCCTGCCTTCCCCGACAGTCTAGGTGTTGAGGTTCAAGCTCTGTGCTAGCACCAAATCCCAGTGAGTTCAGAGCTGGAGGCAGCCTGCGGGAGGAAAAGCAGTTGTGAGAGCTCTTCACTTGTGATGAGAAGAGACAGGAGAAGGGAAGGAGGCCTTTCTGGAGGCATTATCTGGTTTATCTGCCCATTAGGTTCTTAGGGCATGTGTCTGCAAGAATCTGAGCTTGTGATGCTCATGAGACCGCTTTTAAACCTTGGGGACACGTATGAATCTGAAGAATAAAATCAATTGTATTTTATCTTGGTGAACTCTGTTCCACATGGAAATAGATTATTGCTGTACTACAGACAGGAGCTGCTTTTATCTAAAGATCACTGAAGTTTTTAATGGTGGTGTAGGGGTGGCTGAGCCATGCCGTATGTTTGTTTGGCAGACCTGCATTTAGATGGATTTGGGGTTTGGGTTGGCATTGGGTTTTATTTTTTGATTTCTTTGACTTCGGAAGGTGTAAATTTTTGAGGCTGGTGAGCTTTGTAGGGGGGTGTTTAAAGTTGGTCTTTATAATCTAATAAACAGTTTGGTGGCTAGTTCATGGGCTGAGGAGTGTGTTTGTGGAACTCTTGGAGCAGTGTCTTCTTGTCACACTTGTCCCAGTCCTCCTTTAACAGGCAGTAAAGCACAAATGGATATTAGAGACTTTTTGCTCTAATATACTGATCTCTTCCTGAATTTCTGTGTTTTACAACCAAAACCAATGGAGGGTACAGGAAAGCGGGATCTTTAGAAGAATTTAGACCACTCAGCATCTGTTTTCTGAAAATGGTAGATACCATGGGTTGCATATTCTGGAGGAAATGTTTTCTGGAGACAGGTTCTGTGAAACTCCTGTATGTTGCATTTGAGTTGATTATAGCTGGAACATTTTGCTGGTCCTCTTATTTTTTTAGAATGTTGGATTAGGAGACATCAGACTGGAAAGAAGTGAGAAAACGGGGGGAATTTTTCTGCAAGTCAGAAGACAACAGTTGACACTAAAATAGCAATGACTTAGTTTTTCTGGGTTTGTGTGCTAGTAGGGTCTAATCTGAGGGTAGGTCACTTCTTTGAAAGACAACTGGGTTGTGTTAAACGGAATAATTCTGTCTGTGTATCTTTCATGCTTTGAGGAGGAGGAAAACACAAGAAACCAACAGCTTGTATAGAAACTCATAGCAGGTAATGCCTTTAGGCCTTCTGGAGAGATAGCTCTTCTTTCAGTTTTCCTTCCTTGTGTTGAGTGGAACTTGAAAACTCTAGTGGAGATTGAAGTCAATCTTAAACTTTTCTTATATGTTGTGTGGCTTCTAGTCACAGAGCAAATGGGTAAGATGATCAAAGGTACATGCTTTGCATGTGATTTTGGAAAATCTCGTTGCTTCCACTGATGAAATTACACCCTTTTGAGTCAATTGAGGACAACTTGGCCAACAAAGGACTTCAAAAGCAAATGCTTAAGTGATAAGTGCAACTGTGGGGTTGTGTGGATTTTTTTTGTATTTTAAGTACATTTTGGTCAATGATACCATTTTTAAACCAGATCTCTTTATTTTTCAGGTGGAATCATTTATCTTGGATCAGGATGATCTCGAAAACCCAATGTTGGAAACAGCTTCTAAACTGCTTTTGTCAAGTACTGCGGATGGTGCTGACCTGAGAACAGTCGATCCAGAAACCCAGGCAAGATTAGAAGCTTTACTTGAAGCCGCAGGTAAGTACTCGTGTCCCACACAGGTTTAATCCCGGAGCCTTACACGAGACCCTACTGGCACTGCTTGCATAAGCCTAATCCATACGAGCACAATACAAACGTGGAATGTAAGGCAGAGTGAAGTTGGCAGGGTTCTGCAAGTCATCGAGGGGAAAGAAGTTGATGAAAGCATTTCAAATTTTGGAAAAAAAATCAGAGTTTCATGTGAAGGCTGTGCTTCTAATCAGATAACTTCCTGCACTGGGTATCCAAAAGCCTGAGGAAAAACTCACACCTGAGCTTGGCTTGTAGCCATATATCAAAAATTAAATTGCTTTATGAGGTCCAGTAATTGTTATAAAACAACACAAAAAGCTTTACTAGTTGCTTGCACCGAGTAGTTGCCAATAGTCGAAAAATAACGCAGGGTTTCATTCACACACATCACCTCTGAGTGCGGCTTTTAAATTAGTGTCTTAAACAGTTAATCCCTTCAGTTTGGAAGCTGTAGCTCCTGGTGCTCGGGATGCTTCTGCCAACAGATCTCGGTAGGCTCCATTTCACCTTCTCTGTTTTCTCCTTTTCTGGCCCGCGCGCCCATTGGTTGTCCGTTGGGATGGAAGGAATAGGTAAGCTGTCTACAGCTGATGGGAAGGCATTTGCAGATCCCGAGGTGCTCCGCAGGCTGACGTCCTCGGTCAGCTGCGCGTTGGATGAAGCTGCCGCTGCGCTTACCCGGATGAGAGCAGAGAGCACAGCAAACGCAGGGCAGACGGACAAGTAAGCCACGCTTTACGCCAGATATTTCCCGTTGTTTTGCTACTCTTCAAAGCAGTTTTTCTTGCTGTATCACTTTTGACGACGGGATGGTGAAACTCTTACTCGAGTGGAATGAGTGCCACGTTATCACCCGTGTTTATCCTGTTCAATATTCCTGGACTGTCAGGTTTTGCAATGGGGAGTGAGGCAATTAATACTGCTTAGAATTCCAAAATGACGCTCCGAGTGGTTTAACGTGACCAACAAGATAAAAGCAAGATGTCTAAGATCTTAAATAATATAGGCCTTGGAATGGGCACATCCTCCAATGGGTCATTCAGTGATAGCATGGAAGTACCTCTGGGACCAAAACCCACCCCAATCTGTTGTTTGAAAGAGGAAATTGAGGAAGGAGAAGAGTCCTGAGGGCCTGGAGCCTCCGTGGGGTCAGAGCTCCCTCGTTGCCGGGCAGGACCTTGGACAGAGCTTCCCAGGGAGTCCCTGCTTTTTAACTGGAATCGCTGGCTTTTGGGGTTTTTGTCTTACTGGGATTTTTAGGAGAGAAAGAAAGAGAAGGTTCCCTTCTAGGCTGTCGTTAAGCTTCAGTGTGATGGGAACAGAGTGTTAGTGGGAACAACTAAGCGCTGCTGTGCTCGTTGGCACTTTGTTCCTTGGGTAACTTCAGATAAATGTTTCTTCCTGTGTTGCTCTGGGCATATGAGGAAGAGCAGAATAGTTTGGGGTTATGGCTGCATCTGCTCTGTGTCCCCCCTGGCCCCAGACACCTCTGTTCTTGTGAACAGTGGCTGTTGCCACAGTTGTTACCAAGGACAGAGGATGTGGGAACTAAAAAAAAAACCAAACAAACAACAAAAACAACAACAACAACAAAAAAACCTGTGGGAAATGCAATGAACAGACATGTTTCAGAAATAATTCTCCATATTGTGTTTGGTGACACAAATTAAATAGGAGTCCTGGGTAGGATATACAGGTATAAGTTAGTCCTTGCTACACAAACACCTGCTTTAACATTGTGGGGATTTTAAGAATTGCACATGTTTACGTTGAGTTATATGGCTTTCTGCCAACTACCTTATTTTTCCATTCACTGTTGAGTTAGTTCTGTGTTGATGGGACGTCCTAAATGGAGAAGAGATTTAGAACTGACCAAACAGGAGAGTTTTACACTTTTCTGCTTGATTTAGGGCCACAATTGAAACACTGGATTGTGTGACAAGATTCTGGTGTTTTCAGCACAGGATCCTGGGGAAGTGATTAATTTTGTTGTAGGAGAAGAGTGATGCAAGCGGTTTGTTTTAGTTTAATTAACAGTCACAGCACTGAACAAAAGTTAAAGTCTTGTTATGATGAATAGGCCATTTCTATGCCCTCCGGTCCTGGGGCAAAAGACAATGTGAATGCAATGCTGAATAGTGCCTGTGGATTTGAAAGGAACACTCATGGTGCTGTACTCACCATCGTGCATTCACTTCTCCTGGTCTTTGAACCTTATTTCTAAAAATAAGTGGGACAAAACCTCTGTTGCCAAGCTGGAACTAGAAAGCAGGAATAGTCTGAGACTGTATATTATGTCATAATTCGTACCATAAACTAACAGTGATTGGTTTGCACTGCTAGATGATTAGCCATTCAAAAGGGAAAGTTATCACTTAGTCCTCAAGTTCTTAAATTATTACCGAAAAAAGTTTTGTACTTCTGTAGGACGTAGCAAGCTGCATGTGTAGTGCTGAGACAGCGAATCGAGTCCACGATTGTGTCTTCTCTCAAAATGTTTTCTGCTTCAGTTGCACATACTGTGGAATTTGGTAACCTAAACGGTCATCCTGCAGATGTTTCTCTTGTAAACTTCTGTTAAAATTTAGTAAAGGGAGTGGTTGAGTATGCACATCACTCCGTTTTCAGAGAAGTTATGTGAAAAACCTTAAGTGTAAAAATGCCACCTCTTTAGTTCGCGGTTGGCACTTTTTTAAGCTTGTCTCCTTTTTTGTTGATTGCATCCTTGTGGCGTGTTGGATTTTTACTCTGCACGTAGAGCACAGTCCATTTTCACTTCTAAATGCTTTCTATCTTCTTAGCCGCAGCTTGGCAGAGGCTTGTTCCGAAGGAGATGTAAATGCTGTGCGGAAGTTGCTAATTGAAGGACGGAGTGTGAACGAGCACACAGAGGAAGGGGAGAGCCTCCTTTGTTTAGCCTGCTCAGCGGGATATTATGAGCTTGCACAGGTTGGTTCCTCACTGCTTTTAGTATGTGTGTGTTGTAAAAAAAAAAAAAAAAAGTATTAAATGAATGTATTTGGTCTTATGCACCTGGAAGGTTGTGTTAAAGTAGTGGAAAATATCTTTTATCTGGTGAATGGAGACTTAGATGTAAATTGAATGTTGTTAATGCAATCTTTGGGTTTTAAGTGTTTCTAACAGAAAGGTGGGAGCTTTGTGTAGGGTTTGAACCATCTTGATGCCCTGTTCTGTCTCTTGCTGGTGTTGTTGACCACCCTTCTGTTCCCAGGTTCTCCTGGCAATGCACGCTAATGTCGAGGACCGGGGCGTTAAGGGAGACATAACGCCGTTAATGGCAGCTGCTAATGGTGGACATGTCAAAATTGTCAAGTTGCTGCTGGCTCATGGTGCTGATGTGAATGCACAGTCATCAACAGGTACAGAAGTGTCTTCAACTTCTTTCTTTCAGTGCTGAAAGCGACTGAAAAGCTGAGATTTCCAGTGTGTGGGAGACTTTGTGAGCAAATTTGGGAGGAATGGCTCTCAGCCAAGCAACACAGAATGCCTCCTCCTGGTTTTACTATTTAGCTTCTGCCTTTTTTTTTTTTTTGACTCAGCTATAAAATATTAGTTGGTTGCAGACATACAAAGGTGGATAAGGCCAGTTAGTAAATGAAAGTTTTTTGCATACGTGGGATTTGTTGTCACATACTATTTTAAGCACAGCTTGAGAAGCTTGTGTGTACGTAGAAGATTATTGGTGTCAGGTCTAGGAAACCAAGGGAAAATAGTAAACATGAGAAAAGGGCCCTTTTTTTTTTCCCCCTTTTCCTCCTGCTCTCCCTTTCCCATGGCCATTTTGTAGGAAATTGGGAAATCTTCTAACTTTATGCAGCTTTGAAATGGAGAGATTTTGTGTAGTCAGCAGTCATTGCCAAAGTGAGTGCTGATCCTGAGTGATGAGGAGAGTTGGGATACCAGAAACAGAAACCACCTTATATTTATGTTGGGTTTTTTTTTTTCTTCAGTGAAGTAATTCTGAGCAGTTACACTGCTTTGACCTTCAGTGTTTTTCAAGGTATCTTTCATAAAGGCAAATTCTTTGACTGTTTTATTTTAGATACATGTAGTTTTTTTCCACAGAGGTTGTTTTCATCACCTTGTAAAGTCTACGGACATTTTCAGACTAACCCTTTAGAGCTGTTTAAGACTTGATACATCCCTGCTGATTTACAGGAAAAGGGCTGGGTTTTTGTGATGGAAACTGGGATAGAAATGGGAAGAGAAGTGCATCAGTAGTTGCCAGGCATATGGAGATGTTCACTCTTGGAGTGCTGAGCTCCTTTGAGCAGTTACTTGCTTTTTTTTTTTTTTTTTTTCCCTCCCTCCCTCCGGCTGAAAAAGCCCTGTTCCATAAGGTAGCCAGGTAAAAGGGATGAAACAGTTGAAGTGATGAATAAGTTGAAGTTCCCAGTGTAGAACGCTGTCAGATTGTGCTCTCAACCCTTTTTCTGTCCTGGCTTTAGGCAATACAGCCCTTACATACGCCTGTGCCGGAGGCTACGTGGACGTAGTGAAGGTGCTGCTGGAGTCGGGCGCCAGCATCGAGGACCACAACGAGAACGGTCACACTCCGCTGATGGAGGCGGGCAGTGCTGGCCACGTGGAAGTGGCCAGAGTCCTGCTGGAAAACGGAGCGGGCATAAATACGCATTCCAATGAGTTCAAGGAGAGCGCGCTTACGCTGGCTTGCTACAAAGGTACAGTGCCAGGCTCCAAACGGGAGGCACAGGGGTGGAGAAGCCTGCCAGGTGTGAAAAGTCTTCTCAAATGGGCTTATTCACCCTTTCTGTCGGGGACAAAACTGATTGAAAGGCTATGAACAGACACTTTGTGATGCTTTTATCCTGGCACACGGCATGTATGTGCCAGATGTAACGTACTCATCAGTGTGGAGAGTGAATATCAAGATTTAAACCTTTTGTCTGAGTTGTTATGATGTTTTAAAAAATTTCTCTATTAAGTGAATTAGGAGACAAGCAGCTAATGCACTTTATCACAAAGTAAGTGTGGTCAACTTTCTGTATTGTAGCTATACTATACAAGATACCTCTGGTTATGATTAGAAATTATTTAATTTTAATATTCTTAGCATTAGGAAACAAGCAAAATCTACACTTTGCCTTTTAGGTGTCGGTGCTTGGGCAACAGGCCTTTTTGCCTCCCTTAGATTATTAGGTAGCTAATTATGTACCTTCATTATGGACATTAGACTCTTCCCCATGACTTGTGAAATGCGCTTTCTGAAGTAATTTTATCTGTTAAATATTATCTTTGTACAGGCCACCTGGAAATGGTGAGGTTCCTGCTGGAAGCTGGGGCAGACCAGGAGCACAAGACGGATGAAATGCACACTGCTCTCATGGAGGCTTGCATGGTAAGGGAGAACTTGCCTCCTGTCCACAGGAGGGCTCTCTGGACCCATCCTTTGCATGAACAGGTTGCTGGATGTTCACCTGCACTTGATTTTTTTTCCTCCTGTGCAGAAATCAGTAGGTTTGTTGTGCTCATTGTCTCAGGCTGCACCTCTCCTTGTGCTGTTACATGTCACTCGCTCTTCTGACAACCATGGAGGCCTGCCTTCAAACACATACTTTTGTGACCTCAGTTCAGAGAAATTATTACCCTCGAGATAGCCAAAAGTAGTTAATAGTCTTGTTTTTTTTAACAGAACCTTTTTTTCTTCGCTTCGTGTAATTTTGTGGGCTTCTGAGTGAGCAACTTTCAGTTTATGATGGGAAAGTCCCGTGTAGAGGAATCTCCAAATTAAATAACTTAAAGCAGAAGATGCTCAGTGGGTGTTGAAATGCTTTTAACAGTCCTAATGCACTAAACCTCAGCTGTGAACACGGTCCAAGGCTGGCTGTTGGAGATGTTTGACATACCTGTGTGATGTGTAAGGAGTTTGTAACGTAAGTTCTGTTTCAGTGGAGGTGGCTACGTTCAGGTGTGTGTCTGCACTTGGCTTAGTGCAGTTCCCAGAGCCACGTGTCCGGTTCCCATAGCCACGTTTGAAAAACCAGGATCAGAACCTGTTTGGGAAGCACCTAGGAAATGGAAGGAGAAATCATTAACCTCTCAGTAGTAAAAGTACTTTCATGTTTCTGCTCTGCCTGTCTGAGGCAATTCTAAACTGACAGTGTAGAATAAAATTCTAACCTTTTTATAAAATCTAGTACAATTCTGAGAACAGCCGTTTTTTGGATAATGTTTTTTTTGCCGTACAACACAAATACATGTGAAGCTTTCTCTTGAAAAAAGGTGGTGTATGGGTACATCTTAAAGCTGAAATGGTAGAGTTGGTGTGGCCAGACTTGAGATTTTTCTTCCGAGCTTTTGTAGTGAAGAAAACTTGCTAAATCTTTGTCTTTAGTTTCCTTTTCACCCTCCTCTCTAACTAGGTTTCTCCTGGGTTGAGCTTGTCGTGTCACGAGCCTGGTGTGCTGTTGGGGTGTGTATCTGTGGCTGGCCAGGAGTGCTGCAAATCCTTATTTAGTCTTCCCTTTCCTGAAATAACCCTAACGGCTCTCCAGTCAGCCAGTTATGTCTATTCGGGGCAGTCAATGACTTCAGATAGGGGAATCATTAACAGAAACCATTATACTTCCCAAGAAGTCGTTAGAGGGAAAGGCACGTAGATAAACAGGACTTCAGCTGGTGTTTATCTCGCTCTGAAATCAGAATGGACTAGCTATAAAAATATCAGAGGTGCTGTCCTTGCAGGGAGTTCCCTGGAAGGTGAGGATAAAATGCCCTTTGCTGTTTGGACGGCTCGTTGACAGATGAGAAGTTTGTAGAGAAAGCTGCTATTTCATGGAGCCATGGAGCGAGCCTTCTTGTCC
>JAOTQQ010000032.1:1258026-1271146 GCA_026546715.1 Gallinago undulata
GAACCTGCAGTAATTTACTAGTTGGACCCTAATTTAGATTTTGAAGGTTAAATTGATGTAAACTCACTTGGAACTGATTTTTTTATTCCTCTAGAGTGTGATAGTCAGTTTCATAGATGTTGGATTGGATGGGGAAAGTTAAGAATTTGCTCTCTGATCTGGTAGGGATTATGAAGAGACTTGGGTATGTTCTGTGATGAACTTCATAGCGCGTTCCTTCTCATTACTACTCCAGGGGCTAATGTGCATGCGACGACGGCAACGGGGGACACGGCGCTGACATATGCCTGTGAAAATGGCCACACCGATGTAGCAGATGTCCTACTTCAGGCAGGTGCTGATCTGGTAAGTCATCAGCTTCTTAAAGAAAATCAATGAGGTAATAAAATTGTTAATGTCTGTATTTATTTTTTTTTTTGTCCTGTGCTCAGTGCTGAAAACTTAACAAGTTTGCTCTTGGTTGTTGTAGTTGTATTCAAATTGCCTTTAACCTTCTTCTTTTAACTATGTGTGAGCTGATGGTGCTTTTCCAATGGGGTTTTGGTTGTTTAATTACCTGGAAGTGCTTAGATCACTTGCAGCACTTTGGCAGTTGCTGTCTAAAGCCTTTCCAAGCCATTCAAGGTTGCTTGTGCAAAAAGAAAAACTTGGAGATCTTATTCTTTTGTCACGTGCAATCCTGAATGTGTTCAGGATTGAATTCAGGAAGGTGTTCAGCTTTGAATTGTTGAGCTGGTGATGGGTTCATACTGGTATCTGCAGGTTTGTTCTGTTCCCTAAGCACCATCAGCTGCTAGTTCTGTTCTGATGTCATCTATTTGGTGTGTTGGAATGGATTTAAGATGATGGAGGTAAATAATATTTTACATTTCAGTAGGCTATACACCAGTATGTTGGCAAAAAGTCAAGTAAAGCATGACAGAACAAAATTTGTTTAATTAAAATCCCCACCGTGTGCTTGGGTGCTTCTTGCCCAGCAGCCTCAGACCTGTACAAAGGCAGGGAGAAGGTTCCATCTCTCTGCAAGATACACTCAATTCACGTGTTACTGAAATGTTTGTGTCTGTAGTTTGTGAAACATTAAAACGTTGATATGTTGATACATCCCATGTCTGGTGTCTTTCCATTCAAAAAAAAACCGAGAAGGCTGAATTGCACCCTTTCACACATGTCAATTTTGAAAGTTAAGCTTGTCTTTATCTGCTGCAGGAGCACGAATCGGAAGGTGGGAGAACTCCTCTGATGAAAGCTGCCAGGGCTGGTCACGTCTGCACCGTTCAGTTCCTCATTAGCAAAGGTGAGAGTGGGAAAGGCTGTGGGTTTCTTGCTGTTAGAGAGGCTCAACGTTAAGAATGTTTCAGCACTAGTGTAACTTCCCTGGATTTGTTTCAAATGTTTTAACTGAAGTAGGTCATTGATTCCCAGAGTAAGCACGTAACGATCACCTCTGCTTTCTGGTGAGATTAGTGGGAACTGTAGCTACTTCTAAAAATAGTTATGTATTCCTGTCTCTAATTCCTAGTAAAAGCTGCAACAGTGGCAGTGGTTTCTGGGTGTCTGTGTGCTCCTGATGCAGCTTTTGAGCACTGTCTTTCCACAACTTTAACTCCAAGTGCCTGCTTGTTTTAAAGTTCTGACTGTAACAAACTTTTGTCAGAACCATCAGCTCCAGCCCTACGTCACTGTCGAATGCAGGGAGTTGATACAGAGCTTGCAAGTGCAGTTTTCTCTGGCTTGAGCTGATACTGAAGGATTTGTCTTGTACCTTCTTTGTATGGCACAGAACTGGCCTGAAGCTTCCAGGGGGAGTTTCCCTGGGTAGATTGTAGAGGAAAGAAGCAGAGCTGCAATTGGTCTTGGTGGTGTCGAGATGTGTGGATCCATGCACTGGATCTTAGCCTTTGGGTTTTGTTTTGTGGTTTTTTTGTTTTTTTTTTGTTTGTTTTTTTAAGAAGCATAGCTCTGGCACAGTTGTTGGAAAATGTAAAAGCAACAGGTTGTCCTACTAAGTGATTCCATACTTAGCAATGTGACCATTTGAAGGGTGAGCTTGGAGTGCTAGTCCAGGTGGGGTGGCTTTTCATTTTGGAGCCATATATGCTCAGAGTTGAATTGCCTTTAGAGCCCTTAGGCAGCTGTCAAGGCCTTGGGCTTAGTGGCTGTGACGTGTTAAACAGTCTTCTGATGACAGTACTAATTGGCTGTTCGATTTATTTACCAGCTGTGAGACTGGAGAACACCTATGTTTTCATGGTTAAGAAAAAAAAAGTGAACTTCAGTTGCTTTTGGTAGAGGAGAACCGGTTGAAGCCTCTTTCAATAACCTTTCCCCCTGTGTTTGTGAAGGAGCGAACGTGAACAGGACCACAGCCAACAACGACCACACGGTGCTGTCGCTGGCCTGCGCTGGGGGACACCTGGCAGTTGTGGAGCTACTGCTGGCTCACGGGGCTGATCCTACCCACAGGCTGAAGGTTGGTGGCTCAACTACCTTGTGTTCCTCTGAGGCAGTCTTTCACCTCAAAACTCGCGCTATCCAAGCCAGTTTGCTCCTCTTGTGTTCTCTGCAACTGGCCCGACGTGTCATGGTTTGAATAGGAGAGAGATGCAAGAGATGGCATTTCCAAGAACAGGTATTAGGCTCATGAGCACATTTATAGAAGTTAGAGTTAGAAGAAAAGCAGGTTTATTGATTAATGTGATGTAAAGGTTGCACTCCAGTTGTAAGGTCTTAATCGTAGAAGACAAAAATTTAAACAGTACTAGTTATTTTGAAAAGACTTCAGAATCCTTAAGGTTAGATGTGGGCTTACTGCAGATTGGGCTAATAAATATTCATTCAATCTTCATATGTACGGTGTCATGTGTCCCAAAATGCTGCAGTCTTGTCCTGTTTTGCTGATGCTGTTTTCTAATACTGTGATTGTTCCCTCTTTAGGATGGATCAACGATGTTGATAGAGGCGGCTAAAGGTGGTCATACCAGTGTGGTTTGTTACCTTCTAGATTACCCAAACAACTTGCTTTCTGCTCCTCCACCTGATGCTACTCAGCTGACCCCACCATCCCATGATTTAAATAGGGTAAGATTTAAGGGCTGCTTGGCTGTGGATTTGTGGGGCTTTTCTGCATTTCTTCTCAAAGCTCGCTCAGAGTTTAAAGAAGTCTCATATAATTTTGTGAACACACTGAAAATGACTTTGAGCTGCTTTGAAAAAGACTCTTTGAGCACCACTGTAGTGCATTCATCGTTCTTCTTACTGCTCTGTAAATATTATTGGAAAAAATTGAGGGGAAAAACTCCAACAAGTGGAAATCTCTGTTTTAATGAGGCTCTTCTTCAGAATTATATTTGTAGCCCACTGTGGCTCGTATTGGCTTTACCACAGTATAGCACTGTACCGTGCTGAGATGAGTCTTGATTGGCAAGTAATTTCTTAGGTTAAAATTGCAAAGTGCCTAGAAGTCAGATCTCAAATTGTTGACTATTAAACTCAGCATTTAAAAAAAAAATAGTATTAAATGTTACCGTGAAAGTCTGCTTTTCTAACAGGTTTTGTTTACCTTCTATTGAATTGTAACTAGATTAGAGTATGAGAAAAGTAATCTGTTAGTATCCAACGTTTTAGGCTCCTCGTGTACCAGTGCAGGCGCTGCCCATGGTCGTCCCACCCCAGGAGCCTGACAAACCCCCTGCTAATGTCGCCACAACCCTTCCCATCAGAAATAAAGGTCAGTCTTAGTTCCGGAGCTTATTTTCTAAATATCCTTCCTAGGTAGAAGATAGAGGGTTGCACTTCTAGCAGGGTAGTTCCTATGAAGAGTGTTTATGGATTCGGTCAACAAAACGGCAGTTTAATATTTTTATTTTTTTTTTAAGGATTGTTTATCCACCAAATACGAAGTATCAGTCAGCTAACCCTGTAATCATAAAGCGTAAAGAAATCTGCCTAAGTAAATATGTTAAAAAAAATATATATTAGTCTGACATAGTGGACTAATGCAAACTGTTGCCCAGAAGCCTATATAGATTTGATAATGGAAGTTGTAAAAACAATGACAATCTCCATATGGCAGTTGATTTGATAACTTGTTGTTACTTAGGGTAGTAGTCCTGGAGTGGGTTTGACTGATTTGATTGAAGGCGGAATTTCTTGTGCTATAAAATATTTAGTCTGATGTGGCTCAGGTCCTCCTAGGACTAAATTTGCATTGATTTTTACATCGCCATTTTGACACTTAACGCTTTCTGTACTTAAGAACTCTCTTCCCAAACAATTTTTTGCCAAGGACCAACAGTAGTGCAAATACAGGCGTGCATGTCATAAAATTAATGTATTGTTCTGGAAATACAGCGAGGATGACTGGAAGAAACTGGGCACCTCCACTGCCTCAAACCCTGAGTTTTGATTTGCCTTTCGCCCTTCAAAATTAACCGATTGTTCCTTCTCCAGCCGGTTATGGCAGCCCGTGTCAGCTGTGTTACTGTGGACTTCTTCGTAAAAGCTGAATGGGATGAGTCCATCGCTCGGTCGTGCAGGAAGGCTGAAACACGTGCCTTGCCTGGGCAGAGAGCTGAGTTTGGACACAGGGCAAAGCCCTGCTCTGCTATGGATAGAACGTGGTGGCTAAACATGCCCTGTTAGATCACCTCCACTAGAAACGGCCATCCTGGGTTCTAGCGCTGTTTTGTCAGCGGGGCAAAGCTGGATACCTGTAGTGAAAGGATTCAGTAGTCCTAGAAAGCGTAGTGCTTCTTAAAATGCACTAAGTTACTGACAGATCTGGTGGCCTAGACCAAGTCACCTGTCCCTCGAGATGTTTTCACATCACTTTTGCTGTGCTTCAGGGCTGTGACCATACGTTTATGTCTTAACGCCATCCCAGCCACAAACCATGGAGTAAAGGGACAGCATATCCTTTCTTTTTCTTTTTTTTTTTTGTTTCCATTTACCTGGTAGCACCACTTGATAACAGCGGCTCGCGAGACAAATCGCCTCATTTGGCAAAAGTGTAAGGATTGTTGGAGTAAATACCTCAACGCAGCGCAGGGTTGTGTGGGGTGTAGGCGCAGTAATTGCCACGCGGCTGCTGAGTTCAAATTGATAGCCCAAGACAGGGTTTTCTTGGAGGGCTTCCTGGTACAGGCTGACCTTCTGGGGATGCTGTGCCACGGTGCGTAACCGGCCGCTGAGCATCCCAGGGGGAGCTCTGTAGTGAAGGATGCCGTTCGTATGCACTTCCTGTGGTTCTGAGGGGGTTTCTTTTTCACACAGCTGCTTCTAAACAAAAGCCCAGCAGTCATTTGCCAGCATCAAACCAGGATGTGCAGGGTTACATCACCAATCAGTCTCCAGAGAGCATTGTAGAAGAGGCTCAGGGCAAGTTGACAGAGCTGGAGCAGAGGATCAAAGAAGCCATAGAGAAGAACGCTCAGCTGCAGTCCCTGGAACTGGCGCACGCTGACCAGCTCACCAAAGAGAAGATCGAGGAGCTGAACAAAACGAGAGAGGAACAAATCCAGAAGAAGCAAAAGATCTTGGAGGAACTGCAGAAAGTGGAGCGAGAGTTACAGCTGAAAACTCAGCAGCAGCTCAAAAAGCAGTATCTAGAGGTAAAAGCGCAAAGGATTCAGCTCCAGCAGCAGCAGCAGCAACAGTCTTGCCAGCATCTGGGACTACTGACTCCCGTTGGGGTAGGAGAGCAACTCTCAGAGGGAGACTATGCACGATTACAGCAAGTGGACCCCATCTTGCTTAAAGATGACCCTCAGCAAGCTGCCGCGCAGACGGGTTTTGCACCAATTCAGCCCCTGGCCATGCCACAAGCTTTGCCTCTGGCAGCGGGTTCCTTACCTCCGGGGTCCATCGCAAACCTTACAGAACTGCAAGGTGTTATAGTTGGACAGCCAGTGCTGGGCCAGGCACAACTGGCAGGGCTGGGGCAAGGAATACTGACAGAAACACAGCAAGGGCTAATGGTAGCCAGCCCTGCTCAGACGCTCAATGACACGCTGGATGACATCATGGCAGGTGGGTTTATATTGTTACGAGCAGGTATAATAATTTGCTTGACCACTGGAGGGAATGTCCACTTCTCTGTGTGTGTGTGTTTGTGTATTCCTGCTAGCCCTACGGCAAGGACCACCACTAGCCTCCTCATCCCTGTCTGCAGGAGTTGAGAAAACTAGACTTAACTTTTCAATTTCAGGGCTGCCTTTCCTTTTGTTGAGCGAACCGGTGCTTGTTTGTCAGGTTGGTATGTCAGAAGTGGCTTTTTTGACTCCTTGATAGGTTTTTTTTTTGGGTGATACGCTAGGGTCTGGCAGTTCTACTTCAAGCTGTTTGTAGCTCAGGAGCAACATCTTGACACTATGGGCCAGTTCTTTGGAGCAGGTGACTGAAACCTGGCTTGGAGCAACTACAGCACCACAACAAGCCTGGGGTGTGTAAGGAGCCTCTAGGCTTGTCTTTTGAGAGCAGCTCAAGCTGGCCTTGAATACTCCACCTATTGGAAGCTTATACTTATCTTTGGCAAAAAAAAAATACGGTAATCCCATGACTTTTTTAAAAGTCTACTCATAAAAGCGGCTGCTTTTCCAGTGAAAACCAAATTCAGCCTTACCAAATCCTTTTTAATAGCTTTGGAGAATTCTTTACCCTGTGACATCAGTGCTTCAAGGCCTTATGCAGTAAAAAGAACAAAACAGGTTTTAAGTACTGTAGGAAATAAGAGTTCAGTTCGTGTTGCTTTCCTTTACACCCACTTCAGTCGCACTTAGTACCCCTTCTGTGTTAAAGTAGTCACTGAAATACTGGTTTTGGCTGCTGAATACACATCAACAGTTAGGAAATAATATTAAAAATGTCATGTCACTTGGTGAAAATGTGCTGGGGTGCTCTTGATGAAGCTGATGTACTTTGATTTTTCTAAGTGCTGTCTATTTTGAGGTGTCTGGTTTGTGAAACACACCAGGATGAGGAGAGGCAGGTCTGCGGAGGGCCCTAGCCCAGAGGTGTGGAGCTGCTCCTGCCTGTGCTGCAGGAGTTACTGGGGTACAGGAATGGTGCAGGGTCAATAGAGGATACAGTATTGGCTAAAAATACCAGGTGGTGATTGTCTGCAAAAGTTGGAACACCCCTTTTGAAATCAGGCACCTAATAAGTAACCTGATGTTAAAGCCTTGTTAAAGGTTACTGAAACTTAGGGGGGCTGCAGAGATTCCTTCAGAAAAGCTGCTGTTAGAGGTGTAGCCTAGGCGGAGAGAAGCTGCCAGTGGGTAAAAACCAACCCTGATGCATGAAAAAGTAGATAAAACTACATTCCTCATGCATTGGTAGTGAAGATTTCTCTTGGGGGGAGCTGCTGGGATACATATCGATAGCAGCGACCCGATTCCATTGATAATTGCAGATATTGGCTACTTGGGAAGAATCTGTGCAGCGCACTTCAGTTGTGTTTAAAGATAACTCAGAGTCGGGACAATGGCATATATCATCCTAAGAATCTGTGATTTTAACATCTGTCGTGTACCCGGATGCTCCTGCCTGTCTTTTAGGGAAAGGTCAGGGATTTCCAGTGTGCATTTGGGTGAGTGTTTCCGTACTGCTTGGTCCCAGGTGTGGGTAAGTGCATGCACACACAGCAGGGAATGAGGTGTGAGTTGCACTCTGTGAGGCACTTGTAGCAAAAAAACTGTTAAAAGCAGTACAGATTCAATTCCATCTTTGCTTTTCTGTGAAGTGACTGGGTTTAGGTGGGTTTTTTGACTGTTGTTTTTTTTTTTTTGAAGCCAGACTAGACACAGACTCGAGTCTATAACTGCAGTGCCAGCATGAATCCACATGAATTTAGTGTGGAGGTGAAACAGGCTTCACGTAACGCAAAACATTTAAGCAGCAGCTAAGTATTTTCTTGGTAGCTTTGTGTATTGCTTTGATAGGAACCTTCTAGAACGTTCTGTGGATTTAAATCTCTCTGCATGAGGAGATGAGTTCCATAGCAGAGCTGGCTTGCAGCAGCCCTTACAGCAGCAAAGCTTCACCTTGACTCTGCAAACTCCATCTAACGTTTACCTTGTGCTTAATGGGTTGCAAACAATAAGTTTAATTTTCCTGTTTTAAGCCCTTGTTTTAAACCAAGGCCAGGTGTGCGAGTGCTGGTGTTTGTCAGACAGGGGTGTTGCTGTAGGGGCCAAGTTCAGAGTAGGATCCCTCGCTAATTGAGAAGTTAATTGGTGTTAGCGATTTGCCTGGAAACAGAGGGAGAGAATGTACCAAATTAAGGGGGTTTGGGTTGTTTATTTTAAAGAACAGAATCAGGTAGGTTGAAAAAGTAATAAATAATCTTTCAGTTATAGCTGGGGGCTCCTTTCTGCTCCTCCTGGAACTGCTGAGGAGCAGGAGCTTGGCTCTGCAGCTCCAGCTGTGGGGCAGGGTCTGTTTGCTGGGAAATCAGGGAACATGAGTCGGTTTTTAGGGTTTGTTACGTAACTCTTGGATGAAAACAACATTAACAATTTAACATGGCATATGTTAAGTGGTGTGTTAAGGATATAAAGGAAAAAATACGTTCCTGTTTTTAATAGCTAGCTTTTTTAAAAGTAGTAACTACTCAGAGGATTTTGGTCCCATAACAGCCCCAGAAAGAGGTTCAGGAGTCGTGAAGCACTTGATGAGATGAGTTCCTGGAAGCTGCCTTGTGGGATGAGTCAGTTTTAACTGAAACTGTCTAAATTCATATGTAAGAAAGAATATGCATCGACTGCGAGTTCTTCACAGAAACTCCATACTGAAAAAATAACTGCAGAGCAGCAGTATCAGCGGAAAATCAGAAGGTTCTGTCCCACTGGTGACCTGTGCAGGGGCTGCAGCGAAGTGTGGATGCCTTTCTGCCCTGCTGTAACTAAAATTGGTCACAGTTGTTCTTGCCAGTGGATGGTAAATGCATTTAGAGCTCTGTCCTTGGAAGGTTCAGAGCTGTTGGTGCTTGTATTGCAATCCAGAACAGAACTTCCACTCTTGTCACCCAAGGCACGTTGTGCATCTGAAGTGTTCTCCATTGACTTGACGCGTGTGTGGCAGGAACACAGCTTTTAATAACTTCAGATAGTACAGAGAAACTGGGGGCAGAGGAGAAGACACTGATGTGGACCCAGTCTGTTGAGTTGGCTTGGGACAAGTTGGGAAAAAGAGGAGGTTTCTGAGATATTTCTTGTAACTTTTTTGTTTGTCGGTCCCTCATCTTGACTTACTGCGCTGTAATGTTAAACATTTCATCCATCTGCTCCTGATGTTGCAGGAGATAAGAGCAACACTGTGCCCACAGTCAGACAGCGCTAGTAAGAAACTTAATGGTCGGCGTGAAGGTGGAATGGGATTAGGAAGGTGCTTTGTTTCAGTTCACACCTTGTGCTTAGTGATGATAGGAAGTATTCAGGGAAGCAGCAAACCTGAGCAGTGCAAACAACCCCGTGTTCCTTCTCAAGATGTCAGGTTTTTCTCTCCAGACACCCCGTTAGATGTAGGAGCAGTTAGATGTTAGAGCAGTGAGGAAAAAAAACCCCATTGATTTAAATGTTAAGTATCTTGTGTTAGTTTTCAAGTTTTTTAGTTTGTCAGCTTGGCTGTTTTCTTTCCTCCCCTGACACTGGGGCTGCATTTGTAAGGCCAAATGCTTCTCTCAAAGGTGATTGGGCTTGGGGGAGAAGGTAGTAGCTGTGAGGATGTCTCTTTTTTTTTTTTTAATTTATTTTTTTATTTTATTTAAGCTAAGAGAAAGTGGAGATGTCCAGAAGGAAACCAATCTGAAGAGCAGCCATGCTCGTACTATCATCTGGTCCCAAACTGGTTGTCTAATATCCAAACCAGTGTAAAAGCCTGTGACTGGAGTAGTCAAATGGTGCTTGGGGTGATGGGTTCCGACAAAGAAGCTTGACCTTATTTCATAATGTGCTTAAGACCGCTAGCTGGTCCCAGACCAAGGCAGGCATATACTAAAATATTCTAATAGCTTCCAAGAGCTTTGAAGACTTCATTATCCTGGGCATGAAGTAATGTTTTCAAGCTGAAGTACAGAGTTTTAGTCCAATTTTGCCCCTGTCAGAATAGGTGGAGGGGAGAGGGGAAGGGTAAACCTCTGCCTGTCACTGCATTTAGATTTGCTCATCTCTGGTTACTCTTCTTACTGCTCAACATTCTTGTGAAAACCTTTTGGCTTATTGAAAACTTTTAATATTTTTATTTAGACACAGTGAAGATTCTATTCATTGCCCTTGGCATGCACAGATGATGTTGAAATAAATATAATCAAAGTCATTATCTGTAAAAATTAGTATCTTGTCTCGGTGACATGCTGTAGGGATATGAACTATATTTGCTATGAATTATTGCTGAAGCATGGTGGAAATGTATTTAATATGAGAACTGTAAGTCAAGATGCATATTCTCCACTAGCACATGTAAAACCATTTATACATGGGACGTACAATAAAGGTTTTCTTCCTTCTGGAAAGAGGGGTGCTGACTTTTAACCATGTCTTTTTTTTTTCTCTTTTTTTCCCTCCTCTCAGTGTAATACCATGGGTATAAAACAGAGACTGTGCCTGAATTGAGAACTTCCTAACTACCTTGATTTTTTTATTTTTTTTTTAAGTCTTAACAAGTTTACTAGTACCTCTTGTAATACAGAGACATTCCCTGTTGGCACCACAGCAGTGATTCTTAGCAACTGGTTAAAATACCCGTGCTGCTGTTGCAGGGTAACTTTTTTTATATGTGGATTATTTGATGATCGTGCTTTTCTATCACCGGAGTTAAGCATATCTGGTTAGTTTCCAGTCCATTTTACCATCATTAATGGGTTATTTTGGACTAGATGTGAGAGTCAATAATCACAATCCTTTTTAATTCCACTGCTGTTTTGTGCTGCTTTTAACTTCTTTGAACTTACAGAAAGAACGTAAATCTGCTGTTTTTTCCCAGCTCTGTGTTCTGATCATGTATGTGAAGAGAGGAGCAGGAGTGGAAATGGGCAACTTCTTGTCCTTTTGTATGAAACCAAGTGGAAGTGGGGGTTTTAGGTTCTATCTCTAATTTGCAGTCAGAATAAGGAATGAGCCCAGTTTAAACTCGATGCTGCACTGGGGTGATAATTGTGTTACGACCTTGGGGTGGTTCTCCCGCACAGAGCTCCCCAAGGCCATAGCTTTTCACCTTCTCTTAAAATATTTTGGCTCAGCTTCTGTATGTTTCCTTCATTCCATACCTACTGTGAACAAGGGAACAGTTTTCAAAAGGCGCTCTGATATAAAGATCAGAGACATAAAGAGTTTGAATCTTGATTTACTCTTTAATATAAGGTTAATTATACTTTTAATGTTATGAGTTGGGGGTTTGTCCCTCTCAGTGACATATATTAGCTGCTGGGGGATTTGGTCTAGGAAGTCCAGAAATGAAATTAGTAATGGAGAAAGAACCTAGCTGTCATACAGGAGGGAGTACCCAAATTGGCATGTTAGGGTACAATTTTTGTGGCATCCCTTGAAAAACTTACTACTTCAAATTAAATATAGGAGCTAATTATGGATGGCTGGCAGTTAAGGACACTGCTGGTAATTAAACCCACTTGACAAATGAGCAGGACTTTAAAAGTTGGGGATAAAGGGGCATTATTTTGATAGGGTTACTCGGTGGTGTGTATTAGATCAATGCTGACAATGTGTGGAAATTGCTTTCCTTTTCATTTTGCAGTCAAAGGTGCTTTTGTGAACTTGCCAGGAGAAGTGAATAGTGTTTTCTTCTTTGCTGGTCACACCTGGGAAAGGCCTGTAGAAATACTGGAGAAAAGGCAGGGAGAAAACTATTGAGTTCTTTTTAAGGGAAAAAAAAAACACCCAAAAAGTAGGAAAATGGGAGATTTTCACCAAAGGCTGTTTGAGATGCAAGTTTGCTCTGTACTTTTAAATGTTCTGTGTATGAAATGAATTTCAGGGAGTCAGTGCTTTCGTGTCGTGTCCATACGCTGTCACCAGCTGTAAATCAGTAAATGCCTTTGGCTTACCATAACGACCTTCAAAGTTTCTGCAAAACGGCTTTTAAGAAGCTTCTGCTTTTCTGGTTTCACCCAGTTCTGCCGTGTGAGCACCCTGACACCAGCCGCGGCCGCTCCTCACTGGGTCTGAAGGGGCTGGGGGGTCACGGTCAGACAGACTGTTACACGGGAGTCTTTAAACTCTTTTAAGAAAAATTGCATAGGTACCCGTTGAGTGGACTTGTTCTGCAGCCCTGCTGCTACAGGTATGGAACTCCTGGTCCCGAGAACGGCTGGCTTGATGTGGGAAAGAACTTGGGTAAAAAAAAAAAAATCAAAAAAAAAAATCACAAAACCCAAACTTGGTGGGCTTCTAGAAGACACACCAGTTTGCTACTTACCTATTTGATTGAATACAGTTAACCTTTATCATAGTTAATAATTCAAAGGGTTAAAAGTTCAAAGATTGGGTTATATATGTGGAAAATAAGTATTTGTGGAAAACGAAGTTTTTTTGGGGGGCGTCCTGTCTGTCGGTGGGAGTTCTGTCCCACTGTCCATTCGTTGTCACGTTGAGCTTTCCGAGGCGAGGTGTTTTGCTTTTACTGAGTGTGGTCGTTCTGTCCCACAGCAGTGAGTGGAAGAGCATCTGCCATGTCCAACACTCCCACCCACAGCATCGCCGCTTCTGTCTCCCAGCCGCAGACGCCGACGCCGAGTCCCATCATTTCTCCCTCGGCCATGCTGCCCATCTACCCTGCCATCGACATCGATGCCCAGGTGAGCCAGAGGGGCTGTTTTCCTCCTTCATCCTGAATAATTCAACAATAACAAATGGCTCGGGGGCTAGAGACTTGATTTAGAATAACAGAATTGTCCAGGTTGGAAGGGACCTTAAGATCATCTAGTCCAGCCATCACCCTCACTCTGATAAAAAACCATCACTAAGCCGTGTCACTAAGCACTGTCTCAACCCATCCTTTAAATCCCTCCAGGGATGATGCCTCAACCCCTTCCCTGGGCAGCCCATTCCAAGGCTTCATAACCCTTTCCATGTAAAAATTGTTCCTAATCTCCAATCTGAACCTCCCC
>JAOTQQ010000032.1:1271246-1285785 GCA_026546715.1 Gallinago undulata
ACCAGCTCCATTGCCCTTCTCTGGACCCGCTCCAGCCCCTCAATGGCTTTTTTGTGGTGAGGGGCCCAAAACTGGACACAACCGTCGAGGTGGGGCCTCACCGGTGCCCAGTCCAGAGGGACGGTGACCTCCTGAGTCCTACTCACCACGCTGTTCCTGACCCAGGCCAGGATGCTGGTGGCCTTCTTGGCCACCTGGGCACACTGCTGGCTCATGTTCAGCCAGCTGTCGACCAGCACTCCGAGGCCCTATTCCGTAGGGCAGCTCCAGCCACTCTGCCCCCAGCCTATAGCATCCATGGGGTTGTTGTGAGCCAAGTGCAGAACCTGGCACTCGGCCTCGTTGAACCTCATCCCATTGACCTTGGCCCATCCATCCATCCACTTGCTGCTTTGAGAAAGCCTGTGTGACTCCCCAGAGAGCTGCAGCCCACTTTCCTGTGCACTCTCACCGAACAAAAGAGACGGTCTTGGGATGACTAAGTGCTTGTGTTTTTTATTTCTTTGTTGTCACAGTGATGATGAGAAACAGCAAAGTTGTCTTCTGACAGAAGTTAAATATTTTTCTAAGACAAAAATAAGCCTTAAAACGTTGCACGCTGTTTTGCTTGAAGCTGTTGGCCAGTGATCACCCAGCTTGACAGAAGTATGGAAGTATTGAAACTAATGATTTCACTACGTTTTTTAACAAGAGGAAGTAACACCAGCTTTCGTTTCCACTAAAGAAAAGGCATTTCTGTATGGAAAGTGATTTTAAAAAGGGCTACTTTGTGTTGACTTGCAGCTAGCTGGCCATCAGCAAACCCCATGCATATACCAACTGGTGTATGTACATGCATTGCTCTGGACTACACGTAACGGGGCTAAGTTGTGGGCAGTGCAGAGAAGAGGAAAGGCCTGAGACTGGGGAGAAGGGTTGAGAAACCTCTGGAAAACCATTCCTGGCCACTTCAGCCGCTGGTGACACTTGGCTTTGTTTCTGCTGTGACCACATCCCCAAACCCTTGCCATAACCTGGCTGGCCCTGGTGGTAGACACCAGCTCGGATCACGGTTATAAGTTGCCAACTACCCTGGGTCATAACAGAGTAAATCCAAATTCTCAGGGTAGCCAGGAAGCATGGGTTTGGGGTGGTTTTGGTGTTTGTTGTTGTTTAAGGAGAGCGAGATGTCGTTTCAGTCAGTCCCTGTGCTGTAACTAACAGTCCTCAGAGTCTCCTAGTTGCTCTTACAGGTAGGATGGTGGTCATTTAGGTGGGCCCTGCCAGCAGTGAGAAATTAAATGCCCATTGTTTCATTGCAAGTCTTCATTGGGCAGAGTTGAGGGTGTTAAGGGCTCTCTGCTGTTACTGAGAACTATACAGCTGGAAATGCTCACCTGGGGAGACAGTGTATGAGTCCTCTAAAGGGAAAAATCTTGACATCAGAGCGTAACCTCTAAGGCCTAAGACTTCTGTATGATTCCAGTCCTTTTGTTCTTCTCAATTACTGTGATCTGTGGACTGACTGTAGCTGACTTCTGCTGCTCAGCGGCTTCAGCAGCGGTGAGATCAGGGAATTTTCCCCCCTTTGGTTTGACCAGAGGGTTAAGAGTGAAACACAGAATTCACATTATCATTATACCACCTAACGGTCACAGTCAGGCAGTGGGGAAGAAGCTGCTCTAGTTACAAAGCACAGGTCACATCTCGGTTCTTGAAGAATCTCAGTTCTTATCAGGATCTGTTCTCAAATCTCCTGGAAGCTGATAGAACGGGGTTGTACTTGAAAAAGGAAATATTTATCTGGTTGTGTATATGGTGTCTTGTTCTTTCAGACCGAGAGTAACCATGACACGGCGCTGACACTTGCTTGTGCTGGTGGCCACGAGGAACTGGTGCAAACCCTGCTGGAGAGAGGAGCTAATATTGAACACCGGGACAAGAAAGGTGGGTGTCTCCCTGGCAGTACAGGGATTCTCCAGTGTATGGCACTGAATACGCAATAAACATAGTCTTTGTGTGAAGCTTTTAGGCTTCCTTTTGTGGTGGTTTGACTTAAGTCACTTAATCTGTGAATGTGGACTCTTCAAACATCCTTTTTCGTTTCAGGGTTTACTCCTCTTATTTTGGCTGCTACCGCCGGGCACGTGGGTGTTGTTGAAATCTTGCTGGATAACGGAGCCGATATTGAGGCTCAGTCGGAGAGAACCAAGGACACTCCCTTGTCCTTGGCTTGTTCAGGAGGGAGGCAAGAGGTACAGTACAACTGAAGTCATCAAAAGCTGTGTGTAGACTGCACTAAAGAATCTTCCAGAAAAGTTCCCGTACCTTAACTCACCATTCTGTTTCAGGATGGTATGCTTTAAAAAAGCTGCAAAGAGCTTCACGTTTTTTAAGTTACGTATTGCAGCATGTCTCATATAGATTGCTGCTTCCCTTTTTATAAGCTGGACCACTGCTGCGCAGGTGAAGTTATGAGGTTAATCATTAGGGGCTCATTATGGGCCTTTTACCAGATAACCAGATGTAGGTATGAAAGTGACTGTCATGAGTGTTCTTGTTGAGAAGCAGGAGTTGGACACAAATTGGTTCCACATATGATCCAAGAGGGTTTTCTAATGGATTCTCTCTAGGCTGTGGGATATGGGAGTACAGCAGGTGGCTCCAGTGTTTCTCACTAAGAACATGGAAAAAAAATTTTTTTCAGATGATTGGTCACAAGTAAGTGTAGGGGAAGGTTTTTTGGAATGTTATAGGAAATACTTTTTTTCTGTGACTTCATTATGAAGCCTGCGTCTTGATTTTTCTCCAATGTTGGTTACAGATGTGTATAATTCTGTTAAAGCTTCTGCTGTTTGGATTGCAAAAGCCCCAGTGGGGTGTGTGATCCAGTGCGGGCTCCCCGTCCTCTGTGGCCCTCTGGAAATCAGTGAGGCTGGAGGCACCTCTCCTGCTTCTGCAGGTTGTCCTAACAGTGATGCTGTGGTGTTTAAACACTCATCACTTCCATAGATAAAATCTCCCTGAAAACTGACATCTCCTGTGGGCTGTTCTCAGTGCCTGGGAAGCTCTCAGAGGGCAGGGGTGGCTGCAGGGACACTCGGGTGCTCGCTGGTGAAGGGAGAAGCCTGCTTTTTTAGTAACTGTCCCGTGGCAGCCTTTGTGGCCAGCAGCCTCAGGCAGCAAAGGTGTGAATGTACCCTTGCCTTTTTGATCTGTGCTTCTCAAACAGTATTTCTTGGAGGAATGCATCATGGTTTTGGGGAAAGAAGGTGGGAGAACACTGGGCTGTGGGCAGAGGAGCTGATGCCAGGATGCCCTCCCACCTCAAGTTTTGTATTTGGCAGGATGTCCTGTGGTTTCGTGGGAAAATGTTCTGATTGAAAAGCCCTTCAGTTGTAAGGGTCTAATCTAAACAGGTTTTATGCTTAAAAGCCAGAAGTGGAGCAAACGAGGCATTGCACTGGAGATGACACAGGGGTTTCACCTCAGTGTTCATGTTGATTTTACATAGTAAGATAGTTGAGTTTCTGGTCAAGTCGTCTGCATTACAGAATGTAAGCTTCATGTAGAATATGAATTGTTTGGGTTGAAAAGGAATTCGTAAGGAAGGAATAATGTAAGAAGTGCTTGTGTTGGTTTTGTCAATGTACAGATTAAAACAAGGGGTGCAAATGTTAATTTTTGTCATGGCTCTTGCATGAGGTCTCTGTGTACGATCTACACCCTGTTCCATGTGGTGGTGTAAGTGGAGAACATCAGATGAAATGTGCAACTGCTTTCATGTTTGCTCCACAGCTTCAGTTTGAGGATGAGTTTTTAACTTGATAGTGACCCAAGCATTAAAATGGGACAGCACTAAAAGCAAGAGCATGTTGTATATTCCGATTTCCACCGGAATCTCTGAGTTTGGCAGTCCTTAAAGACAGCTGAAATAATCATAAAAGACCTCAAATTTTTCTCTCTGTACAATGAAGTATGAATGGTTTCAGCATGCTAATGAGCAATCGTGATTGATTTTTAAAGGCAGTTTTACCGTGACTCTGGAAACGTGGTTCAGCCTCATCTGTCCATGGGGTGAGGGGTGCAGGGAAGCAACGGAGTAAAATCGCATGTGTACTGTTGGAAGATGTCAATGGTATATTTAGGCTTCAAAACAATTTGCCCTGGACAGATTTGCAAGTTCAGGAGAAAACCAGATGTTATTTCTTGAAACACTGCAGGTGGTGGAGTTGCTGCTAGCTCGAGGGGCAAACAAAGAGCACAGGAATGTTTCCGATTACACACCTTTGAGCCTCGCCGCTTCTGGGGGCTACGTGAACATTATCAAGATTCTGCTAAATGCTGGGGCAGAAATAAATTCCAGGCAAGTTCCCTTTTCCACCCCTTCTCTCATGGTTTCTGTACTGTTCTTAGTTTTGACCCTTTCCAGAAGGACTTCTTGACAACTCTGTGGAGCAAAATCTTACTGTTCTTTCACGATTGCAACCACTGCACTGTTTAATTTGTAGTAGGCTCCTTTCCCCTTAAGTTAGAAGCGGAAGGTGTTGACTGTGTTTCTAGTCTTCTTTTATCTTCTCTGTACTTCGTTAACTTCTTTCCTATGGCATACCATCGGTCTTCTTTGTTGAAGATGGAAATTTCTCTTTGTTGCGGCTGGGCTGCTGATGGAAAGGAGCTCTGGGTTACGTGAAGAGTGTGTGTGTGTGTGTTTGTCCCTTTGTTTTTCCCGTGGAGTTGAAGGCAGGCTGCTTCTGTGTGTGTATGGGTGTGTGTAATGCTTTTGCATCCATTGGGAGGGAGAAGACAGCTCAGCTGTGCCCTGCAGGAGCCAAGTGAAAAGTCCTCGTAAGAGATGTCTTTGAATTTACAGCAATTAAAAGTATCTCTAAGTAGAAATATTTGCCGAAGCACCACTACTATGGAGAACCTCTTGTAGTTTCCTTAATAGTTGCTGCGTGGCTGAGTTTTTGGGCTTGGATAATTACTTTGCCTTCGCTAGTGTTAATCACATTTCCACAATGACTTTATGTTTTACGGAGTGGGTGGGTTTTTTTCTCCTTTTTTTCTCTTTCAGAACTGGTAGCAAATTGGGCATTTCTCCCTTGATGCTGGCAGCCATGAACGGGCACACAGCTGCTGTCAAGCTCTTACTGGACATGGGCTCTGACATAAACGCCCAGATTGAGACCAACAGGAACACGGCGCTGACTCTGGCGTGTTTCCAGGGCAGGACCGAAGTGGTCAGCCTGCTGCTTGATAGGAAAGCTAACGTGGAGCACAGAGCTAAGGTAAGGAGCCAACAACTCAATGAGTCTCCAAAAAGAGATGCTCTTAGTCATGGCTTCTGCGGTCATCTGATGGTTTTCTTGCCTTTTGTGCAAGGTGGCTTCTAGTTCAGTTGATTGACCTGAACCATGTATTGTAAAGAAAAGTAGTGGCTGCACTTAAGGACTGAAATTTTGGGGGTAAACAGTTCGTCAGAAAACAAGTGTTTCTTCTGAAGCCTTAATTAATCTTCAGACGCTTACAGGCATATGAATAGTAGCCCATTAACTTAATAAAAATAGAAGGATTTAATGTATTGAAAAATTAACTAGACCGTTGGCCTTGGTGTGCTCATGGCCTGGTGTCTTCTGTCCAAGCAGCTGCTGATGTCCCCAGTGATGACACCGAATTGAAGGGGATGTGTGTGTGTGTGACAGTCTGTCAGTTGGCCCCAACCCTTTTCATGGGAGAAAAGGCTCTTCACTGGAAAAGATGTTGCTGGAAGCTTCAGTAAAATACACCTCCTCCCCCCAGCTAATGGCTTGTTTTTCCCGCTTGCTTGTCCCAGACCGGTCTGACCCCGCTGATGGAAGCAGCGTCTGGTGGCTACGCGGAGGTGGGCAGAGTTCTGCTGGACAAAGGGGCAGATGTCAACGCTCCTCCTGTCCCTTCCTCCAGAGATACAGCTCTGACCATTGCAGCAGACAAAGGGCACTACAAATTCTGTGAGCTCCTCATCAGCAGGTACTGTCTTGGCAAGTGTGCGGCTTGAAGAAAAATACCTTAAATGCACCAGATTAGACTCCAGGGTAGGAAATGGGAAGGGTTCTGTCGACCATTACTAGGTATTTTTATTTATCAAAACTGATCAAACGAAGTTCTCTAGTGTTAGAGTGCTTGCTTCTGCCCAAATGGACTAAATCAGTCCATTGAATGTTCGAAATAAACAATTTCTTGTAAAGTTACCGATGCGTTTCTTGTAATCGTGGCACGCAGCCGTTTCAGATGGTAGAGTTAAGTCCTTAAACAGCAGAAGATGGGCACAAAACATATGTCTTAATGATTTCTTTTGTCTTTTGAGACTGATCACAATGCACATACAGTGTAATTATGTTTCCTGGCTGGCTCTTGGATATGTGGCTTCCCAAGTAGTAGCACCGGTCGTTGGCTTGCACTTGAAATGTCATGGGTTGTTCCGAGGAGTACAGTGAGCTGGTAGGTGTAGTTAATGAAGTAATTAGAGGAGCTTCAGGGACAGCTGACAAACAGCATGAATTAGAGTATTAAAAAAATGTTTTTAGGCTGAGTTGAAGCTCTTGACAGCATCAGAAGAAACAAAAATACAATTTTGGAAACTGAAGCCACTGTGTGACTGCATGTGTTTGATGTATAAACGAGTAGGGAATTCTGCCCTGTTGTTGTTGTGTGTCCAGTTGATACACGAAACAAAAGTCTGGTCTGGAGTTTTGATGGAAGGTGTTTGTTTTTGTAGAGGAGCTCACATCGATGTGCGTAACAAGAAGGGGAATACTCCGCTGTGGCTGGCAGCAAACGGAGGGCACCTGGACGTTGTACAGCTGCTGGTTCAAGCTGGAGCTGATGTGGATGCTGCTGATAACAGGAAAATAACTCCTCTCATGGCAGCCTTCCGGAAGGTAAAGTAGGAAGTTCAACTGTGGTCTTACCTCGTACTGCCTCAATCATCCCTACACACTTGTTACCAATAGAACATACCCAACAGAAACTACAAATTTAAAAATATGTCAACTAATTTTAATCCTTGGCATCAAATCCTAAAAAAATAGGTACATGTGTTACCTGTACGGTGTCTGTGTTAAATTCTAGTCCAGATCTGCTCTGTAGGCACTTCAGTGAGGCTGCTTCTCCTGGCTCTGTTGAGGGGTGGAAATTGCAGTGTGTTCTGCAGAGAGGGGGAGTGTGTGATAGAACCAGTGGGGAAATTGGATGGGTTTCTTCTGCAAGAGAGGACAAGCACTTTTACAAAAAAAAAAAAAATAATAGTATGGTTTAGCCCGATTTGGCTCTAGATATAATAGTTGTTAGGAAGGAAGTGTGGTTCAAGTGCTGCAGTACTTGAAAAATTGCAGATGAGCGTAGGAGGAGCCTGCAGCTGGGAAGCTGCCAGAGCTGGGAGTTCAGAAACTACCAAAATAAAAGGCAGAGCCACGGGAGAGTGTGGCTGGAGACAGGGTGCCTTGACAACAGGTACCGTGACTGCTGGCCTTCTCCATTGTAAATGTGAAGAAACATCCCCCACTAGTTCAGGTGATAAAGATTTTAGAAAACCCCATTGTTTGAAGGAGTTGCACAGAGGGCTTGGGCTGGAGTGTTTCTGAGCAAAGCAGAAGCAGCTGGTCTGATATAAAGCCTTGTCCTTGAAATGTCTTCTCCAGGGTCATGTAAAAGTGGTGCGGTACCTGGTGAAAGAAGTCAACCAGTTCCCATCCGACTCGGAATGCATGAGATACATAGCGACCATAACTGATAAGGTAAGATTGTAGGAATTAAATATTTGAGGAGGAATAGTGCTGTGTCTCAGGTTTAGAGTCAATGTTATGAATGGCTGTCGGCCTCCTGGCACACCAGACTTGAGCTGAGAGATGTGTCCCTTTGGAATTTTTCAGAAAAAAAAGCCATTGCAAAACCTGGGAACATGCAGCTACAGTAACTGTGTGTGCCTTAGTGCTGCGAGAACAGTGGGAAAGGTGGTGGTTGTTATCCATGCTTGTTTTCCAGCGTTCTCCCAGTCATTACCTCACTCTGCTCCACTTTCCCCCTGTTGAACAAGTTTGTACAGAGTTTACGGTGGTTTTTGCAGCGGGGAGGAGGAAACAGAATGAACTTCTGCTAAGAGTGTGTGTGAGCTTAAGCGTGAAGGTTCATAACTTTTTTTACAAAGTTTGTGCTAGAAAGAAAATCAAAAATATAATTAACAATAAAGTGATTTCTTATAGCATATTAGGCGTGCTGCTGCTCTTCCTTCTGGAGGTTCAGTCTCACTGAGTTTATCTTCAGCCCAGGTGAATGGGGTAAAAGCTACTTTATCATTTTTATCATTTATCGTTTACTTTATCATTTTAGGAGATGCTGAAGAAGTGCCACCTGTGCATGGAGTCCATTGTTCAAGCCAAAGATAGACAGGCTGCTGAGGCCAACAAAAATGCCAGCATTCTTTTAGAGGAGCTGGACTTGGAGAAGGCAAGTTGGGAGGGTTTGGAGCTGTGAAGATTTATTTGATAAAATTCCAGTTTCGCGTTCTTTCAAGTTTATAAGATTGAAAGTATGTATTAAAGTCTAGGAGTATGTGTAATTACTGTAACTGGGGCGTCCAGAGCCGAGCGTCTCGTTGCTCAGGTAATCTTGGAACTTCACTTTGCCTGTTATTCAGAGAAGTTGGATCAAGAACTCTCATATAACTATTTCCTCTGGAATAATATTTTACCAAAAGAAGTGTAATTTTTTGTTGAGTGCATGGTAGATATTTCCGGTCACATTGGTATGGATTTTAGGTCTAAGCTCTGTTAACATTAAAAAAAAAAAAAAGGTACTAATAACATTACTAGAAGCCATAGTACTGTAGTAGAAATCTAATGGGAAAAAAAAAAATCAAAGTTCAGTATAGTGTCAAGTGAGCACAGGCTTTTATGTTCAGGCTCACTGAAACCATTCTGTGCTCTAATCTTGGAAAGGGAGAGGGGGGTTGTTCGGGCTGTACCGCTGAGACTCACGGGGTTACACCAAGAGTCTGGAAAATACAACCTGGAAAACTCTGACTTCAGTTTATAGGGTGCCTGTCCTGCTTCTATACTAAGCTTCTGTTAGCTGAGTGAACTGCTTGGGAGAAATAAATACATAAAAATATGGATCGTAGAGAATGTAGCTTCTATTTTGTAAATACATGAGTCTCAAATGCAGCTTGCTAGGAAATGCTTGAGTTCCTTGAAATGCATGGGACATCTCATAATGCTGTTCCATCTGCTTGACTTGTAGCTGAGGGAAGAAAGCAGGAGACTGGCTTTGGCTGCCAAGAGAGAGAAAAGAAAGGAGAAAAGGAGGAAGAAAAAAGAAGAACAAAGACGAAAACTAGAAGAAATAGAGGCAAAGAATAAGGAGAATTTTGAACTTCAAGCTGCTCAGGAGAAAGAGAAGCTAAAAGCTGAAGGTGATTTAAAATAGTTGCCTTATTTTTGAAGCATGGCCTTGATTTTATTCACAGTATTTAAAAAATTGCTTTTCTTGTCAAAACTTTTCTTTTGTTTACCTTTGCTGTTAAGCCTATAGATCCGTGTGGTGGCTTTTTTGGTGTCTTTCTGCAGGAAGGAACTGCTGGCAGCAGCTTCATGGAGAGTTACAGCTTAACTTTACTGTGGGGATGGTGTGGGCTTGACTTTGGGTTTTGTTTGGTTTTTTTCATCTCCTGGGTCCCAATACTTCTAAGATGAGGTCAATTATTTTTTTTAGCTCACAAACAGAATGATGATTATTTCAGAAGCTGAAAGAAATGGCAATGTGGAAATTCCAAATATCTATCATTCTCTTCTTGCCCATCAAAATGTGGCTCTTTTGTGTCTTCTGGCCATGAGTTTGATGTGGTGTACTGAGAAATCTTTTCACTGATTGTGCCCTCGCTCTGAAATGCTGAAAGAAGAGATGTGACAATTTTTTTATGTAGTTTCATACGCTTGTTTATGTCTCTTACTTGTTTGTGTCTGTCTTCCCATGCCTCAATTCCATTTCCCATGTGTTAAATTGCTGCTGCATTCATTCCAAGGAAAGAATTGAGTTTAGGATGAACAAGGGGAGAGGCTCCACAATATGACATACGTAATCTTTTTACAGATGTCCACAGAAGCTTCCTCAAGGTAGCTGAATTAGCCCTGTTTTTTCTCTCTTCCGTCAGATGATCCAGAGGTCCCGATGGAGCCTCCGAGTGCTACCACCACGACCACCATAGGTATATCCGCAACTTGGACCACCTTAGCAGGGTCCCACGGGAAGAGGAACAATACCATCACCACAACCAGCTCCAAAAGGAAAAACAGGAAAAACAAAGTGACCCCTGACAACGTTCAGATTATATTTGATGACCAGCTCCCAATTTCCTATAGCCAACCAGAGAAAGTGAACGGCGAGTCGAAGAGCAGCAGCACTAGTGAAAGTGGTGACAGTGACAATATGAGGATTTCCAGCTGTAGCGATGAGAGCAGCAATAGCAACAGCAGCCACAAAAGTGACAATCATTCTTCCACAGCCGTTACTAACACGCAGAGCAACAAAAAGCAACCATCGGTTCTT
Source organism: Gallinago undulata (assembly GCA_026546715.1). Taxonomy (NCBI): domain Eukaryota; kingdom Metazoa; phylum Chordata; class Aves; order Charadriiformes; family Scolopacidae; genus Gallinago; species Gallinago undulata. Next base: position 1,281,810 of record JAOTQQ010000032.1, read on the forward strand.
GTCACTTGTCCGAAGGATGAGAGGAAAGCAGTTACCAGCAAATCATCCATAAAGTGAGTTGCTGTCACCACCAGTGCTGCTTTCCAGGGGGTTGTTGCCCTACACACATCTCAGTTCAAGCCACTTCTTACTAATACAGTGCTCTGGTGCTAAAAGAAAAAGATGAGTTGAGGGGGGGCTGGAGAGTGGGCAAAATTCAAGTAATCCTTCCTTTTCTTTTTTGACTGTATAATGACTATTTAATTTCTTTTAAAGGTTGTCTGAAGTTATAAGTGAGGTGACGAGCAATTCCTTGTCTACTTGCACGAAGTCTGGTCCTTCTCCCCTTTCTTCTCCAAATGGAAAGCTAACCATTGCCAGTCCTAAACGTGGCCAGAAGAGGGAAGAAGGATGGAAGGAAGTGGTGAGAAGGTAAGCAAATTATTCCCCCTTGTGGATATTTTTGTGGTTTTTTTGAGAATGTTTTGTCTAGTGTAGTCCTCTGTGGGGTTACTGAATCACCACCTTCTTAGCAGACCTGAGAGATTTCACAAAATTATCATAGAATCATAGAATAGTTTGGATTAGAAGGGACCTTAAAGATCATCTAGTTCCAACCCCCCTGCCCTGAGCAGGGACACCTCTCACCACACCAGGTTGCTCCAAGCCCCATCCAGCCTGGCCTTGAACCCCTCCAGGGATGGGGCAGCCACAGCTTCTCTGGGCAACCTGTTCCAGTGCCTCACCACCCTCACAGGAAAGAAATTACTCCTAGATGGATTGATTCACAAATTATATCATTGTTTTGAGCAATCTGCTCGCTGCTTCCTGCCGTAGAAGCGTTTCCCAATTAATATTGTTTCTTTTTTGTGTAGATCCAAGAAGGTTTCTGTTCCTTCAACTGTAATCTCCAGAGTGATCGGCAGAGGAGGGTGTAACATCAACGCGATCCGTGAGTGCACGGGAGCGCACATAGACATCGACAAGCAGAAGGATAAAACTGGAGATAGAATAATAACGATCAGGTAAGCAGGCTGCTGGATTTCCTTCTTTCGGGGGGAATTTTTTTGTTGTAGAACACTTCCCTGTATAGAAAATTGAAAAGGCTTGCCCTCATTGTCCCTTGAAAGATCACGTTGAGTCAGTCAGTCTTAGGGGCAGGGGAACTGCCAGTGGGCTCTGTTGTGTGTGTACAAAAGACTTGCGATAAGGTGAAGCGTAAATGTTAGGATTCTGTGATGAGAGTTGTTTAGACATGGCTAAATATGTAGGTGTATTTCAGAAAGTAAATGTTTTAACCATTTGGGTCTTTTGGGACTTGAGTGTTTTCAACTTGAGCTTCTTAAATAAAGATTGGCAGTAAGAACGTGCCAAGCTCAGCCTTCAGATAGTTATTTTTCTGTGTTAGCATGACAGAAGACAGGCTAGATCATGTGTTGGAGGTACTTTGCTATAATATACGTAAATGCTTAAGATACACTTTCCCTTTGCCCTTCCTCTTTACAGGGGTGGCACAGAATCAACAAGACAGGCCACGCAGTTGATCAATGCTCTGATTAAGGATCCCGATAAGGAAATTGATGAACTTATTCCAAAGAACCGTTTGAAAAGTTCAGCTGCGAACTCCAAAATAGGGTCCTCGACACCTGCCACCACCACAGCTGCTAACAGTTCTCTCGTGGGCATCAAAGTCACCACCGTAGCTGCTTCGTCGACGTCTCAGACTGCCTCCGCGCTCACCGTGCCTGCAATTTCTTCAGCATCCACTCACAAAACCATCAAGAACCCCGTGAATAACGTGCGGCCTGGTTTCCAAGTCTCTCTTCCGTTAGCGTATCCTCCTCCGCAGTTTGCACACGCTTTACTTGCTGCTCAGACTTTCCAGCAGATCCGTCCGCCTCGGTTGCCCATGACGCACTTCGGAGGTACTTTCCCACCAGCTCAGTCCACGTGGGGTCCGTTTCCCGTCAGGCCCTTGAGCCCCGCAAGAGCTACCAACTCACCGAAACCTCACATGGTGCCTCGCCACAACAGTCAGAACAGCAGCGGTTCTCAGGTGAATTCAGCAAGTTCTTTGACGACGAGTCCGACGGTGACGACAAGTTCAGTGGCTTCTACTGTGCCTGGTTCTTCTGCGAATGGCAGCCCAAGTTCACCCTCCGTCAGAAGACAGCTTTTCGTCACGGTGGTGAAGACATCGAACGCCACAACGACCACGGTGACAACCACGGCGAGCAACACGAGCACAGCGCCCACAAACGCCACATATCCAATTCCTACTGCCAAAGAACACTACCCTGCATCTTCCCCATCATCTCCTTCTCCTCCCGCCCAGCCAGCGGGTGTTTCCAGGAGCAGTCCTTCCGACTGCGCGGCCGCCTCTCCGAATAAAGGTGCACCTTCGTCTGATCCGGAAGCGGGTAGTCCTCCAGCGGTGGAAACGAGCAGCTCGACCAGCAGTAGGCAGCCCAGTTCTGGTACCGGCACCTCATCCGCGCACCCTGCTCATCAGCAGCCTCCAGGAGCTCCTCTGCAAGAGGCACGACCCCCTCTTCAGCAACCTCAGGTTCCTGCACCAGATCCTCGCATGGTCGTGCCTCCGAATCTAGCAGCGACAAGCTCGGCTGCTCCTGTGGCAGGTCCAACCAACGCCCCGATGACCTACCCCATGTCTCAGACCTCCATGGGGTCTTCTCAGCCTGCGGCCAAGATGGAAACCCCGGCCATCCGACCGCCTGTCCACGGAACTGGGAGCGTCCATAAGAACCCGGCTCCTGTGCAAAACTCCTCTGTTGCAGTCCTCAACGTTAATCACATCAAAAGGCCCCACAGTGTTCCTTCTTCCGTGCAGCTTCCTTCTACCTTAAGTACACAAAGTGCTTCTCAGAATTCAGCCCATCCCGCAAACAAGTCCATGGGTAACAACTTCAGTGCTACCTTACCCTTTGGGCCCTTTAGTACGTTGTTTGAGAACAGTCCCACCTCTGCTCATGCCTTCTGGGGCGGGTCCGTCGTCTCCTCCCAGACGACGCCGGAATCTATGCTGTCAGGAAAGTCTTCATTTTTGCCAAATTCAGATCCTTTACATCAGTCGGATACTTCCAAAGCCCCAGGTTTTAGGCCACCGTTACAGAGGCCAGCTCCAAGTCCCTCAGGTGAGTCCCTGGTTTGCCTTTGTACCTTAATAATACACTTAAATGACCACCTCCTGTTTTGATTTTGATCACGTAATGCTTTCTGCCTCAGCTTTTGGGGCCATTCAGACTAAGTCGCTGCCTGCCCTGCAATGAAAGGGTGCTGCGATACCTTTTATCGCTAATTCTGTAAGCAAAGTTGAGTTCAGCTTCCTTTTAAGTGCCACCTGTCAAACCTAGTAACTATTTTGCAGCTGATGAACCTGATAAAAGTCGAGACCAGGCATTCTTTTTGCCATTCCAGTTGACTCTTGCAATAGCCGAGATAATTAAACACTTTGCTGCTGTTTCCACCTCGCTTCCCGACCAGCAGCTGATCACTCTTCTGTTCATGATAACGTGCTGCTTGGCCCCAGGCTGCAGAAAAATCTTCAGAGTGTGATTCAGGATGGCCAGCATGGCTTTACTAGGGGCAGGTCCTGCCTGACTAACCTAGTGGCCTTCTATGATGGAGTGACTAGGTCAGTAGGTAAGGGACAACCTATGGATCTGATCTGTCTGGACTTCTGAAAAGCCTTTGACCCCGTCCCTCACAACATCCTGCTTGCCAAATTGGAGGGATATGGATTTGAAGGGTGGACTGTTCAGTGGATAAGGAATTGACTGGATGGTTGCATCCAAAGGTTGGTACTCAGTGGCTGGAAGTCCAGATGGAGAGCAGTGACAAGTGGTGTCCCTCAAGAGTCAGTGCTGGGACCAGTACTGTTTAACATTTTTATCAACAACATAGAGGGACTGAGAGCAACATCAGCAAGTTTGGAGATGACACCAAGTTGCGTGGTGGTGTTGATACACCTGAGGGA
>JAOTQQ010000032.1:1285885-1311105 GCA_026546715.1 Gallinago undulata
GGGGAGAGCCTGTTTCCAAAGGCCTGCAGGGACAGGACGAGGGGCAATGGGTTGAAACTGAAGAAAAGCAGATTTAGGTTGGATTTTAACTACTAAATTTGGTCAAAAAAACTTAATTTCACTGACTTGCTGAGTTCTGCAGTGAGAAGCTCAGCCTTCAGCACAACCGGAGGCTGAGGAGTTGGCACAGAACTTTTCTGTACCTTCCAGAAAGTGCACACAACGTTTGTAGTGTCTGGGCCTGTTTTGGTAGGGGCTGGGAGTTGCTCATATAGCTTTGGTTATGAATTGAGAGAGAAAACACCCAGATTGTTCATATTTTGTGAATATCATGATGTGAAGTAGCTTTTGAGATGTTCTCCGTGAATTTTGCGTTTTGACCTGGGCACGCTCTATGCTGCTTATCACTGTGAAATTATAAATTAAAATCTTCTGTCACATGCTTTATGAGCAGGAGAAAGACGCAAGTGCCACAGCAGCTGGGTGGTAACAAGCTCCCTTAATATTCTTTGAAACTTAAAATCCTAAAACTTCCTTTCCTCATTGATAAGAATATTAAGAGGATAGTAATTCTTGTGCTTTGAATACCTTGGCTAATTGGGGCCACTTGGTCTTAATGAAATAGTGTTTTCTTAAGCAAGTTAAAACAGATTCTGGACTGGGGAAAAAAAAATCACTTCAGTGTTGATCGTGGTGTATATAGACATTCTGTAAAGTAAAAAAAAATGAAAGGAGAAAGTCTTCAAATCTTTAGTATTATTTCCACTGTTCTTGGTGCAAAATCATGCTTTCTAAACCTACAAAATTTAAGTTGGAGGTTAATAAAATGCTCAGTTTTCTGATGGGCAGTTATACCAGAACATGTATTATATTCCTGTGATTTATTTGCATTCAAGGCACGCTAGGATAGGTGTCATTCTTGACTGACATAGGCAGCTCAACTGCTGCTTGGTGTCACGACTTCTCTTTGGGAAATAGCAATGCCCACACCTGAAGAATTGATCAGATAAAAGTTTTTCTTTTAACTGATTTCCCTGATGTGTGCGACCTCTCGGCAGAGCCCCGGCAGTGACGTGTGCTGGTTTCTCTCCTAGGTATTGTCAGTATGGACTCCCCCTACGCTTCTGTAACCCCTTCTTCTACGCACCTGGGGAACTTCGCCTCCACCCTCTCGGGGGGTCAGATGTACGCGCCGGGGACGCCCCTCGGCGGAGCACCCGCAGCTGCTAATTTCAACAGACAGCATTTCTCCCCGCTTAGTTTATTGCCTCCATGTTCATCAGCATCAAACGGTGAGTTGGGCTATTGCACAATAAATTGGCCTCACCCACGGCCTGGTTTAGGTAGGCTTTTCTAGTTTTGTTCAAAAAACTTGAGGTTTTTAGATATGATTTAAACCTTCATGCAATCCCAGATTTTGAGATGAGATTTTCTTGTTGAAGTTCTGCTCTGTAGTGTGGGGATTTTAAAGGACCACGGTCACGCTGTTGGAGAATTCCTCATTCTTGCTGCTGGTAACTTTGCCCTGTGACTCTGCATGACGTTCTTTTAGTCACCTTGCAAAGAAAAGCTTGGGTTTTGTGGTTTGTAAAGGTAATACTCCAAATGTGAGTTGTGTAAACCTTGTAACGATGTTTCGCGAAAACTGTCTCGGTGGTGGTGATGGCTTAGTTTTTCTGATGTCCTTAAAACACAGCTGTGTCCTGTATTCCAGGAGAGGGTGCTTGGGGCAAGTTCTGGTACCTTCCTGCCCATTTAGCCCAGCAGTTTTGGCTACAGAGCGGAGTTTTTTGGATGGGAAACAAACTGTCAAGTGCTGGTGTATTCAGGAAACAAGTTAGTCTGATTTATTGGCAAAAATAATGACAAACACAAAAGCCACAAAAAAGCCCACACATAGAACAAATCAGGATTAAAGAAAAAAAAAAAAAAGAAACACATACAACCCAACAACAACAACATGGGTTTATTTCAGCTCTGCTTTTCCATATAATCCTCAAATCCGCTGTTGCTGATACACAGTAATGCTTAGTTAAGATTTGGAACTGTCTGTTGTCATCAGTTGTGGTGTATGGCCAGTAGCTGAGCTGACAGGGCGCAGTAATCATTTTATGTAAGAGACTGAACTGATGGTGAATGTCTCTCTGATCTGAAAGAGAAACCGTTAAAATGATGCTGAAGCATTTGCTGGACGAGTCTGACGTGAAACTACCCATTTTCACTTGTTGGATGTGTAGCTGGACATGAAAGGATGGGTTGGTGGTGCCTTGAGAGGATCTGGCTGCTGTTACTAAGCACTCTCCTTGCTCTTCCTGCAGAGTCTCCTGCTCAGTCGGTGTCTTCTGGAGTACGAGCGCCATCTCCCACCCCTTCAGCTGTGTCCTTGGGATCAGAAAAGCCCAGTACTGTTTCTCAGGACAGAAAAGTTCCTGTCCCCATCGGGACCGAACGCTCTGCACGTATTAGACAAACTGGAACTTCCACCCCGTCTGTTATTGGGAGCAATTTAGCTGCTCCGGTGGGACACAGTGGGATCTGGTCCTTCGAAGGTATAGGTGGCAATCAAGGTACGTGGTGGTGTTCATAGACATCCTTAAGCTTGCAGTTAACCACAACATTGGGTTTTCCTAATGCCTTTGGAGCCGAAGGAGGGTGCAGAAGTGAGTGCCTCAAAATGTAGGAGTGCTCTTTATGAAGGAGTTGGATTGCCCTCCTCTCCACTTAATTGTGATTTAACGAGGTCTCAGAAAACCTCAGGGGTTCTGAAGCACCCTGGCTGTGAAGGTTAGTTGCTCAAAGCAAGAAGAAACAGGGGTTACCAGGGGTGAACTCGGTGAGGATTGTTGGGTTTAGGAAGAGGGGAAATGAAGACATCTCAAGATAATTGTATATTTTGTTTCTGTTGATATTATTTCATACAAGAGGAATGTATAACTTCAATTTGTAGTCAAGGTTTTGTGGGTTTTGTGCTGAGGATCGTGTAGTTTATGTTCTTATGAATTGGTAGTGTTCCAGCTACGTTTGAGTTTTCTTCTTTCCGGTCATGCCATTTGCATTTTACTGACACAAGGCTCTTGGTTCTCCTGTAGTCACATAGAATTCAAGATTTCAGAACTCATGAAAAACTTAAGTTACTGGATGGGACAGCTTTTCTCAGCAAATGTTTCAGGAGTCTTAGATGCAGTTTTTTTTCCCAGTGGTTTTTGGGTTGGGTTTTTTGTTTGTTTTGGGTTTTTTTTTCCTCTTGTGCTGATGGGGAGGGTACCTCTGGAGGTCGTGTCCGCCTCCTGCACAAAGTGGGATTTGCTGTGAGGTCGGCCCAGGTTGCTCAGGGCTTTATCCACTCTGATCTTGAAAACCTCCGAGGATGGAAACTGCTCAAGGTCTCTGAACAACCTGTTCCCTGCATGAATGAGGAGCCCAAACAGCGTAAGGTTTTAATAGGCTGGCTGTCTACGTGCTCTGCATGCCATGAGTATCTCTCCCAGGTGGTTTTCCCCCAAGTATGAAACAGATAGGATTTATCCAAAGCTTTTTTCACTTAATTTAGTGTTCTTTTGTCCATCTGCATAGTGAGAATCTATTCATCATTAAGGCTTTAGAAACTGAGTATTGTTATTTGCATTGTCCAGGTGTAAAAGTTGCCCTTTTTGTCTTGTCTGGGCTTTCAGAATTCTGCTGGCTTGCTGCTTAGTGCAGTTAATCCAACATTTGGATTTTTCCATTCAGAATGGGATTGGCTCTTCTCTGGTTGGGTATCGGGATGGCTTAGGAAATGTTTCTATATTCCTCTCTGCCCCTCCAAATAAAATTTCCCTATGTTTTATTTTGAAAAATTGGCTTTCTGGAGGTCTGAGGCTGGAACCGTAGTAAAAACACCAAGCTGCCTTTAATGAATACACGTAATTAGAGCACGAGCTGGTCATTTTCTCGTTTTGCTTTTCAGAAGTACTTCTCTGTCTCTTAGTTCATTAAATAATTCTTGAAGGGATGGTAATGAAGAGTAGCAAATAGCCTTTGCAGCGTACACACCCCTTTCACAGCACCAAACGCACAAGGAATTCAGGTTTTTGGAGGAGTTAGCACAAAAGCCAGTTTTCCTTTCCAAATGAAGTTGCAGAGGTGACACTGGGGTCGGATATAAGCGCTTAAAACTCCTTGTGCTGGCTCAGGGTTCCTGCTGCAGAGTTAATTTAGTGTGCAGGTGCCATTCCTGATGCTCTCCATCCCGAGGTTTTGATTCTGGTGGATGCAGAGGAACCGTCAGCCGAGCCAAAGTCACTCACAGCGAGGTTACAGGGTGCAGACAGGCCGGGACAGGGGTGGTGGTGTGTAACGCTGTGGCTGTGTCGTTGTTGTTGTTGTTAGACAAAGTGGACTGGTGTCACAGCGGGATGGGCAGCCACATGATCCACAGGCCCATGTCGGACCCGGGGGTCTTCTCACACCAAGCCATGGAGAGAGACAGCGCGGGAATTGTAACGCCTTCCGGTACATTCCATCAGCCCCTTCCTGCAGGATACATGGACTTCCCAAAAGTCGGGGTAATGACCATTTCTTGGCCTTGATCAGCACGGTACAGCCCGATTTCCGTGTCGGTGTGGGGCTGAGGAACCACATGGGGGGGTGGTTCACTGCGCAGTAGAGCAGGCGTAAGACAAAACACTAATTAGCCTTCACCGGCCTGCAGAAGCCTAAGTCTAATCAAAAATACTTGTTTATGATGTAATAAGTACATGCATAGAAAGGCTCTGAATTTTCTTAAATTCAGACATGTCACTACTGCTTTAAGACGGAGAGTTTCTCTGACAAATTCCCCTGTTGTCATTGTGTGTGTGCAGTGGTCACAGTGTTGGTGAATATATCCCGATTCTTGCTTTTTCCTCCCCCTCAGGGCATGCCTTTCTCTGTGTATGGGAACGCAATGATGCCTCCTGTAGCCCCCATCGCAGATGGTACTGGAGGCCCTATCTTTAACGGGCCTCATGCTGCTGACCCATCTTGGAACTCGCTGATAAAGATGGTTTCAAATTCCACAGAAAACAACGGGCCTCAGACGGTAATCTTTCCATTTTTACAGTCACAATTTTGTTTTAACTTAAGAAACAGTCTGGTGAAGATAAAAACCGAGCTGTTAGAAAGTGGGAAAATACAGTTGTCCTGGTTTGCGGTCTTTTTGCTGGTCTCTAAGGAGCCGATAGAGTCCCCCTACCCCCCTGACTCACTACAGCACAGTACCTGCTTCCTGACAGCTTCTAAATATTAGACATCTCTCCAAAAATGTCTTCAGTTGTCCTGAGCAGAAATCGGCGTGGCTGGGTTAGTGCAGTTAGAAGGAACAGGCTGTAGTGACTCCTGTCAGTGCATCTGTGCTTGAGAATGGGGAAGCTTTCTTCCAGCTGAGCTTGGACAAGCTGCCTGTTTAATCAGACACCTGGTTAATTACTGCAGATCAGCTTTTGCTGATTGTAGGCAAGCCTGCATACAAAAGATAGTTTTACATGGTGTGTTTTATGTGATTTCTGTCTGTCCTGTTCTGCATTTGGGAAAACGCGGTCATAAAGGCTGTTTTATTTGCTGTTTTGTAAGCTTTCCCTTCCCAAAGGATGGCTGCTGGGCTCTGGAAGGGGTGATGTCCCCCCCGTGTTGGGAGTTCACCTCGCAAGGGAGCGTGTAGTTCTTCTCTCTGCTCCTCTGATCTTGCTTGGGCTGTGGGCTTGGCCACTAAATACGATTTAGGGATAGGGATTGTGTTCCCCTAAACCTCTTGTTCATCCTCAGCCAGCAACTCGTATTTAATGCATCATCAGTAGCTCCTGTTACCTTATATCCTGTGTTTATTTGGAATTACACAGCGAGCTCTGTTACACTGGAATTACATGAATACATTTCTGGAGTTACTTTGCTGGGGAATGACCAGAGCTGGGAGCTGCTGTTTGCAGCTATTTTTCCCGTGGAACAGTAAAATGTCTGTTACATCAGTTTTGTGACAGTGGAGAAACTGGTGAGCAGAAATAGCGCTGATTTCTCTCTTTGGTTTTGCTGTGAAGGACAGCAGTCAGGCTGGGTGACTATATTTTTGCACTAAGTATAAGGAAGAGGAAGATGGACCTTTTGGCCAAGGTGGAAAAGTGCAGGCAGAAAGACCGAAACCCCCATTTCTCTCTTTTCTCCCCGGAATTCCATCAGGATAAAAGAAGTGCTGAAAGGAGCTCAGTGCAGTTTGATGATTGATTGCCACCTCGTAGTTTTAGGACTTCTGAGCTGTTCCAAGCAGTACAGCATTAAACGAAGCTTTCTCTTCCAGGTGTGGACTGGAACTTGGACACCTCACATGAACAGCGTGCATATGAACCAACTGGGCTGAGTGGGATCAACGTGCGAGCCTCCAGATTCCTTTTTTTGCAGAGGAAAAAAAAACACAAATGGCAGAAACAGTTTATGTGCTCCCAGATCATTCTACTGATGTGCTTGACTGAAGTGTGTAGGCTTTTTGCAGAAGAACTTACTAACTGACCTTTTTCTGTGAACATTGTGACCACCCATTCCCCACCATCATACGTTTCAACTTAGTTAGACTTTATTCTTTCCTTTCCTCTTTTTTTTTTTTTGACATAACTTTCTGTTGAAGCTGTTCTTTGGCTGGTTGGTTTTAGTACTGTAAACTGCTTCTGAGCAAACACAGAAATTTAGCAAAATTATGTAAACTTGATCCTGAAGTTTTAGAATGGCAAATAAATGTACAATTGTTTACATAACAAATGGCTAAGCAGAAAGTAAATTTCAATATGTCAGTATAGAGGCTCTACTTTATGTAGACTTAAATTAATGTGAGATATGTACCTTCATATTCAGAAATCTGGATGTTTCCTTCATACATTAAACTATTAATAAGCATAACTTTTCTACTTGTGTAATTTAAGTACATTATAAAAAAAAAAAGAAAAAAAAAAGGGGGCATTATCAGTGGGCATTATCCTAATGTCTGGATTTTTTTGAGAAGGCGTATGTCAGTTGTAACCAGATATTAAAAGTTTCCATTTTCCTTCCGGGAAAGGCTTTTCAGCAAAAAGCTCCTGAGATAACAGCCTTTTGGCACACTGGGAGTCGTCTCCACACTGAACTCCCCTACTTGCCCAGTAAACATGGTAGATGTATTACGCTGCAACGTTTATTAAAAATTATTCTTACAGTTGGGTTGGTGCAGCAAGGTCTTTTCTGTTCCTCTGGCTCCTTCCTTTTCCTGGCGAAAGTCATTCCTGAACATCAATCCTTGGTGAGTATTATTTTGAGGAAAAAAACCTGTCAACTTGCAGTTTCAGCAGAATTTCTCTACTGAAAACCAGCTGCAGGGAAAGGCTTATTTCAGTCAGTGGCTTTGCTCTAGTGTAGACCGTTGTCTTGCTCTTCTGGTTTGCTGCCCTCAGAAGGTTTGTTTGGAAAAGCCCAAGTGAGAATTTCCTTACCTGGGGAAGAAATGGCACAGATGAGTTAAACGATTTGCTGTTAAGAAGTGCTGTTTTGTACCTATTATGGTCCTCCTTTGGAAGGCAGATAAAAAAACCCACTTGTCCAAAGAAACCTACTGCCTTTGAACCGCTGTGGTGTCCCGAAGGTTTGTGCGTACTGAGGTGTGTAGACAGGCCCTTTGGCGATGCTCTAAAATAAAAGTAAGCTCCTTTTCCCAGCTGTCTGATCAGTGGAAATGCATTGTGTAAAGAACTGGCTGTAGCCAAATGGACATCAAAGTGAAGGATTGGTAAGAAAAATTAAGTTCCACTTCAGCATGTTCCTGTGAGTGGGGAATTAAGCTTTTCCAGTTTGCTCTGTGACCCTTAGCCCTCTACTAGATTTCTTTGCTTAATCTTTCAGTGCTCTTAAGGATTATTTGCATTCTCATTCTGACATAATCCTATGGAGAAACGGTGCTCAGTATTCATTGCAACCATGAATTCCGTGGGGCAAAAGAACAGAGTTTCTTACTTATATTCTGTTGACTTGAAAAATCCAAACTGTGGCCTGGGGTGTAGGCTGGATGGGGCCTTTTTGGCAGCTGGATTGCTCTGGGGAATCCTGGGCCTTTGGGGGCAACTGTACCAGGAACATGGTTATTCCTTAGATACTTTTTTTTTTTTTTAATATTTCAGATGTAATGCTTTTTATTTGACCAATAAAAAAAAAAAAAAGAAACATGTTCTTGTGAGACCGGGCAGGTCTTTATTTAAGGAAGAGGAATAAAGCCCTGTCAGAGCTGGTGCTGTGTGTATCCAGGATCCTCAGGTGGGCATGGTGGAGCCCTCAGCAGCACCTCTGCCTGAGGCGTTTCTGTGCCTCTCCTTACCCCGGCAGAGGTACGCAGCCCCCAGTCCAGGTGCCGCAGTTGGCAATACCCTGGGCGCAGCTGCTGATGAGGAATTGCTAATTGCCGACGGCGGCTGCAGTGAGGCGATCCTGCCCTTCGCCCTGCCCGCAACCAACATGGCGGCCGCGGCGCCGGCAGGGCGCGAGCCTCCTTGCGCGGCCGGCGCATGCGCGGGGTGGGGGGGGGGAGCGCGAGGCAGAGCCGTTGGGCCATGTGGCGGCTCGCGCGGGGCCGGCCGTTAACGGCCGCAGCGGCGAGCGGCGGCCCCGGCGGCTGGTACGAATGGCTGGCGCAGTCGGCGGCCGTGCGCTGGGCCGAGGAGGGGCTGGTGGGGCTGCAGGCGGCCGCCGGGCTGCCCTGGTGGGCCGCCATCGCCTGCGGCGCCGCCCTGCTCCGCACCGCCGTCACCTTGCCGCTGGCCGCGCACCAGGGCCGCCTCCTGGCCAAGGTGGGTACCGGGCGGCCGAAGCTGAGGGAGAGAGGAAAGGAGGGAGGGTGCTTCTCCTTCGGTTATCGCCCCTCGGGGTGCCCTGGGCCGGCGGCCGTGCGGGCCTTGCGGCGGGCAGGGCGGGAGTTGCGAGGAGAGCGGTGTTTTGCCGTGACGGTGGGGGGCCATGGCCGCGGGTTCTCTCTTCTCCAGGGGTCTGCTGGCGTCTGTGGGGCTGAGGGGAGACCACCTCGCTTTCCACAACTCCCTGAAAGGAGGGTGTAGCCACGGGGCGTCGGTCTCTTTTCCTAAGGAACAGGCGATGGGACGAGAGGAAACGGCCTCACGTTGCACCGTTTAGGGAGGGGAGGTTTAGAACGGGAATCAGGAAAAATTTCTTCACTGAAAGGGTTATTAAGCTTTGGACCAGGCTGCCCAGGGCAGTGGTGGAGTCCCCATCCCTGGGGGTATTTAAAAGCAGACGTGGTGCTGAGGGACATGGGTTAGGGATGGTTTTGGCAGTGTTAAGTTAATGGTTGGACACTGAAAGGTCCCTTCTGACCTTGACCATTCTATGACTTTTCAGTCACTCCACGAAAATAGGGTTAGTTTAGTGAGTGAGGTGTGCGTCTAAAGTTTTTTTCTGTGTTAAAGCCCTTGCTGAAGCTGCTCGGACAAAAAATTGTAGTAACCTAGCCTTCAGCAGTTCTAAATACCTGCTTTTTCTCAAAAGTGAAGGAAAGGGCTGAAGCTATTAAAGAGGTTCTGTGCTGTGCCTTCAGGCGTAAAGGAGCCTTTGCAGCACCTTTCAGGTGTTTCTCCTTTTCTGTGCTGTTTCTTCCCAAGTAAGGACTTTATGGTGGTGCTCCCCAGCTGCCAGAACTCGGTGGTTGGGACTCAGTCAGACCTTTGTTCTTCACCTGTGTAATGGTCAGATTAGTAATTGCAGGTGTGTTTCATGGATGGAGTTCTTCAGGGATCTGCATTCATTCTTTTTGAGGTGTCATTAAAGGTGTTTTTGTTAAGTGAAGTAGCTGGTCACAATTTCTGCATGAAGACAAAAAGCTTATTTAGAACAAGATATAAAATCTAATTCTGTATTTATTTCATTTAGTAGCAGGATAGTATTTTTGATTGTTGCTGTAAATACTTCTTACCAGTATCTTAGTGTTGTAATTTTGTTTAAAGATAAAAGGTGTTTGCAAGTGTGTGCCTTGTCCTTCAAGGTCCTTTTTAATGTCTATACAGGATGAGGTGGGGAGAAAGTGGTTATTACATGTAACTGTGCATAAATGTTCTTCCTTTTCTTTAGCTAGTTGGAAAATTTGCAGCCTGAGATTAAAAAACTAGCTGAGCGTCTTCGCTATGAAGTGTCTGTTCGTGGGAAGCAACAGGGTTGGTCTGAAAAGGTGGCCAGGTAAGATGGCATTTGTATACACCTTATAAATGTATTTCAGACTGGGGAGTAGCAGGAGGGAAAGTCTCACAAACAACAGTCTTACAGAAAAATTCTGTCACTGCCCAAACCTTAGATTTGCCTACCACTTATTTGTGTTTGCTATATTGCCCTTCAGAGTATATCTATTTTAAAGCTCTGAACTTATGGTAGGCTTATGATTACAGGGCCAAATCCAGGATTGTTTTTGTTGTCTTTGCTTATGACTAAAGTTTCGTTAGCTATTGTGGCATCCAAATATTGCTGGAACTTGAGATTTGAATGGTTGTGGTCCCATTGGTTTCACAGTGCAGCACTGCACCCCGTGAGCTGGGATGCTGAGCATCAGTTAACTGCCTCACTGCCTCTTTTGGGAAAGTTATACCCTAGTTCAGACAAAAAGCACCGTGAAATAAAGTATGAGGCAAGTTCATGATAGCTGCCAGTGACAATGAGAGATTTTCTGTAAAAAGGTGCTTATAGAAACAGAGCTGAAAGTTATGGGGGAATGGTGTTGGCAAAGGAGAGGTGTGTTTGAAGAGGAAAGACTTTCCAGGCTCTCCAGAGTTGCACCTAAAGAAGCCAATTTGACATGTACAGCCTGTAGAAGTGTTATTGCAGAATTTGAGAAAGTTACTGTATAACAGGTATTGTGAAAGGTTTTTTGGTTTTGTTTTTTCTTCCTAAAAGGTTCCACTTTAAGAAGAACCTCCGGAGGATTATTACGGAGCTGTACATTCGAGACAACTGCCATCCCTTCAAAGCCACTTTACTGGTGTGGGTGCAGGTCCCAATGTGGGTTTGCGTGTCCCTGGCTTTACGCAACTGCAGCGTTGGTGCCTCGGGCTCGGAAGGTGATTAATGTGGACAGACACACATTTTGCACTCAGTTACTGTTTTTACAGATGCTTTGTTGAAAGCATCCAGAGCATCCCCGATCTCTGCATATATACTCTGATTATTTCTAATGGTAGTGTGAGCTTTATGGGTTGCCTCTTTAAAGCAGTATTGGGGTCTGAGCTCTGGGTGCTGTGTGAGACATTTTGTTAAGCCATGTGAGCATTCATTTATTTTGTGGTTTTCTGAAGATGGGGTTACTAGAAAAAAAAATTGTCTTGCTATTTTTCTGATTCACAAGATAAGTGATATTACCCAGGCTACACTATGTTCATTATATATCTGTACTTTTTTTTTTTCTACGTGGAGTTTCACATGGAGTACTATAGACAAAGTGAATGTGTGGTGGTTGTTAAATAAAAATGCTAGTGTTTTGGGTTTATAGTTCTTAACAAGAACGTGACAAGTTATAATGATAGTTATTAAAAAATGTAATTATTTCAAAACCACAAAATATTTAGTCATTGTATATTACTATGTGCATATTTTCCTCATTGGCTTCTAAAAAGGTAGTTGAGCTGAAGCTGGTTTTTGTCACTGGTTTACCTGAATCGGTGGCTGTTGTGAGCTGAGCTGCCTCTCGGCTTGTGTCTCCCCCAGATTTTCACTTGTATGGGTCACAGACTGCCGTGACATCTGATGGCTGAACCAAGGGTTTCTGCTTTAATAGTATTTATCATGTAGATAAAATGTACCTAGAAACTTGGGTGATTTGATTGCAATCCGTGGTATGGTTTTGACTAACTTGAGGTAGAAAGTCATACTTAATTCTGTATTTTCTTTAAACTGCTTTTGTAGTTCAGGAGCAGTTTTCAGCAGGCGGAGCGTTGTGGTTTACAGACCTCACTGCACCAGATTCCACCTGGATTTTGCCAGTTTCGCTTGGGCTCATGAATTTGCTGATAGTGGAGGTACGTTGGTGGAATAAATAGGATGATTACAAAAGGATAATTCTTTTTATAGAATTGTAAGATGATGTTACCCAGTTATAAAACATGATACCATAAGGGTCATTTCATATTATCTCTGCTTTAAATGCACTGCTCAGAACTGACAAACGACTTCATTATTCTTTGTGTTAGGTCCCTGTTGGCAGTCTTTTCTCAGAGGGCTGTGCTGCAGGCTGAGGCCTTGGAGCTTTGTATGTGCAAAAGTGACTGTAAAATTATATTACCTTCAAATGCTTGTTAGGTACCAGGCTAGGGTGGCACAGTGTTTTCTACCAAACCCTGCATGTGTGAAACATCAGTCAAGTTAAAGCTTGTGGCAGTATATTATCTGAAAGAGGGTGCGAAATGAAAATAATGGGTGAACAAGAATGCTGGGTTTCAGGAAACCCCACTGTTGCCTTTTTTTCTCATTTTAGTCGTTTCAAAAAAAACTTCTTTGTAACTGTGGATTTCTCCCCTTTCAGATCTTTGCTTCGCAGAAAATGAAAGTTTCCAGGTTCCAGAAGTTTGCTACGAATTTCTTCCGAGTGGTGTCAGTAGTAATGATCCCTGTTGCTGCAACAGTCCCCTCTGTGAGTACAGAGCCCTAACGGTGTGTCTGTTAACCCAGGACTCTGGTGTGGTCCTTGTGCTTGAAGAGCACCCAAACACCTGCTGGATTTAATAGACCATACTCTCTGTTACAGTCTGTCCTAAATCAAATAAGGTGTTTTGCCTATGTATACGTTTAAATTCTTAAACGTGTTTGGAATATTTTTGTCCAAGAGGGAAGAATCTGGAAACTTAATGTTTCTAACCATCATTTTTGCGAACTAGGGTTTGGAAAGACATTCGAAGTGGGTTAGCATCCTTTTTGTCATCTCAAAACAAGAGTAAAGCTTTATATAAGGACACATAGACAAAGGCTTGCTAAGTACTTGCTTACTGTAAGAGGAACACAGCGTAATTCTTAGATCAGGAAATTTTCCACAGTCGTCTTAAAACACTTCTTGTTTTTACCAGGTATTCTATGGCTGAATATTTCAGTTAGCAGTGGTTAGCAAAACCAAATTATCTAGTTGTTTGGATTATCAACCTGTAGTCTGAAATATAGAAGCTTAAGCAAGTTTAATATGAATTAATTTATGAGCTGTTGTCAAACTTCAGTGTAGATGACTTTTTTTCTCCAGAAGAGTTGAGAAAGAGTGGAAACATGCATTTGAAATGGAAGCCATTATTGTTGTTGAGAGAGAGGAGTGGTTTTAGGTGAGTTACATTTCTCCGTAACGGAGCAGCCGGTGGTTGTGGTTGGTGAAGAGCTGCCTGAAATGGTAGGGTTTGCCTTGGGTCTGAGGCGGGTGTCTGTCTCCTTGCAGTCCATGGCGCTGTACTGGCTGTGCTCCAGCTTCCTGGGACTCTCCCACAACCTCCTCCTGCGTTCTCCCGCCTTCCGCCGGCTGTGCTGCATCCCCAGGACCACCTCCGACTCGGATACGCCGTACCGGGATATCCTGTCTGCCTTGGCTGCCAGATACAGCTTTAAGAAGTGACGGCGTTTGAACTGTCGGAAGAGCTGTCCAACAAACGGTGCATGGTTCATGAAGTAGTGCTACTTTATCGAGATGTACTTCTTTGCTGTAAAATACTGGAGCTGGGATTATATTTATTTTCCAAATAAATCATTGCCCACCTGGCCGCAAAGAATGATTGTTCAGCACAAATTGTGTGTTTATTGGGGAGTTTGGTTTCAAGGGTGGTGGTTTTGCACTTAGGATAGTCCAGTTAATACAGGTTTGTCTCCTCAATTATCATAAGAAACTGATGAATTTTAGATGAATTTTAAACAAAACTGTGACTCATTTAGGCTGCATTCTTGTAGTGGCACTGATCGGACCCATGGGCTAGCGAACAGTGAGTTTTAGGGTGAGGGAACAGACTGGATGGACCCGTGCTGTGGCTAATGGCTTATTTAATTAAGACACATACAGATCGATTGGTAATTGGGTATAGTCATTTGATATTCAGGTGGTTCTCACGATAGTCTTTGTGATAGCTCTGATAGCAGATTTCCTGTAACTGCAAAGTCAAGTCAGTTGTTGTCAGTCTCTTGTGTGTTCGATTTGGAGTTGGGAGGACAAGTTTCTTTTATCATTTCTAATGATCCCTTCTTGAGTGACAGCGGTTTGTTCCTTCCTGATCTCTTTTTCCACAAATAAAATAGAGTAGCAGCTGCCTATTGTCTGTCAAAAAAGAGGTAAGCAGCACCTTGGAAAAGAATGAATGATGATAAGTAACCAAATACTTCGCTCAACTGTGTATCAAATCTATTTTTTAATTCAAGTCCTAAGGGTAAAGTGCAAATATTTTATGCCTCAAAGGACCTGGGTATATTTTTTCAGGTTATTATATGTAGGCCCTTCCTATAGGGGTGTTCAGATTCGCGTCTCGCCTTGCTCTGCATACATCTGAAGTCAGCGACCATACATC
This sequence comes from Gallinago undulata, assembly GCA_026546715.1. Lineage (NCBI taxonomy): Eukaryota > Metazoa > Chordata > Aves > Charadriiformes > Scolopacidae > Gallinago > Gallinago undulata. The sequence continues at coordinate 1,300,423 of JAOTQQ010000032.1, forward strand.
GCTGTAAAACTTCTGCACAATAATGTCCCTTTGCACAGAAGTATGTGCAAGTCTGCTCTTGTAAAAGGTCATCTTTTTTTCTTAGAGAAGCAGAAATCAGGGTAAGAGGGTAAAGCACTGCTTGTATCGGATGGTTGTCATAGTGCAGAATTGGGATGATTCATGTTTTAACTTTTGCAATTAGTGCTCGTTAATCTTTGCTAATACAAACTGATTTTTAAAATAAGTAGGATTTTTTTGTCACCAGAGAAATCTGTTTATCTCTGGGAAAGAGCAGCAGGTGGAAGACCAGGCAGATGTAGAGAACAGTAACAATGGTCCCGTGCTATTGTTGTGTTGTAGAGAATCTGTGTTTTTTTTGGTTTATTTCTCTGGTTAATGTTGTTTCCTGCCGCCCTGACCCCCCAGCAAAAGAGGGTGTTGAAGGAATTTGTTGGGGCTTGGTGTGTAGGTAGGGCAGGGGTGTCTGTTCAAAAATGTTTGAAACTAAATATTCCTAGTTTTCTGTCCTGATACCACACTTCTAGTGGGTATGTTTTCACCAGGAGAATGCACAATAATATTCTCTTACGCTTGCTTCAAAAGCTTAAGAAATTCATACAGATTCCATTTTCTTTTTACTCCATCAGTTAAATTGCCAAGAACACTTAAACATTTCATATTTAGAAATGTCTGCAGTAGTTGGGCTGAACTTTTGAGTGGAAAATATTAATGGACTGGTGTTTGTCCCTGCTCCTTACCCTGAGCAGTAGTGAGATAGAGGAGGCTGGCATGGAAAGTTTGTCTCACTCATGCATCCTTGAACCCCCATTCTACCCATTAAAAGTTGAGGAAGACTGAAGTTGGTTTATGGTGGTGACATTATTATTATTATTCTCTGGAAAGGAGTTAAAACATTGCCCTGGTGTTTACTATTGTTTCTGTGTTGGAAAAGAAATGTTTATGAAACTAAGGATATGAGATCAAGAAAATCCAGACTGTTCAGGCTAAAACTGAAAAGAAAATACCCCCAACTTACTAATTTACATATTATTTTTAAAAAGTAGATATGAGGCAAAACTATTTAACCATTCACTCGGTGGCTTTTAGACAAACACTGTTCTGAACTACTTAGGCCATATCAAATTTAGCTACATTTGTTGTGAAGTGTGTAGCTTTTGTTGCAGTTCAGTGTTCTGTGTATTCAAAACAAGAGGTGCACCTGTGTATTGGGGGGGGAAGAAAAAGCAGAAATTCTGTGTTTTTCAGAACTCTGTTGGTTAAATTGGAAAATTGATACGGTTACAAGTTGACAATTCACACAGTTGTTTCCTGAAATAACCTGGCTCTAAAAATAAGGAGGACAGGGCTTATCATAACCAAACACCTGTGAAGCGGTCGTTCTCGTTGGCCCAGGCTAAAACTAGAGAACCGAGGTGTTTTCAGTGTCTTCTGTTTGCTCAGAAATTTAACATTTGTGCGATACCACTGCTTAGTCTTTGTCGGAAATGTTAGCAATTTTGTGGAAGACATTTTTTAGATATCCCTCAAATAGAAGGGGAAGAAAGTGGATGAAAGGAACGTTTTGGGCTTTTTGATCTTTTTCACTCTCCCCAACCCGTGAATGCACTGGTACACAGGGCATTTGTTGTGAAAGGGAGCATTGGGAAAAAAAAAAACAAACTACTTAAGGATATTCTGCACATTGGCCTCCCTTTCACTCCAGGCACAACCACAACAGATTGGAGTAATTAAGGATGTGTGTGTTTGTGGAACAGATGGAAGCAGTGATACTTATGGAATAGGAGATGTAATTCTCCCAGTAAAAAAAAAAAAAAGCACTGATAGCCTTTACTAGTGTGTTTATTTCTGAACGATGCAGCCATTGACCAGGTGGAACACAAGCTGGCAGGAGGCTTCAGCCCAAAATGCAGGCTCTAGTTCCTCTCCTCTGCAGGAACTCATTCCTGTTGTGCTGCTGGAACAAGTGCCTTAACTTTTCAGTCTGTCGCAGGAGTAGACAGTGAGTCACATCTCGAAAAATTCTACGTTTGATTAAATAAATGATATCCGTCAGAATACTCTCTAACAGTAAGTTTTCTGTAAAATAAAAATAAGCTTCTAATTTATGTATAGTTTCTGAACTTCAGTCAGTAGATCCTGTTCCACAAATTCTTTACATACTTTCAGTACAATCAGAAGCACTGGAATTTCTAAATTGTTTTTCCCCAGCATTGCTGAAAAAAACCCATGCAAAAAGTAGAAATAAGTACCATAAATCCCAGGAATCTCTGGAGAACATTAAGCTGCCCTTTAAACAGTAGCAGAAATAAGTGAAACTCAGTAACTCTTTCTATTCTACCATATTGGATGAAAAATCTGGAAAAAAAAAAAAGATTATTAAATAGCATCCCAAGAAAGAGAGAAGATTGGTGGATTTCAGCCACACAGCTATCTGAAAGCTGTTGAAGAAAAAAGATGGGATGAATTGTAAAATTAACTCTTAAGACCTGAAGTGAGTGTTGCAGCCAGGGCTGAGGAAATCCGCGTCTCGGGCACAGTTCAGTCTTGTCTGAGAGCTGATCCCACAAGCCCTTAGTAGGCAAGAGACCACAAGGCTGGAAAGGGGAAAAAAATGTGGGGTTTTTTGTTGAGACAGTCTATATAGCTTTCTACTTACATGTATACGCATACGCTCTCCTATCTTTATTTTATACTTTCCTGCAGTTTTCTGTTTTTAAGAAAACAGTTTTAATATTTGCTGACAATTTTCAGATGAAAAGCAGCAGCGGTTCAGCAACTGGAACTCAAGTAAGAAAGTATTTCTGTTGTCAGAGTGCACTTTTCCCAGATTCTTTTTATTGGAGTTAAAAGTCCCGCTGATACCCAGTGCTGAACAATCCTGCTTGCGCCCTTAGAAAAAAGAAAGCCATCATTTGTGTTTCAACGTCACGAGACAATAATGTTTCATACAGTTTGGTTCTAATTCTGTATTAATTGGTACTTTAATGCTTGTTGTAGCTGTTAGGGTTATTATGGGCACAGACTTAAGAGCTGAGCTTCTCCTGTAGCTCATTAAGGGCTGAGTAGGCAGCTGTGCTTTGCAGGCACCCCTTCTTTCAAGGGCTAACGAGCAGAAGCGACCTCATAGCACCTAATGGTTTATTGCTCTCAAGACATGAGACATTCCGTGTGAGGAATAGCTGTGTGCCACTGCAAGGCTGAAAGTGATATTTTATTCTGTAGCTTGGTTTCTTTTCCATAATGTCTGTCCCTCTCTCCCAGGAGTCTGCTAACTCTGAAACCCCTGATAAGCCAGACCTCTGTGCTTTCTGTAAATGCTGCCTTCACCTTGGAGGTTTTTTCTCTTTGTTAAAACGAAGGGTAAGGAGGCAATTATTAAAGTTCTTAAAAGATTCCAAGTTACTACTTCGATGTAAAAGAATTTAACAAAAGATTGGGAGCAAATTTTTTAACACAGAAGCATTTGTTTGGATCGTTGCTGGTTTAGCGAAACTCAGGGAGGACTAATTGCATTATATGCTTACCAGTTCTTACTGGGATGCATTCATCTTGCCACTGGTTTCCTGGGTCAGCCACTGAACTGTGTGTCACACGGTGGAACTGTAGAATCCCGTTTCTCCTGCAGTAATGCCAAACATAGTTGTTGAAGCAGTTTTGGCTGGGCAGGTGGCAGCAGGGGGAGCTGGTAGTCCGTACAGTCAGGAGAAGCAGCATATTGGGTACATACAGATCTGAAAACATACGGTGTACATGTGTCTATATAAATATATCTATATGCTGAAAATAGCAGATCCTTGTTGAGGGAAAAGCACCTGCAACGGCTGCCCCAGCAGATACCTCTCAGGCTCTGATTTAAACGTGGAACTCCGCTGTTAGCAGTGATAAGCTTTTCTATTAAATGCTGTGTAGCAACTAATTTGATATATCAGGTACCATTTGTTCCTTGTTTATTTCTGTAGTGCCTATGGATCCATTTGCAGCAGCAGGAGGATTGCTGTGTTGAACTCAGGCCAGCTTATTCCTAGCCTTTGTCATTTTTGTGAACTGCTTTCTTCCTCACAAACTATCGATTCCGGGTCTGAGCAAACTGTGCACCGTAGGTATATGGGGGAGTTTGTGTCCAGATGGAAGTTTTCACTTGCAAAAAACTTCAGCGTGGACTTTGCCAGTTGGTTTTATTGAGCAGATTTTCAGTGCTGTTGTAGCCATTTGTGGGTGCAGTGCTCTGTTAATCTAAATCTCCATTTCATCGTGTTCACTTTACACCCTTGTAACTCTGCTTACCTCAAAAGATTGCACCCAGGGTCTGCCGGTGCAAATTAAAAGAGAATAAGGTTCCTCTGATGAATGTATTTGGAGGTGGGTTTCTTATAGTGTTACTTTAGGTGACACCTGAGTCTGGAAGAGGGTTGTTGAAATAATGCAGCTTCCTCGGAGGGAGAGTAAACTCATGGAACTGAAATCAGTCACATTCAACTAAGTACAAGTTCCCTGAGTGGGTTCTGTGCTGATAGCACTCAAAATTGCTGGAATATCCTGGCACAGCTCCTGTTTGGAGCAGAAGTGGGAGCTTTCAGTGCCTGCATTGTTTCTCTGTTCCAAAGCCCTGATCCAGAGCACGTGTGGAAACTCTCCAGGCCATTGGGAAGTATTCATTAGTACTGGTGCAGCTCGGAAGATAATTCTGCATGGGCAAGCCGAGACAAAATGAGGGAGAGGTAATAGAAAATCTTGTTTTGTTGGTAATATTTCCAATATATCATGTGGAAAAAAAAAAAAGGTGGCCCTATTTTAAATGCACTTTCCCCCTGCCTAGCCAGTGTAGGAAGGGGTTCCTTTATATATTTATAAGGAATATATATGTGTGTGTATATATATATACATATACACACACACACACATATCTGGGAGAGCCTACTCATGCATGCAATGCATACTCACCTGCTTAGTTTAGGATGATTAACAATATTTAAAAGCATATGTTCTTACATGTCATCTATGCTTCTTTCTTTCTTTTTAAAATACAACCTAAACTTTGAAAATAGGGCTGTAATGCTTATTGGCTTTCATAGTTCAGATGGGTTAGAATCCTAGGATAGTTTGGGTCGGAAGGGCCCTTTAAAGGTCGATGGCAGCTCAAAGATGCAAGTGTCAGTACAATATAACACCGTTCATGGGGTGCTGGAGGGGAGGGCTGTTGTCTGCCAGCATCTCTGGTGCTCTGCCACTCCACCTGGTTGGTCTTTGTGGTTGTTTTAGCAGGGAATCCAAACTGGTAATTCAAAGCCGAGTTACTGGGGTGGATTCCTTGAAGTGACAACAGTTTTTTCAAGGGCAAAGTGTGATTTTTGGCACTTGAGTTCCATTTGTTTCTGGAAAGAAGAAAAGTGCTGAAGCATTTCTGACTCTGCTGCTGTACACCCGGGGGTGCTCATGCTCTAGCCCCCGTGCTCGGCTGCCAGAGCTCTGAAATCTGGGGCAGGCAGGCCTCCCATCACAACGCCTGGCTTCTTCTGTCTTTCATCTTGATGCTGTTTCAGAACTTAATCAGCCTGTCCCTTTGCAGTGTACACTGCTTTTCCGCCTCGCTGCCACGTCCCCCATCTCACCAGCAGTGCTGGGGACTTTGCCGGCTGCTCCGGCTCCGGGGATGCCGAGTGGGAGCCAGGAGGTTTTGGGACAATCCCTCCGAGGACCCAGTTGTCTTTGCGAAGCCGGAGCCGTGGGTGCAGCCGTGTGGGCAGCTGGCAGGGGAGCTCCTGCTTTGTTCACTTGTTGTTGTTGGACTACCTGGGGTTGAACCCATCCGACTTAGCCCTAACGGTAAATAAATCACCCCTCCTTCCTTTGAAGCTCAGCGTGGCGCTGGGAGTGACACCAGCTGCTGATCCCAGAAAGGAGGGCTGTTCCTCTATTTTTAAAGTTTGAGGGATCGCAAGTTAGTATTTTCTTAAAAGAGAGGGGAAAACAGGCCAAGGGGGAATTTGCACCACATAAACACTGGCAGAGAGAATGCCCTTGAGCCCTTTTTATCGTTCCTTCCTCCCCTTCCCCCCTCTGTTTTGCAGATTTAGGACTAGGTTAGGCCATGATTTCATAATATCACAACTAGCCATCGCTGGATGTCTCCGTACAAGCGTGGGCTAGATGGAGCTGGGCTGGGGAATGGCATTTCTGTCTGATCAGAGGACACGAGTAAGGAGTTGATGCTGACGTCAGGGCTTTTTCCTGCCAGCTTCGTGCCAGCTGGGGGAGGATGGGTGATGCCAGAGCTAGCAAGAAGTTAGTCACAGAAAGGCACCACGTGCTGCAAGTCTACAAAAGTTCACCTGTGGGGAACTTCTGAGCGCGTGTAGATCAGCAAAGTGAGGGCACAGTAAGGGATCGGTGCTTTTCATCAATGTCACCGTGATGGCTTTGAGCAATTTTTGGTGCACACAGTTTCCTCTGGTGCTTTGGGTGCCTTGGATGGTCAAAGCAGCCTGTGTAAGTGTGGTGCCTTAGTGCAGGTTAAGGTGAGCACGTGCATCCATATGTTCCTTTATTTAAAGAGTTGAGCTTCATAGACTCATTTGTCTATCTGCTAGTCTGTCGTATTTGAATGCTTTAATTAACTTTGCGATCAAAGTAACAGTAAAAAACATTTTTAACCTGCTTTGTTTAATATAATCCCCTACTTTTGTTTCAAAGAAACAGGACCAGGAGTAGATAAAATGATAATAATAATTTCTTTGCTTTTACTTAGTTTTACTTAGTTCTGTGGTAGAAAATAGTAAAGAAATTGCAGTATTATCAACTGCAATGAATGAGAACTACAATTTTAAGCCTGTGATTTTCATCTAATTTCACCCTTAGCTTGGTAAACTGAGACCATCATCATCCCTCTGAAGCAGTTAAATTCTGTTCCACGTAGTGCTGACAGGGGGAGGCTGAGGAGCACGCAGACCAGGGTACATCTAAAGAAACTACTAGAGCTCACCAGGCCCTTTCCACTGAAATCTAAGCATCGTGGTTTGAATCTTTTTTTTTTTCCCTGCAAAGTAATCCCCACTATGTGTTTTCTGATTTTTAGTTTTTCATGCACAACAAGATAAAATACACTGAAGTACATCGTCTTATTATTTGATTATGTACATTTTTGCTCGCTTGCAGGCTCTGTGATGAATCACTTGGACAAAAAATGGTTTGTCCTGGATCAATTAGATGAGTGTGATTTGAAGGCCCTGGAAAATGGGAGACAAATAATACTCATCGCCAAGTTTTCAGACAAACAATGTTTTTACAAAAAGCCAACATGCTTCTGGGGATTGGCAAACATTTTCTCAAAAACAAGTAACAAAAGGAATTCTGTACTCCTGGAGCAAATCGATATGCAAGTGATGGAATAGTTGCAGTTAAACAGCAGACTTGGAAGTTAGGCAGATTGTGCTGGACATGATTCAAAGTCCTTCTGCTGTTTGATACATATCACAGATTTACAGAATGCTGGAGGGGTTTTTGGTTTTCTTTTTTTTTTTTTTAAATGGTCGCAGTTCTCCTGAAGTGCTAGATGATCTTTCCTGCTCCGAAAACTGTCCTGTTGTTACAGTCCTCAGATGTTGTGGTGACTGGAGGGTAGCGACAAACTGGAATCTTATGTTCTGACTCCGTGTATGGACAAGTATGGTGTGGATAAGTCTCAGTTATTTGTGTAGAACCCCCAGATGGAAGCAAGGCTTTTATCCTGTGCTTGGAGTGTTCCTCCAGCTCCAACAGCAGATATCTGAATACAAGCGTGTCCCTGCAAATAACAAAATCTTCACCATGGCAAGTATAAAAGCAACGAAATATTCCCAGCTCCCAGAACCTCTGGTTCTCAAATCCCTCTTGAAAAAATGGGGTATTGTACTGTATGCTCTGAAGGTTAATAATACCTCATATCCATAAGGCACCACATGGAACAGCACATTCTTGTGGCAGCGTTTCTGGAAATGTGTGGATTGTAAAATGTTTTTCATCCTGACTTCCAGGAGAAACACGGAGAGAATGTCCTGTATTGGATGGCATCGTTTTGCAGCTGGAATGAGAGAAAAGCAACCCCTGCCACCCCCTACCAAGTACGGATCCTAGGCTGGAATGCCCATCACCTTACTGGGGAATTGGTTAGGATACTCGAGGTTAAGGAATGCCATTGTCTCGATAAACAGTAGGGAAAACTGAATCGTTACTCAGCTACTCCTGTTCAGCTCCTAAATCTTCTCCCCTTTCCTCGCTGTGTGTCTTGCCAAGCCCATCGCAGCTGCTTCCTCAGGGTCTGCTGAGCTCCACCCAGAGAAGAGGAATTTCTGCAGCCCACTCATTGATCTTTAATAGGAAAAGCCACCACTGTTGCTGATTGGTATCACGCCTTCAGGCAGCAGAGGGAAGGCAGGTGCAGGAGAAGTGAATGTCCCCACCAGAGAATACACCTTCTCCCCTCGCTGGTGAATGAATGCGGTTGGTTGCAAGGAAATCACACTTCTGCATCTGCACTTCAACAGAAAAAAGATGGTTTTGGTACTTGTTACCAGAGTACAGCTGAGAACTTGTGATGTTATCACAAGCTTGATTTTGACTTTACAAGTCTGAGGCTCAAATGTGTTAAATGGAGGGGGCCAGAAAGGTTGAAAAGCCATTTGGAATGTTGATGGGTACCACACACGTTGTAACGGGAAGAATGTTGTTAATTAGAAACAAATGCCAGCCTTCAGCATCGGTCAGTGTTGAGGCAAAGGGCCTGTCAGATCCAGGAGTTTGGGCCTTAGTGTGTTTGTTTTGAATTTGCCTGGGGACTGCTTCTCAGTGCTGGTCACATAGAAGACAGAGCCATGGAAGATGATTGATCTTTGGAAGTGCAAGAGGGTGAGAAGATCTTTGGATCGGAGTTAAAATGTACTCTTGCAGCCAAGTCAGAGCAAGCCAAGAAGTTGCTTTTCCACTCCAGTCTTGTCCAATGACCTGTTTCACTTTGCACCGAGATGAGCTAGGAATCTTCAAGCAGAGAGATGGTAACTTTTGGGGTACTTAAGTGCAGGAGAGCACCTGACTGGCTTTTTCCTCCCTATTTGAGGGCTGTGATAGTTGACTGTGTGTTTTCACTTTGGGAATATGTTTTAGAAAATGGTGACCCATGAACTTTTTCTGCCAGGGTAACATTTTAAATACGGATTTTGTCTGAAGTTTTGGAAAGGCTGGACTGGATTTGAGAGGTCTAACTGAGGTGCCAGAGCACTTAAGTCCAAAGATTTCCTTCCAACAGACAACTGACCTCCATTCTGACAGTTGTTGCTGATGGAGATTTTCCAAACATGGTGAGTAACGTGTGTAAGGACAAGAGGCCCTTGAAGAGTCTGAAACGCTGTTGTTCCCAGCAGGAATTGCCGGGTGGATTATTTGAAGCAGACTGTGAGAAGGATTCAGAGACCATTTATTCTCCATGCAAATTCCTTGCACGATTTTAAGTTCATCATTATTGATGAAAAGCCTTGCCCTGAGGAGGGGCTTTCCTAACATTTTTGGTTAATGTGGCTGCCACAGAGGAAAAAAATAGACATAAAGGTGTTTTTGGAACTCAAGGTGGTGAATTAGAAAGTTACTGTTTGCCAGTTAATTCATAGTGTGCATTGTTATTGACAAGAAAAGGAGTTTGTTTGTGAAGCTTCTTAATCCCCACCTTTTGGTCATGTTTCATGTCACTGGCAGGCAGGAGGGAGGTAAGAAATGTGAAATTTTGCAGGTGATTATAGCCCACTGGCTATAGTCTAAGTGGCTTTTTCCTGCCTTAGTACCTCAAGCAAAATGCAGTTCTTTGCCCAAGATGGATTCTGCATCAGCAGCTGTGAAGTGGTAGAGCAGTGCAATGGGGTGAAGGGATTCCACTGGCTGTGGCAGGAGAACCTAACCATTGGTGTATCTAGGTGTGTTGGAGCAACCGAGAGCACGAGTAGGTTGTCAATGTGTCAATATTCCGTATGTGTTACGGGCCTTGGTGAAGGCAGGAATTGCACAAGAAGGAATTGCAGCCTTCTAGCCAGGAGCAAGAGTGGGTTTGTCCTTTCAAAGGCTGGGAAGGTGCTGCAGACTCCCATGGCTCCAGCTCCAGTTAAGGGGAGGGACCAGAAAACATTGCAACCCGTTTTCCCATGGATGACTCGATCATTTAAATATGATTATATGTTACAGAAAATACAGTGTTTGTTTTAAGGCTCAAATAGCTTGAATTGAACAAACACAGTAGGAATGTAGCAAATGATCTAAGGTGGTGGATGCTATTGATGTGCTTGAGTCGATGAGGATTGAGCAATTCTGTCTTATTTCCAGCAGGCAGGCTCACGGCGGAGCTGAGAGCTCTGAATCCTGTGGTGGTGTGTAGCTGAGCGTGTGTCTTGTGCTACTGCACAAACTGCACAGTTTGTTTATTTGAATCTTATATTTTGGGGCTCTTTGTATTTGCAATAGGTTCTGTGTCTATGGGGGGGGGGGGGTGTCACTGACACCTGCTGTTTGCAGTGTCGGTGCCTGCTGCGGGAAGAGGGATTGAATCATAGGATTGTCTGGGTTGGAAGGGACCTTTCAGATCCTGGAGTCCAACCATCAGCCCCACACTGACAAACCCAACCCATCTGATACTGAACCGTGTCGCTGAGCACCAGGTCTGCCCGT
>JAOTQQ010000032.1:1311242-1329679 GCA_026546715.1 Gallinago undulata
CACACCGCGCTCAGGAGAGCAAGCAGCTCCCACCACGGGCAGTGACACGGCACTGATTTGAGGGGACACCACTGCACCTAGGGCTTCCAGCCTGCTCCTAAGGAGGAACTCAGAGACCAGTCATGGTCCTCTCGGACTCAACACCTGTGGAAAACACAAGTGGCCAAAAAAAGAAGAGCTGTATTGCAATGTGAGCCCCGTTGGACAAGTCAGGATGGAGGAATTCAGTTTTGAATAATAGAAGTAATTGGCCTTAAGGGTCCAAATTAAAACCGAGGTCCTTTTTTGTTTTATGTGCTTTGACATAAGCAGGTGGAAATCATATTGAGCATAACTACAGATGTGGGGACGTCGGGAAACACACTTTGTTAAGGAAGTGAGGGTCGGGGGGACTGCACTGTGAAAACGCCACGTGGTCTGACGGGGGGTGGCTAATGGTGTGCTCCCGTGGGAGCTGCTGTGGGCAGATAGAGGGCTCGTCTCGGGGGGTTTCTGAAGTGTTAAGCTAGGAAGGGGAAAAGAAACAGGGAGCTAGAACTATCTTTATGGCCGAGAACTTGAGCCCTTTTTGTCTAGAAAACAGTTAAACGATAAAATCTTCTAATAGGGAAAGTCAATTGCTTAGAAATGTATCTAATGAAACACAAATAGTGGCAGTACTCTTCAGGCACATTATTTCTGCTTTAAGGGAGAGTTTGAAATTGAAAGTTGGCAAAGAGGAACATTTTAGAGGTTTCATATCAGTGTAGCCTAAAGCTTTTATCTTGTGGATACAACTAAAGGGATTTACCCTTTTGAGCACTCGCATTCTTTGTGCGTTCTGTTGAAGTCTCGCTGGCCACTCTGTGTAATGGAACAGGAGGAGTGGTTCTGTTAAAGGCTCTGTAAAGCCAAGGACTGTAAAACTCTGGACAGCTGCTGCAAGTGTTTCAATCTGCGCCTAACATGACACTGTTATTCAAATTTAAGAATAATTTTTGGATCAAATTCCAATTAAATTTGCCTACAATACTTTCCTTCCCATAAGTTCCATGTTATACCATTGTGTTGGGGTTTTTTTTGGTAAAAAGCCAGCTTTCTTTAAACAGTTTTTAATATTTTTTTTTAAATGTCTCTCTTGCTATTCAGCCAGGAATTGTGCTTTTTACCTTTTCTGCATGTGTCCATGAGATCCACATCATTTGCTAATTAAAACACTGCATACTTTTGACAGCTCTTTGACAATATTTCTGTTCCTTATTTCTAGGCATTTCTTTAATACGTTGCCGGAATTGAGTCACTGGGTCCTTACCAGCTTTTGTAAATGGAGAAGACCCATCTATGTCAGGAGGAAACCAGTGGGGGACTGGAACCAGGTCAGTTGATTCCAAAGTGGTGCCATTTGCAAAGAAGCAGCACCCATTTTTCAGCTGTCATTGCTGTGCAGTTGGTGGGGTTTAGTTAGTTACTGCCAGTATAAGTGCCTGCTCCAGAGAGTGCAACTAATAGTTCTATTTTATTTTACAAAGTAAACAACCTCAGATTAATTGGATAATAAAAGTTTTGCTATGCTTGCTTTTTTTTTTCCACTTTATATGCTATTAGTGGAAGGCTGAGAGATAAGCTTTGTTTGGAGATATTTAGAATAATGGTTTTAGCAACAAATCCCCAGAGACTGACTATTCACATGACTGCAATTTTTTAAAAAATATATGGTGACCTTTTCCCCTTCTGATGCAGATTATCTAGAATGAACTAATTGTAGAAATCAGGGGAAAAAACAGGAGCAGCAATGCTTTGCAATGCTTTTTTGCAGCATACCTGCTTATGAATAGCTTGTCCTGCAGGTGCTGGTGTTTCTCTTCACTGCAGCACGGCGAGGTTGACGTGAAGATGTCAAACTGGGAATGTAGTTGCCAGACTGGGAGGGCTTGGAGCTCTGGCCTATTTGCTTTTCCAGTGCAGCCAACCCCCTTAAGGAACGGAGCTGAAATAGGAACAGTCTGGCTGGGCAGTAAGTATAGATCATGTTATTTGCTGTCACAAGCCATTTGCTCTTGTGACAAATCAAAAGTTTGGATTGAAGGTCTCTCTGGAAAATCAGGCTTAAGTCTGGGAGGTGCTGAAATGCAAAAGGGAGGACTTGACCGCGAAATAGTCTTTTAAAAATCCTAAAGATAGGGAAAAACTAATTTTGATAGTTGGGCTAAATGTACGCGCCGTGAGACAGTAGTTGTGTGTGTATAATCAGTGTTTCCTTTGGAATATTTCTCGAGTAAGGTCTGACATGCAGTTGGTGTTGCTGCAGCAGAGTAAATGCGCTATATTTTTACATAATAGCATCCAAGCAGGGACTGCATGCTCAGGAGCTGCCTCTGTAATTTATCAACATGATTGTTTTCTAATATAAATCTTCAAATTGGCTGCACATGTTCAGTCGTTTCAACTCTCCAGTTACTTGAGTGGATGTAACGTGGCTGCTTAACCCTTTCTTGCCCCATTCTGATGTGCTACTCCCAGTTAAGGTCACTGTTCAAATGGATGAAAACAGAACACCAATAAATTGCCTTTTGCGTTCACTATTTAAAAAGCCTGTGTCAAAGGCCCATTTTGATGCCATTGTATAGGGGGAGTGTAAACAAAACTAATTAAGCAACTTTGAAGTGCAGGTTTCATTCCTGGTTTTGTGCTCCATCACACTGTGAGGACAGCCATGAGGCACGTTTTTCTGTTGCACATCACAGGAGCCCCCTGAACCCTGGAAATAGAATCCGACTCCAAAGAGCTGTTTTCTTAAGTACAGAGGACAGTTTTGCTCAAAGGAATTTAATCAGGGAACTTTATTAATGCTACATGTGACGTGAGTTCACCTCCTGAGACATGGAACTATCACCCTAGATGGGTGCATCTGCATGATTGCAAAAGGATTTTGTAACACATTAATGTATGCAGCTTAATCTTGCCTCAAGAGGTAATGTGAGTGACAAAAATTGGGTTTAGTGCCAGGGAGAGTTGGTCACTGGACTGGAGCAAACGTTTGAACTTGCATCACTCAAATCACTGTGGATGTGATGCTCCCCTTCTGTGTCCCATCACACTTAAATACAGATTCAGCCAGGGTATACCCCAGGTTTAATCCAGGTTATGGTATTTTGGGTATTAAAAACATGAACGTTTGACCTGAAGCAGTGTACGCATGGTACTGGGACAGCATTTACAATTAATTGTAGGGATACACTCATCCATACCTGGGTGGTGTACTTCTGTGGAAACACTCAAAATCCACACAGAAAGGTGGCTCTTCTTCCTGACTGAAGGTGAAGGTCCTTCCATAAATTACAGTGAAAAACTGACATACATCAAAGTAAGAGATCTGACAGTAGAAATGGGAGAATGCTGCTACAGTAATTCCAATTTAAACTCTTAGTTGAAATTATGGATGTCCAGGGGTTTCTGTATGGCAGGAGGCTCTCGGACATGAGCGACGGTGAGATGAACCTGGTGAGTAGGAGAGGACCTTGCAGAGCACAAAGGGTGGGCTTGTGCTGAAGGAGCCTGAGTGCTCACTGCCTTTGGTGCCTTTTCTGTGGGCAGCTGAGAAGGTGGTACAGGAATCTGACTGGGAAGACTGAGCATATCTGTGCAGCATCTGTCCTTTACATTTTGACTCAAACTTGTGGATTTCATGGCGTTTACATGTGGTTTTGGGGTCATACACATGATAAGCGAATTCATAGTATTTGCACAAGTATTTGTACAAATACAGTGCTTCTGTATCTCGCACTTATGTCTCTTCAGCGGCACCTGTTGTTGATGCTTCTCTGCCCATGTGAGGCTCATCTGGAGTCAGTGCTGTCTCCTCTTGGTTTGGCCAGAGCTCCAGAGTTTCTTTTTCTTGCCTTTTCAAACTCTGTTCGGAATCCATTGGGCTACAACGTATGGTGAGGTCTTTGTGAAGAGGAAGGAGGACCTATGGATCCTTAACGCTAGGTAAAATAGTAGAACCTTTTGTTGGCCAGCTGGGGGAGAACTCGGGAGGAGTCAGCATGGTACTATCTAGATACTGCCAACTGCTCGCCACAACTTTATTGGACTCATTTAGACCCAAACAGGAAATGCTAACTTGCCATTTTCGGTCTCGGGGTTTTCTTTGTGCTGCGGAGAGAAAAATCATGCACTCGGCTAAATGTTGCATTTGCTGTGGGAATTTGCCTTGGCTGATGCAGTTTTTAAGACCTGTTGGTTCATTTGGAGGTCAAGGAACATTTATGTAAGAGAGTCTTCAATAACATTCCTTGAACTTGGCACGTTGAAAAAGCACAGCGCCAATTTTTCTCCTCTTTTGAGTATTAAAGTTTTGCATGCATCCTCTTGACTTCCAACCAACCAGTGAGGTTGCTTTTGAAATCTGAAGGCAGCGTCATGTAAAGGCAGAGACATGCAGTATGAATTTATTTACATTGATAGTTTTTTTTTTCCCTACCTCCACATAAATGAGGGTTATCCCAAACCCCGGCACACTATCTATGAGTTTTCAGCTGAAATGGCTTACAAAGGTGAGATTTGTCTAAGCTTGCTTATGTCCATCTACCTGCTGTTAGGATTTTCCAAGCATCCAAATGTTTGGGAGATACCAGATGTGGGAGAAGGCTCTGTATTCTCTACTTCTCCTCCTTGCAGAATCCGTAGTATTTTGGTGGTTTCTCTATTTCCTCTCATGTTTGCCATCTGTACAAATGCTCAAAGCATTTGCCTTTTCTCCAGTCCATAAAAAGAAAACCCCACTCTTTGGTAAAGTCTGGATCAAAAGCATCAGGTTGGGAAACATTTGAACTGATTTCTTTCCTTGGAAACGCAGACAGACTCTTCTGCCCCATGCAGCAAAGTGGGTTGAGAGCTGCCTCATCTGACTTCAAGCGATGGGAAAAGCAAATGTCTCTCCACAGAGTCATCTTGTACATTAAAATGTTCTTCCTCTCACCTCCACATGCAGCTATTTCATATGGTGTGCGTGGAAACTGTGATTTCAGCTGGGAAGAGAGCACCCTCAGCTGAGTTGGTATGGTTAAAGATGAGCCAGATATGGCTCTTTGGCTCCAAGGCTGGATGTCACACAAGATGTCACAGCTTGGTTTGCATCCGTGCAGTCTGTTCCTAAACTCTTCTGCCCCAGAAGAGAATGGTTGTGACAGAACTGCCTCGTTAGGAGAGGTTTCCTCAATCATGCTGGGATGTTATTCAGTGGAGTGAGGAATAACCAGGATGAAGGGGATTCCAAAGCTGAGAACTCTTTAGTGCTTAATCAACGATGCTGCTTAGGACAGGGAGCAGTTATACTGACCAGAAGCTCGTAGGCAACCTAGAAGAGAAGGTGCCTTGCCTTTCCTAGGGCAGCAGCATAGTAATGCAGTTCTCTTTTTTGTTATGAGTCAAAGATGGGGCTTTGGGCAACCTGGGCTGGTTGGAGGTGTCCCTGCCCAGGGCACGGGGTGGCACTGGGTGGTCATTAAGGTCCCTTCCCACCCAAACCATTCTATAATTCTATGACAAAGTCAAATCAGGGTTTCTATCATCAGGCAGAGCTTTAGCTGTCATGTCCATGGCCCTTGCCATTGCTTTTCCAAACCAGTGCTGATATCTGCAAATGGGAAATGTAGAGAAAAAGGTGAAGAGTTGTGACTGTGCAGTCATATGTGAGGCAGAAGAATGCCTCGAAGGAAAAAAAACCTCCAGAAATCAGACAGAAGCGACCACAGCCATGAAGTGGCAGAGACAGGGTGGCCGCAGAGACCTCCGACGTGCACTTCTCATCAGGTCCACGTTGGGATTTCTCTCCTGGGTCTGCACTGACAGCTCACAAGCGTGAATGATTCTGCTGTAAAACCTCTTCTGATGCCCCCCAGGACTCCTTGTTCACTTATCCCTGGTGGGGAGTGTGGAGGTGGTCAGCAGTCCTTCATCCCAGCTGGCTTGTCGTTTTCCTTCTATATTGTACCTTTTACCTCCAAGCCCTTTAACTGCTGTGTTTTGCAGTTGTTTGGAAAAAAAAAGAAGAGAAAAAAAAAACTTTAAAAGACAGCAGATGTTGTCTTTTTGTGTGAGACACGTCCCGGGTGGTGGGAAAAGTTTGTAAAGCTCTGAAAAAAATCTGCATTGACCTTGAAACATGTTTAGCCTTTTTTACCTTATTGCAGTTCTTGCGGTTATACCTGGGGTGAATTAATCTCTTCGTTAGCTCCGTCTGACTGCTCAGGCAAATGAGAGTCAGGATGTTCCCCCAACTGAACACTACTTTTTTTGCAAAGAGATGTCACCATTTTTAATAGTACATCCCAGGGGGTGGCTGAATCTTTTCAGTGCTCAGAAAAGCATGTTCTGGCTTTAAATGAAGTTTAAAAACACGAGTGTGCTAAGAATATCCTAGTGCCCCAATACAGACAGGCTTTATCTCTGCTCTCCTTTGCTCTCTCTCTCTCTTCGGAATTCTGAGGAGTGTTAGCAGTGGTTTGCTTCCAGACCCACTGATGGCTGCTTGTGGTTCACATTTGTGTATTTTACACACAAAAATGGCAGTGAGTTTCAGGGGGCTCTGGTAAAACCTGAGCATTTCCATCCTGAAGAAGGATAGCAGCTCTGTTCTGATTTTCAGCACGCCTTTTATTCCTGGTTAGTTTATTCCCCTGTATTCTTTTGTCATCAGCTTCCTCTAACTGAAAGTTCTTCTCCCTCCTTTGACGCTCTCTCCATGATGTTTTCAAAGAAATGGATATTGCCAAAGGATATTGCAGTCTGTAGCTGGATTATGGAAACGGCACCTCGCTCATCTGTTGAAATGACTCCTGCACTCCGTCCCTGTGTTGTATTTGTGTGTATCAGTGATTGTCACCAAAATGAATCCCCTTAGAAGTGATTGGACACGTTGTTAGAGCACTAAGTCTAAGCACTAGGGAAAGGAGGGAGAATAAAAGTTATTAATCTATGAAGAAAGAGCCCACAAAGGAATATTTTCTGCCCAGGGTGCAGAGAAGGCAGGACACTGCTGGGCTCTCTCCCCTCTGCCATCGGAAGGGATGGCATAAAATGTGCTAGTTATTGTGAAAAAAGGCACTGGCTGTCTTTGGTTGTCCTATAGATGTGCTGGCTTTAAGAAAATCTGTGGCTTTGCTGCTGATCTGGCATTGATTTCCTGACTGGAAAAGGAAAAATTAAAATTTTTGATTGTGCTGTGGTAGAAACTCGTGTTGATACTGCACGTGGCATTTGTTTGCCAATTTAGCTTTATTCTGTAGAAGTTCAGCCATCAGCATTGGCTACCAGGATAACTGCCTCTGCCCCCAGAGCGTTTCTGTGGCTTCTCTGGGACCCACGGTGTGTCTTTCTGTCCTCAGAGAGTCCCCTGCTCAGGTCACTCTTCAGCCAGGTTTTCCCTTCGGTAGCGGATGATGCTGCCATACAACAGAAACACCCTGATCCCACAGATTTATGATGAATCCCCTTTCTGTCATTCCAAACCACCTTGTTGAGTGCTGCAGGTGGTTCATTTGCTTATATGATGACGTTTGCGTAAAACAGGCAAAATTCTTTCATTTGTGCCACTGTTGTTCTGGAAGAAGAATCCAGAGCAGCTTTATAATGTTTACTCTCTGTCTTTTCCTTTGTACTTTTTTGGAATGACTTTGGAGTGCCTTCTTTTCAAGGTGCTAACCTTGTCACAATACTTGAACCAAATATTTGACTCTCTAGGACAAATCAATCTCGACTTCCAATAATCAAGAAGCATTACTGATTTTTTTTTTTTAACTGTTCCATACTGCTAGTTTATTGAAAAAATGCAGTTTTCAGAGCCCTTTTTTATTTTAGGTGCTAATATAGTGCTCTAATAAAATCCTTAAACTTTGTTTCCAGGTAAGACCTATAAATTTCAGACAGTTCTTTGCTGAAATTGAAACCAAGTTTTCTTTTCTTTCAATGAGATCTGCTTTTCGGGTTTTTGTTGGGGTGGTTTTTATTTCTCAACAAGCAATGTTTCATGTGTTAAGGGTATAAACATTTTTCTGATTATCATGAAATTATTTTCTTTATCTAATTTCTTTCTTTACCTAATTTAGAGCAAAGTTTCCAAGCCATTCCAAGTGATTTCTACCCTCTGCTAGAACATTTAGCAAATGTAGTCTACAGAGGCCAGTAGCTCAGCCAGAAAAGGTATTTTCATCCTGCCCCAGCACAGTGTTTTCTCTCCAGCAAGAACACAGCAACTAGAGGAGGCAAAACTATCCTGGTCGAACAGACAGCCAGAGCTTTACCTTTGTGTCTAGCTCCTGTTTCTGCAGTAACAATTATTTAAAGCACCAATACTTTTCTGCGAAGGGGACTTTTTGAAGTGCTGTATTTCACAAATTAATATCCCGGGAAGAAGCTCTGGCAGCTAATGAGGAAAGAGAAACTTGGAAAGTGATTTTTAGTTCAGTATATTTCTCTGACTTCAGAACTGCAAAGAATCTGCTTGAGGATTAGACTAACAGGTTGTCTTAAAAAACAATCTGTGGCCAGAAAAGGGAAAAAAGGGAAGAAGGGGAGAATATAAAAATTGGAAACAAAGAACAGAGGTTTCATATGTATTGAAAAGGGAGCAAATAGATTGTGAGTAGTAGCTTTCTATTTCTTCTTGTCAAGCTTAAACCATTTACACGTCTCAAAATCATATAGAATACAGTTTGAGACTTAAAATTATCACCAAAAAATTCAGTACCAATTCCAGATTTTTATTAAGCTTCAATTAGGATTAATTTAACAAGTTTTGTGTTGGAGGCCAATAGCTAATGTAAGCCCATATTCCAGAGAAGATTTCAGGCAGAGATGTTTGTTAATAGCAGTAAGTGTCTGTAGTTTGGGTGGGAATTCTGCTTCTGAAAAGTTTGGCTGTGTGTCCACTTGGTCTTGTGCACACACAAAATGGAAGGTAGTTAATTTAATTAACTGCTTAATTAGGGGTCACTTAACCTTCTTCATGAGGCTGCACATAAGAATATGAGCAGCTTGGGAAGGATGTTTCAAAGTCTAATGCATTTTACCCACTGAGTTTCAGAAGGATTTTGAGCATCTAGGTTTTGAAAAATCCAGCTTAAGCCTTTAAGTTGACTTTTGTAGTCCCTGCTCCCCCACCCCCACAGAAAGAAGTATTTGAGTTTTTGAGAAATAAGGCCCTTTGTACTGAATATATTCCTTATCAAAACCTATGCTTTTGCACATATATGTTGGCATGTGTATATATTCCACAGTATTAACTAATTTGGGATTAGCTAAATCCACTAATCAATGGATTCAAAGGTGGGAAGCTGAGCAAAGTAAATTTGAGTGAATTAGAGTTGACATTTGTAAAAGAATAGACTACAGAAGGTAAGTTAGTGTGTGTGAAGTGGCCACAGAGGTTGTGCTGCCCTTAATCAAAACGACCGACGTGAATTCTCTCTCTGAGGCTGAGGGGATGAAATTAGACGTATTTAAAAGTTAAAGTGTTAAGTGTCCAAAGGGACGTGGTGATTAGAGGAGAACTTGCTCTTTTGACAGAGTATCGCAGCCCAGAGATGCTGGCCTTGTGCTGTGGCAGGTGAGGGGATGGTGAGTGCAGGATGGTGTTGATTCTGCAAGCAACTGGGAAACGAGATAAAGCCGGAAAGGAGAGCTGGAGTCTTGTCTCCGTGCTTGGGAAACGGCGGTGTTGAGCAGTGTGCTGGAAGCTTTTTGGAAAGTTTTTGTTTGTCAAAGGCTGCTGTGCAGCGTTATTTGGAAGGGCAGCAGAAAGTAGGGCTCTGAAGAGATCCCTGTCGGTCATCGAGGCTGACCTTTAAGGTGAGAACCAAAGATGACTTTGAGCAGCGTGGCTGTAACACAAATGGATGGCACCAATTAACAGCAGCCTAAGACTTGACTCAGCGTCTGGAATAACCTGGGGAGTGGAGAAGAGAGAGAATTCTTCTTCCCACACAAGGACTGGCCTGATTGCTGGAGCTGGCTCTCCGTGCTCTCGCCAAAGATAGCAGATGATTTTTAATGACCACACCTATTTAGGATTGTTATTTTATGTCTCATCCAATAAAGGATAGAATAAATGTTGTTCTGTTTCAGAAAAATACAACGGGCAGGGTAAATGCTTCCAAAACTAACAATCTTTTAGAAAAATAACCCCATTCTGGGGAGTAGCAGACTTGAGCTCTTTATTAGTCTAATGTTTGCGTAATGTGACCGCTGTTAATTTCAGTAGTATTTATCGTGCCAACTCCAGTTGTAAAACATATAGCATCATCTTCTTCTGTTTCATTTCCTTAAAAAATATTTTTTTGATGGTCTTATGCTTCATTAAAAATTCCATACTTCCATACGGTGTCTCTCGAGGCTGGCCCTGGTTGGTCCCTGAGACCAAAGTGTGCTCCAGCCTCGGCTCCTCCTTGCCCAGAAGGGTGGCCAGTTGCCTCCCTAAGTACCACCGTGGTGGTTCCTGGCTGCCCCTCTCCTGCCTCCACCCACCCTTTCGTGGGGTGCTCCTGTGTGGGCACGAGATCGGCCAACCCCATTCCTCTTCCAGGTGACGCTACAGCAGGTCCTGACCCTCAGGGGGTGTCAGTATTGTGATAGAAGATCCATTTGATCTTACCAGCTGTTATTTTTTTGACTCTTTTATTCATTCATGATGTGTGTGCTGACCTGGCAACTTACAAAGGGATGTGAATGGTAGAATTGAAGCGACTGGTTTGCTTCCCCCCAAGCAGAAAGCTTCATTTTTGGTGCAAATGTAATACAAGCCAAAGGAGCAAAGACCATGAGACCTGAAGAAGGCTGGTGCATGTGCTACTACCACCTCCCATCCAGGCAGAGGAGAGCTGGGCTGGTGCTTGGGAGCTCTGCTCTGCTTCTTACACTTTTCTGTTTTTTATAAACTGGGCAGAACTAGCAAATGGACTGTCTGAAGCACAGGTGTATTTTTAAAAAACCCGAGGCTGTTCAAAAAGCATCTGTTTGCTTAGGGACTCAGGAGATTTTGCTTGAAGAACCTCTTAATCAGTGAAACTATCGTGTAAACAGCAAGTTTTATGCAGTGGTTCTGCAGCTTATATTATTGCATAATTACAAGTTTGGGTTTAGAATTGTTGAATTTACATGATTCTTGTATTAAAATTTGCAACAGGGAGGCTTCTGGAGTGCTTTCCAGCATTTGCTGAAGAATTGCACTAGTATTTCTTATCCTAGAGAGAGCAGGAATGCGAACCGGCACACATGGCATTAATGAAAGCCATTCTGGATTTTTGAGATTACTTTTCTTTGGTGAAAGAGTAACTGTTTGCAATAGCCATCTTTATTTGCAAGGTATGCGTGGTCAGAGGGTTCTTGGTGTCCTCACAAAGAGCAGCCTCAAAACTGGCCAACTGGATGATTTAGAGCCCACGCTGTTATTACTGTCCCCAGCCTCCAGCCAGCTTTGTGAAACCGCAAGAATCAAACAAACAATAGCATTGGTTTGGTAGAAAAGATTTTTTCCTAAGCCTGAAAGATGTCTTTTGTTGTCCTTCAGAGAATGGGGAGGGAGGAGAATTCCACTGCGTTGAGTCCAGTCTCGAGAGAGCAGAGGAACGTTTGTCTTTTGTGTGATGGAGCAGGATGGCAGCGTGGCTTGGTGTGACTTCTTCTCCTCATCTTCTGAAATGAGTTCCTGCCCGTCCTGTGCTCATCTCCTCACTGGTGAGAACTTAACACCGTGTCTTGCCCAGTGTTGTGTACATTTCATGGGCCACCATCAGCTGTGTAACCCAGAACTGCTTGGAGGTGTCCAAAACTACTCGGGTATCCTGGTAAAGGTCTGGGTTACACAACGTGATTTGAATATTCCCCAAGCTTTCTTTCTGAAAACCTTTTTTCAAATAGAATAGAAGCAGATTTTTATTTTGTGTTAAGTAAAAAGGAAACATTTTCCCAGAAGCAAATGCAGTTTTTGAAAACTCCTGTCACATTTTATACAAAACTAAAGGCAAACATTATTAGGACAAAATTGAAACAGAGTCTTAATGAATCATTTTAGTACAATTTAAAAAATGCATCCTATGGAATTCTCATTACAACCCGACATCCAAGAAGAATTGAAGCAGTTGAAAGCAAACTGGAAGTTTTAGTATTTGGCTTCAGTTGTTGTCTTTTTAAAACCTCTAATTGCTCCTCTCAGTTGTCTAAGCTTCACGGAACACGGATGAAAGAGGTGACAATTAGAAATAACTTAAGTGAGGTGATGCTTAAAAGAGTCGACTTCACCAGAGCTTTTCCTATCTTAAAAACGTGGAACTGAAATTTTTAAAATGTTTCTGTTCTATGTTAGGAAAGAATGGCTGCAGTTGATTTCTGTGTTATGGAGCCCAGATGAGCCATCAGGAGTCTGTCAGAGAGAGATGGTTTCCATTTCCACCTGGCTCTCTCTGTGGAGCCAATTAAGCCCTTAACAGTTTTGCAGCCCTATCGGACACTTAGTAGAGTCTTGCAACTGCTAAGTCATGCAAAGTCTGAAGGTCTTACAGCCTAAAATACTTTAAACTAATGGTAAAACACTGAAAACAAACCTTTCAGCACTGTAGAAGAAAAGTCATTGGCAATGCATGCTCTCTGTCTGATAAAAAACTTTAAAATTTAAACGTACCAGTAGAATCTTTAGAAAATGAAAAGAAAGGTTGGCATAGGAGTCTGGTGTGGAACCAGCATTTCTTGGCTGTGTACAAATTCTTTCAAAGAAACATTTGGAAAAGTTCTTTGCAACATTTTTATTGTGTTTTTCTTCATCAGTTTCATTGCCAAAATAATTTAATGTGGGTTGAATTCTTGCTCTCCCTCATTCTCTTTAAGTTCTTTGACATGAGCATCTCGTCTCAAAAAAAGGCCAGTTTTATCTGTTAGACAAATTCAGGCTCTTTATTTGGAACATAATGGCAGGAACCATGTGCTGTAGCCCAGACAGATTTCCAAGGCTGTGGACCAAGGCTTTACATCCTGTGGCTCAGGAACCTTTCTGCTTCTTCACTGTGGCAGAGTGAAGTTTAAATATCAGTGGTCAGAGTGGTTAGTGAGTTGTATGGCACCAAACTCGGAATAATTTGGAACTTCTGTTGAGCAATGGTGGGTTTTGAGAGTAGAACAGGTAATTGTCCATCTGGGCTAATATCCCAGTTGTGGATGCTTTAACACAAGGTGTTAATCTTCCTTTCCTTAATAGACTGATAATTATCTAACACTGTAGCCATGGTGGGGTTGGAGCAGAGGGTTTTTTCTCATCCTGCCTGGTGATCACCGTGTGCCATGGTGATAAGGGTTGATAGTCCCAATAGTGCTTGTATAAGGTAACAGCAGTTGATATTTATTCCTTTTCATAATGGGGATTGTGTTTATGTTTTGCAGACATCAACCAGATGAGCTGGAATCTTACACGTATTCCAGCAGCTTTTTGAAATCCCCGTGCTAGTTTGTCTCCACAGTCTCATCAGCTCTTCTGCAAGTCCTGTACGTTTGCTTGAACCCCAGCATGACTGATCTTCTCGCATAACGGTGAGATCTGGGTCTTTTCATCCATGATGAATAAAGTCCTGTTATGTCTAACAAGATTGACCCCAATCCTCCCACACATGACACGCAACGCTCCATCTGTGCAAATTTCAGTAATATTGTTCTTCACTCTAAAAAGTCTCTGATTTTATGAGTATACCCAGCTCTGAATTTTTTGTGAGCCATG
Organism: Gallinago undulata; assembly: GCA_026546715.1. Taxonomy (NCBI): domain Eukaryota; kingdom Metazoa; phylum Chordata; class Aves; order Charadriiformes; family Scolopacidae; genus Gallinago; species Gallinago undulata. The sequence goes on from JAOTQQ010000032.1 coordinate 1,324,981, forward strand.
AGCACAAGCAGTTTTTATTTCCTGGCTCAATTCAGGAAGGGCACAGAGAAGTTGTGATGGCCCTTTGCTGGTCTGCAATGACTCCAGGTGTTTTGTGGGAGGTGCCTCCCGTTGGTCTAGAAGAGCCATCAGTAGTTGGGATTAAATATTGCAGCTTCCAAGGCTGGGATTTCTTTGCAGAAGCAAGCTCTTTATCTCCCCTTCTAATTTACTAATAGTCTCACTTCCTCCCGTTTCTTGGATTCCTTCCAATCTCGTCTTAGCAGCAGCTGTGACCAAATGTGTGTCTTCATTAAGCTCACTTTGTAAATCATTTGCTCTATCCCTTTTGGAATACTGGAATGACACTGATCGCAGTTGTCTGTTCCGGATTAATAGGCGCTGTGTCTGGAGATGCAGTTTTCTTGCGCTGGCGTGTGAATGAACAAACAGGATTTAGTTCTTGTCTCGTTTGTGCTTTTTTTCCTCCCAGTGCCTTTGGCTGGAGCATCTGGGCAGTTTGTCTGTGGTGCTTGAAAGCCAAAGTCAATGCCTTCCTTATCTCCGAGGGAATGCAGGGTTGGACAAGGCTGTGTTTTGCTGGAACCCAGCGTTGTCCTGACTGTGCAAGAGAAAACCAAGATTTTCAGTCTTGGCAGCACCCACCACACTCTTGCCTTAGGTCCTCAAGATCAAAAGAAAGAACTCTGAGTGACAACGATATCTTAAGTGCCATTATGCTTTGCAGGGCATGGTTCCCGCCGTGTGAAGGAGATCAAAGGTTCCAGAGAGAAACCTGGCTGCCCACATTCCAGGAACTGGGCACAACGGGGACCCTGCAGCTGCGATGCCTGTGAGCCACCCCTGTGGCACCCCAAAGCAAGGTGAGCCTGCTGGAGGGTCACGGGGAGTACTCCTCTTAAAGCAGAGACAGAGGGATTGTGGAGAAGAATGAAATACCAGAACTCAGAGGGTTCCATGAACACCCTCCGAGGCTCACGGTGAGTGCAGAGTCAAAGGTATTTGCTGAAGATACTCTAGATAATGGAGAGACTGAAAATGATGATAGTTTTTATTTTACTTTTAGTTTTCTTTTTTTCAAGTTGACATTTGTAACAAAATGAGAATGGCCATACTGAGGGTTATCATGTCTCACCTCCGGGCAGTAGCTTCGTAGGATGTCCTCATGGTGTTCCCTGTCAACGTGCAGTGATCCCTCCAGACTTGCATCTGTAAATCTTAAACATCTGATTTGGGTGTTTATTTTTTTCTTGTATACAGTTGCAAGTGGACATGATTTTAATTCCTGTGAATGTTAACAAACTCTTCTGACAAACCTTAGTTGGCTTGCTGATGGAAAAAAAACAGTTACCATTTCTCACTCCTAATTTCATTTTCTCTAGTTCTCTTTCATGTATTGCAAACCCAGTCCCAGGAAGCCTGATCCATAGCAGGGTTTCCAGCAGGGCTCAAGTCCATCTCATGTTCTTTTCTTTCTGTGCTTCTGGTGAAACCAGCGTTCACCAGGAGCTGTACAGTCCATTGTCCATCCGTCCAGGGGCTGTATGGAGAAGTCTCCCATCCTGTGAGCAGCCACCCAGATGGGAAGCGATGAGTGCTTTATCCTTGGGTATTTCCCCACTCTGCTGGTACCACACTGTGGGGCTGCTTTGTCATTTCCAGCGTGACACCACTGAAATGACATCAGCTCCAGTGTTAGGTGACCTAGTCAAATGCTTTTCATCTCTGCAAAATATCTCCAAATCCATTGAACTTCAGATGGGGCCCAGTGTTGTTTGTACCTATTTTTTTCAGTCCTTTGGCTTCCCTTCTATCTTTCCAAATAAGAACATGGGAGGCCTTTAATTTTCTGCGTCAGAACTGGCGATGGGATAAAATCTAAACTTGTTTGCCTTTTTCCAGCATGCGTTGCATTCACAGACCGTGAAGAAGTTTGTGTTCCACCAGGGCCATGGTAACCACTGCCAGATTTTCACTTCATGAACCAATTTTCATTTTCAGTGCTATTATCAGACTGAAAAACAATCCTTTTATATGCCAAACCTGGCCCTTGCTCCAGTTGCTACTAGGATTGGCAAACGCTCCAGGAATCTCATGTTCTGACTTTGTTCCAGCATTCCCCAGTGATTCAGTTATTTCTTAGAAAAATATGTTCCATTTGAAATGAAACACCGGCCATGGTAGCATGCGTTTGTGTAGCAGCTCCTACCCTGAAAGATCCCAACTGACCATGTGTACTGGTTCCCATCCTCATTAGCACACCAATTGTGGTGTGACCGGGGGTATTTCCCGCTTTTCCAGTGCAGTTGTTGGGGCTGGAACCAGCAGGAAAGTGAGACCTTGAGCACTTGGGGAGAAGGACAGAAGGATGAGGGAGCCCGAGGAAGACCTCTCCCTCCCCTTTTCTCTCTGTCTGAGGAGCGCAAGATGTTCCTTGGCAATTGAATGTGATGAGAAGTGCTGTTTTATCTCACCCGAGGTCAGCCATCTCCCTCTCTCTCTTTGATAGGATGTACGGCTGGTTTAGGCGCTGTTTAAGACAAAAACCTAAGCTTCCGGAACGTAGCATCCTCCAAAAAATCCGAGTCAAGCAGAAGTTTGAGGTTTTTGGGAACGTGGCCTTTAGAGAGTGGAGTCAGCTCTGAAGGAATAAGGCGTTCCTCCTTCCCAGTGAGGCTTCTTCCAGCTCGGGGCACTCGTTATCCACAGCCCGGGGAGCCTGTGCCTGACCTCCACCTCCAGGACCGGGGGTCCTGTGTGCGGGACCCAGTCCCGCTGCCTGGCCATGGCGGTACTGAGCAGGGCAGGTCACCCTTCAGGAAACATGGATCAAGTGATCTCGATCAATGTTCTTACTCTGGGTTGTTTGCAGGGCTGGAAACTTGCCCTCAGCAGGACTTGAGGCAGCCTTTTTGGGTTAGGTCATGCTTTGCGAAACTTCTACAGATAGTAAAAGATCCCCCAGGGTAGGAGGTGGGGAAAGTGTTTGGGCTTTGTGTTATTTTGGTTTTGTGGTTGTTTGTTTTTATTGAAAAGATCTAATTCTCATATGCAGGTCTGCTAGGAAGCTTTGGTTTGTTTTTTTCCCCTTTGAGGCCGTATTTCCATTCTGCTTGCTGGTGTATATTCATATTCACTTGACTTGGGCATCTGGGATAAGTTCTGAAAGGCAGCCAAAGAGACAAAGTGACAGAAATTATACATAGGTATCTTATTTTTGGTCTGTGCCCGTATAGGATGGGCACACACTCATAGCAGGTACTGTGGTGCTGCTCTTTATTTCTTCCTCTTGATTTCTCCCAGGTACGCAGGAAAAATGTCTCCTCATTTCATAGAATAGTAATTTCCTTGTCAGCCTTCAGCTATAAAAAAATGTGAGCCTCTCTCAGGCAAACTTCTTGTATATCTAGGCAGACTGATGCTTCTCTTCGTCCCAAGACTGACACCAACATTAAAAGGTTTGTAGGAACTTGAGCCTTTCTCCTTCTCAGATTCAGGTGCTTTCTCCTTCCCAGATTCAGGTGAATGACTGAATGGGCTGCCCAGGGAAGAGGTTGAGGCACCATCCCTGGAGGGGTTCAAAAGACAGGTTGATGTAGTCCTTAGGAATATGGTTCAGTGATTTTTGTCAGGGTTAGGTTGATGGTTGGACTAGATGATCTTTAAGGTCCCTTCCAACCTAGACAATTCTATGATTCTGTGATTCTATGACTGTCACTTTCACGCTCATGCTCTGGGTTGTGAGGTTTGCAAGGGCTGGCAGGACATAAAGAGAAAGTGCCATTTGTTTTATGTGGAAACTTAGCTGCTCCTAGAGTCAGCTATGGGAAAGCTGGAAAATATGGTAATGATACTTTCATAGCAGAGATAGAACTGGGCCAGCCCCGGTGGCACCAAGCTGTGGCGCACAGTGCCCAGGAGCACGTGGTGCCAAATTGTATGGAGCCTGATGTCGGGGATGGAAACGGGAGGAAAATCGGGGCAGAGCTGATGCCGGCTCCGGTGATGTGTCCGTCTGTCTGTCCCTTCCCAGGGAAGGCAGTGGGAGTTTTGTGGGAGGCTGGAGAAGCACATCTTTGTGCACCCAGGGCCGGGGGATGGATGCTGGAGGAGAGGGCTGCAGAGCAGTGGCTGTAGCAAACCCGTAATGATGTTCTTACTGTCTTTGCTGGGGGATGGAGCATGTCGTTAGGACAGTCTCCAGCTCCTCTCCCTATACCCAAAGTCTGGGGGGGGGTTGCTGCTCTTGGGAGAGGTTTCTACACAGCAGTCTCTTTATTTGTGTTTTATTTGGAGCGAGTAACCGGAGGGAGGCTTGGTTCTGGGTAGGGAGGAGCGTGTCAGAGACATATGTTAGCTTCCAGCATCTACAAACATGGTGCTTGTCTTCGCTAAAACCACATCCCCAGCTACTCCCTAAAAGGCCCTTTTATCAGAAGTATTGCAAACATGGGAGCTGTCAGCGATCCTGCTCTGCTCTGACAGCCTTCCCGCTGCTCCTGGAGAGCCGGGACCTGGAATGGCAGATGGACAAAAGTGTGTGCTGCCCTGCTGCTCAGGCCCAATTCCTCCTTAGATTTAGAATATCATAGAATCATAGAATCATTTTGGTTGGAGAAGAACCTTGGGATCATCGAGTCCAACCATCTACCCTACTCTACAAAGTTCTCCCCTACACCATATCCCCCAACACCACATC
>JAOTQQ010000032.1:1329779-1348809 GCA_026546715.1 Gallinago undulata
ATTAATGTTGGCCCAACGATCCAATCTATCTAAGTCTCTCTGTAGAGCTTCCCTGTCCTCATGTGAATCAACACTCCAGTGTCTTATGAAGATGCTCTCTGAGATACAGCCAGTGTGTGTCTTGTGTGGTGAACTGTTGAGTAAATAGAGGCACGGCCAGAAGTTTTGCAGAATTCTACCGAGCTGGAGATTTTGGTATTCTTTTCTGCTTTGCTATGATTGCCTTTTTGATGAGCTATGAAGCAGATAGTAATCATTTATTTAGTAGGAAATTAGATCCTTAGATAAGGTTTTGTGGAGTGGCAATCAAACCTTATTCATTAACTGATTTGTCAAGGTTTTATAATTTCTATAGAGCTTTATTAAATTCTACTCACACCATCTTGCTGTCATCCACACGGGTCTGCTGGTAAGGTCTCCGGTCTTATTGTGTGTTTCTTAGTGATGATAAAATGAATGATCTGTTAGGACTGCTGTGCTTAGCGGACAATTCACATTGATGTTGGCATTTTAAGACAGGAGAATATTGCAAAAACCCTGATATTCCACAGTTTAAGCAACACGTTGTCAGATTTTAATCCTGATTTTTTTTTTTGCATATTTTATTCAGAACACCTACACTTTACTATTAATGAGAATCTTGTTTCAGTAAAAAGTTGTTTAAAAATAATTGTTAGAAACAACTGGAGCAACTTGGATTAACCAGCTCTGAGCGTATTTCTGGAAAGCTGAAAATGGTTCCTTACTAGGAAAAGGAAGACCAATTCTAATGATGCCCTTAACTTGCAATGAACTATGTGTCAAAAGGGTGTCTTGACTTTCTGAGGTTCCTGACCGCAGCCACATGACCTTCCTGATTTGGCAAGGAGGATTTTAACAAGTTTATGATGGTTCACATGAATCCATCCAATATTTGGTCTCTCTTGCTGCTGAGGAGCTCTTGCTGTAAGTAGCTTAGGTAGAACACAACTGTGTTGCCCGGAGAATAAAACATGGCCAGGAGACACAGGCTTTTTAGGTGAGTTCATGAAAAACCATACAGAGCAAGATTTTTTGAGTTGTTTTTTAAATACACTTACAGCCATCTGCATCCTCCCCAGCAATGACAGCAGAGCATTCCTTTAGCTGTTACACGAGGCAGGATCCCCTTTCACAAGTGCTAGAATGTGCAGTCGGTCCAGACATCTGAACTGCTGGAAAAAAGGCAGCAGGTTTTTTGTTGTTGGTTTTTTTGGAAGTTTTTTTAGTTTGCTTTTTTGTTGTTGTTGTTGTTGTTGTTTTGGTTTGGTTTTGGTTTGGGTTTTTTTTTTTTGTTTGTTTGTTTTTAATCAAAGCGCTCTGGATTTGTGGGGTCAAAAGCATTTGGACACCCTGCAACGAGCAGATAATTTGTAATTAAAGATAGAGGTTATTTCAGATACCAACAGAAGGGAAACCACAAGCCAGCTGTTTTGATGTAGGTGGCATGAAGACTTTACAGCCCGTATAAAACTCTTGGAGAAATATTGCAGTAAAAAATCCTTTCCGTTGCGCTCTTGGAGCGTGTCAGCAAGCGCTGGGTCGATACAATATAATATGTTAACACACTGAAGTCCAATTATTAAAACAGGATTAAAGATACTCTGACATGAAGACCGAAGCATTCTGCTTTGGGGTTTTGATCATCAGACGGTTCTGGGATTTCAGGGTTAATTCTAAATGTCACATTTTGCCACTATTCATTGACGGTTGCAAATAGCTAAGTTTAAAAAAAAAAAAAGAAGGAACAAAAGAGGTTTCAGATATCACAGTCTGTTCCAGGAAAGTCTGCCAAGTCTCCAGGAAACTGAACTTAGTAACTGAAACTATTAAAATCATAAAGTTTTATAGAATTTTCTTTTTATTATGCTTTCATCCTGAGGTATTTAATAGAGGACGTTCCACACAGGATGTCATCCCCTCCTCGGGCTCTATGGGCCGGGTCTCTCTATGAGTGACAGCAGTTTTTACAGCAGACCCTCTATCGAGGTACCGGGGTGCCCCTCTCTGAGGTGTCCCCTGTGCCACTTGGGGTCCATGATACACCCTGGGTCGGGGCCACCACGTGTTTTCACCCTGGAAATTACTATCCTCCCAGGGATGCTCTTCCTTCTGCAAAAGTTGGGGGGAAGGTAACAAATAGATAAAGCAGGTTCTTGCAGGACTGCAGATGGAGTGTGCCATACGGGCTCAGAATAGCAGTTAAAAGGACCCAAATAGTTTTCCATGACTGGTGGGGCTTCAATTAATGCTTTCCTTTTGTGGAAGAAGAATGTGGGACAAGAAAGGAAACAGACTCCTTAGGTGGAGTAAACTTTGCCAATTAGCAGTTATTATTTCTGACAGTTAAGGGTGGAGGAAGAGGCGTCCTCCCCGAACAAATCCAAAGTGTAATTAAATCCATTAAATCCCGAACAAATCCAAAGTCTAATAAAAAGGGGGAGTGGGCTGGGTGATCAGAGCATTGGTAGAGCCTCCCTCTTTTTCAATTCTTTTCTCTCTTTCAGTATGTCAGTTAGACAAAATCCTGTCCTTGCTGTGTGTCTGGGAGGTTTAGATTGGATATTAGGAAAAATTTTCTTCACCGAAAGGGTTGTCAAGCCCTGGACCAGGCTGCCCAGGGCAGTGGTGGAGTCCCCATCCCTGGAGGGATTTAAAAGCCAGGCAGACATGGTGCTGAGGGACATGGGTTAGGGATGGGTTTGTCAGTGTTGGGTTGATGGTTGGACTCCATGATCTGAAAGGTCCCTTCCAACCTGGACAATTCTATGATTCTATCCCTGTATGAAGAGCTGGGAGGATGCTCAGGAGGATGCTAAGCTGTGGTGAAGCACCAGCTCTCGTAGTCCTCTCCATGCCCTCTCTGTCCCCCTCGTTGGGGTGAGAGAAGCCATCTGCTGCTCTCTTCAGTGCAGAGACAGGCATGTCCATGACAAACTGGCAGAAAAGCAGAAAGGAGGACAACTGGTGGTGTCCAGTTCCCTGCAGAACTGTGCTAACCCAGTCCCTCCAGAGCCAAAACTGGCACTGGTGCCACTCCACCATGTCAATAGTGGGAAGCATTGGCATCACTGCATCTGCTCATTCCCATCCCTGCAGGCTCTGCACATCTCACAGATATGGGCAGATGAGGTCCTTGCTCAGGTTCTGCTGGTGGTTCCCTGGTGGCTGGAGCGACGCTGCGAAGAGGCTGCAGCAGGAGAGGCTGGGAGCTGGGGGCTGCTTCAGCTGGCACTCAGAGACTGGCAGGAGATGTTCCTCGTTAGCCCTAGGATCGTGGCAGGGAATGTTTTTTTCCTGTTTGCCCAGTGCCACTGCCTGCCCGGGGCTCACAGCAGCCTTCCTCCCAGTGCCCCAGCCCAGAGGGACTTTCTTACAGCTCTGGGCAATCCTGAAAATGTGGAACTCGTTCCCCCTGGAGTTATGAAATGTGGATGGACTCTTTTTTTTTTTTTTCTTTTTTTTTTTTTTTTTTTTACATTGGAAAAGCATGAAATCATAGCCGCGTTGGCTGGAGTTGTTATTCATTTAACAGTTAAACTTCCATTATGTTTTACCGTTTGCTACATGCCGGCTTTATGTGCTGCAGCTTTATGTATTTTGCAGTTAACTGTTTGAAAGGAGAAAGAAGTGATTTACCAGGAGAGCGCCTTTCTCCCCGCTAATTCTGTGCTTTTCTTGTTGCTAGGGCGATATTTGCTTCATATTGCATGTGGGCATCTTGGAGAACATAAACGTGTGGAGTTTTACTGTCTCATTGTTCGTAAGAGACCGCTAGGAAAAAGAAAAACCAACCCATCCATTGTGATAAATCATCCCTAGTGTGGGGATAACCACGGCTTTATGGGAGCCTGTGACCTGGTGGTGGGGAAGAGAAGTTGCTGAGGGTGATACTGTGTCTCGCTCATGCTCAAGGCATTTTAAATTAGTAACTTCTATGTGTTAGTTTGAAAAACTAAAAAAAAACAAAAAGCCGATACTCATCATTCTTTGAAATCCATAGCAGCCTTTCTGTTAACTTCATTAATCTTGGCCTGTGCTTATTATCTTCTATTTATTCATCAGGAAAAGTTTCCTTAATCTCGTTTGCTTTGGCTAAGCTGGAGGTTTTGTTCTTTTTTGCAGTATTTCTGTGCTGCGTGGTGAAGTTCTTCTCTGAGAAACCCCTTTTCTGAAAGAACCTCCATGGAAGCAGGTGGGTGGACATTATGGCTGTGGATCTGCCAGCTGAACAGAAGTTCACTAAAGCTTAAAGCAAGGGGGTTCTCCTTACTGGAACCACTGGCCCGGCTGGTCATAGAATCATATGGGGTTGGAAGGGACCTCTGAATATCATCTAGTCCAAACCCCCTGCCAGAGTGGGTCTACCTAGAGCAGGTTGCACAGCAACTTGTCCAGGTGGGTTTGGAATGTCTCCAGAGAAGGAGACTCCACCACCTCTCTGGGTAGCCTGTTCCAGTGCTCTACCACTCTCACAGTAAAGAAGTTCCTCCTCATGTTTAGGTGGAACTTCTCATACTCAAGAAGGTTCTTATACTCAAGAGGTGTGGGCCCTCAGTTGCAATTTGTGGCAGTAGCTTTTAGTTTGGTAAATTATGATTGCCTGAGGGACAGGGGAGAAAGGCATGAGGTCCTTCTTCCCTTGCCCATCCAGCCCTTCAATAAGGTGCTTGCAACAGGGACCTGATGCCACAAGCTACAGAAGTTAGAAGTTTTATCTGGTGAAGATGTAACCAGATTGACTACTTGTAACCAGATTGACTACTTCTTACTAAACACGTACTCCGTGGTTATTATTTTTACCTGTCTAGAATGGCTTTGAAAAAGGTGGTGGAAACTCAGCTTGACTCGCTGTCTCGCTCCCTCTCTGGGAGGCGTGTTGAGGTGCTGTGAGGAGTCTCCTGCTGGGCTATTGCACTGAAGTCCTACCCCCATCACACAGGCTTTTAGGAGCAGCACCTTATTTTTAGATCCCTGGTTTTGAGATTGCAGTTTGGGAGTTACTCTGAAGGTTTCAGGCTTTTGGTGGTGTTTCCCCAGTTGAAATAGGAGCACGGTGCCCCTTAAAAATGGACCGATTCAAATTCACACTGATCAATTAGACGAGAAGATAAACAGAAGGCATTTTTGTAATGTTGGTTGAGCTTGTGAGAACTCACCATGGAGACTCACTCCTAGAGTGAGGGGGGCCAGCAGTGTGTGCTCGCAGCAAAGAAGGGCTGTATCTTGGACCGTACTGGGAGAGACATCACCAGCAGGTTGAGGGAGGTGATGCCTCCCCATCTCCTCAGCCCTGGTGAGACATGTCTGGGTGTTGTTTCCTCTCCTGGAATCTCCAGTACAAGAGGGACATGGACGTACTGGGAAGAGTCCACCCACAAAGATTGAGAGCTGGAACTGTTCAACTGGGAGAAGAGAAGGCTCAGAAGGGTGCAATCATTGTATATAAATACCTGATGGGGGAAGGAAAGGAGATGGAGCTCTTCTTAGTGGTACCCAGAGACAGGACTAGGGCCAATAGGCACAAATTGAGATACAGGATAAATGTCTAAATGTAAGAAAAAAAAAAATAGAGTAGTTGAGGATTCTCCCAACAGGTCTCTTGAGGAGTGTCCATTGTCGGAGGGAACTCAAAACCCAACTGGACACGGTGCTGAGCAGCACGTTCTCATTGACCCACCTTTAAGCAGAGGGTTGGAGTGGATCATCTCCACCATCCCTTCCATCCCGAGTCACTCTGTGGTTCTTTTTCTCAGAATTTGGCTTGGGTGGTGCTACATTCACCTAATAGGAACAAAGATTTTGTGGTCGATGTTTTTAACGGTTCATGAAAGTATTTTGCTTAATGAATGTTTTGTGAAGTACAGTACAGTTCTGGTGGGTTTGGTGTTACATAAATTTCTGTTTGTGTCTGTGGGGTTTTTTTTTGTGTTTGGTTGTTTTGATGGTCTGTGTTTTGGTGGGGTTTTTTTATATCAGTGCCCATAACATAAACTAAATTAAAATTAGCAGGAGCTGGGTTTTAAGCAACGTGTGACACAGCTCGTTATAAGGCATGTCTTGTAACTAACTGTCTTTTAGTACCTCGTAAATGATTTGGGGTTTGACTCTGAACGGAAAAACAGGGATGGCAGAGTGTTTTGGATTTTTTCTTGGTTTTGGGGGGGTGGTATTTTTTTGCTTTCAATGGGTAACAGACTGATCCTGCCTGCCCAGAAGTCGAGGAAGTATTTGAGGTTCCAACACCACTTTCTTGTTAAACACCTAAAAGTCTCAATAGCTGTTGAATATAGAGTGAATGCAAGAAGAATGGGAAGAACCCAGACAATAAACGTGTGTCTGGGCTTAAACTGTCCAGATTGGGGCCATCTGCTGGGAAGGAGCAGACCCTGGTGTGAAGAGTCCAGAGGAGGCTCCGAGTGTCCTGGGGCACCACTAAGTGACATTGTCCTCGGGGCCACCGGTCGGTTGTTCACGGGGAGGGAGGGGGAGGTTGGGTTGGTTTGATTTAAATGTCAGGTTGTTTTGAAGCGTGGTCTGTGCAGTATGTAGGTCAGTGCTAAAGGGCCAGACTGTATCTGCAAAGGTGCTGAGAGTGATTAATTTCCCTGGACAGAATTCGAGGGGTTTTGGGTTTTTTTCAGTGTGCGCTGAAGCAAAGCTGCACATTCTCATCCATCATGGGCTCAGGTTTCGGACCGTCTGCCCAAAGGGGAGATTTATCCTGGCAACCACTGAAAGGGAAACGCTTGTGGATTGGCACCAGTTTGTGCATTAAAAAAAAAAATTTTTTTTTTTTTTTTTTTGCGGCGTTTAGGGTAGCTTTTCAAGGATGGTTTATTTACGTTTCCTTCTGTGCTCTCGAACCATTTCCATCAGCGAGAGCTGGTATTTGTGTGCTTCCCAGCAGCTGCCAGGCTCCAGGGAGAACGTGGATGAGCCTCTTTCCCTGCCCGAGCGAGCTGGGACTGGAGGGACAGACACCATTTTATACTGGTCAGGCAAATTCAGGTGATTTTGTTACCTCTAACTGTGAAATCACGCGGGGTAGATCACCTGGCCTAGCTAACATCTGGATTGCCCAAAAAATACATGCTAAGGGTACTGTATTATTTTAAATGTAATGAAATTTTTTTAAAAAAATGGAATATTTAGGGAAAATTTAACAAAATCCCATTAAGAGTCCTTCACGTGAACCCTTCTCCCCCTCGATCCCAAGCAGTCGGACCTTTGTCAGGGCCTTGCAGTCTCAAACAAAACAGTTAAAATGTGGCTGATATGAAGTTTTAAATGACAGTAGAACAGTCTGGAAAAATTATTTGATATTCAAAAATATTAATGTTAAATAGTAATCAGAAGCTACTTCTTTTACTGCTTGCATATGCAGAAATAGCTTTTTAAAACAGAGTGTGCAATTGTCTCCCAGTCCATCTTCTCCTGCTTTATGGATTGATAGTGGTCCTCAATTGTAACGAAGGAACGTGTCTGGAGAGCCTGGTTTTTCACTGTGAGCACCACGATGCCTCAACACAAGGGCTGTGTCGGCTCCTCTTCCTTCTTCCCTACACCCTCAGATCCGCAGAGTCCCGGGCAGATGAGGAGCAGGTGGAAGAGGTGAGGTGAGGTGAGGATGCGAGGTGCCCGAGAAGGTCCTGGATGATTTTCTGTGCCACGTGCTGCGAAGACACCTGGAAGATGCCTTTGCTCAAGAATTTGTGCCCGACAGATTCCTCCCCAATCTTCTCCTGGTACCTGCACGGGGAACCTGTACTCCCATCTTCAGGGAGCGCGACTCCGCCGTTTAAGAGAAAGCTTGCAAAAGGTGCTATTTACTGAGCAAAATGTGTTCTCCTGGAATCCTGATGGATTGATTTATGGCTTCTGCAGTTTTTGCTGGAAGCTGCCGCAGGGTGGAATCGTGCCCTCTGGGTCAGAGATGAAAGGAGCTGGCCAGGAACGCGGGGGAACTGAAACAATTTTTTCCGAAGGTACAGTAAAATTGTAGCTGTTGTGTTGAAATGCCCTGTTTTGCCTGGTCAGTAAAGACGACTAAGTCATATTTTTGCAGCAAAGAGAATAGTTGGATTCTTTGTCAGGGGACATCTTTTGTTGCTGCTGGATTTTTGAGGCGTCCGAGTCAAAAACTGTTCTATTTTGACCTCTTTTTCTTGAATTGTGAAAAAAAAAACATGGTCTGGGATTGTGTTTGTGTATAAGTGTGCGCTGAAGAGCTTGGGTGTAGATGTTTGTCCCAAATCTGTTCGTGGGCTGGTCAGCACTGACAAATTATTCAGCCTATGAGGCTGACCCCGTGGTTGCTGGAATTAGAAAAGAAAAATAATGAATTGGAAAAGAAAAATAACGCAGGTGTCTTAAGTTTGCGTCCCCTCTGAAGTTTGTGAAGCGTTGCCACAGCAAATCAACAGCCCTCCTGCTGCAGAGTGAAGTCTTGCCCAAATCTCCCAGTCTGGGATGGGTGAGGGTGATGCAAAGAAAGGAAAACCAAAATCAAGCTGTAGGAATCATCCTCTGGAACCAGCTCTTCCTCTTCCCGGGGTTAGAATTGAGAGGGAGACAGTGGCTGCTCTCGGGAGCCTGTGCTTTATGTTAGGGAAACCCCAGGGTTTTCTCTGGACACGCTGTTTGAAATCCCAGCAAAGCCCTGGGACCCTCTGGGAGCTCCACAGGTGGAGGGAGGGAGGGAGGGAGGAAGGAATCACCAGGGCTCTGACCTTGGAAGGCTCCTTATCTTTGGATATTTCTGTGTCCACTGAAATGGAGGTTTTAATGGGGACCGCTCCAGAAATGCCACTCTGGGGCCAGAGACCTTAGGAAACATCCCAGTTCTGACACCCAACTGAAATATCACAGATGCTGGTTGTAATAAAACGGAAAAGGGCTGGGAATCTTGATGAAATCAAATTGAGATACTGATTCTATTGCTTAAATGGCAGCTTCTGTAAGATTCCTAAAATGCTTTATTTGAATCAAAATCCCCAGATCCCCTGTGTGTTATTGCTACGTGGAATGCAAGAGAGCAGCCAGGCCCGTTTCACAGGGAATTCCACTTTGACAGAAAGAAAGAGCCTAGTACCAGAAAGATCTTAGGAGAGATATGTGAAGAGCTCCCTCAGTTCATCCCATTTCTCACCTCTGTTTATATACAATACTAATTCTTTTCCCGAGAAATCACAAGAAACTCTGCATCTGAGCAGAAGGTGAGGAGATGAGGGCTTGAGGTTTGACTAGTCTATAATCTGCAGAGGATGTCTACAGTAAGTGTATTACTGGAATTAAATATTTTAATATGATAGCATATAATTTCCAAATCATTTCTTCTGACCCAGTAGAATTCTGTTTTCTGAAGGAAGAAAAAAACCCACCACATCACTGTTAAGGATACTTAAAGAGGTTTTTCATTGAGGACTCTGCCCTCAGAGGATTGTCATTCTGCCGATGGCTCTTGGGGTCTGATGTATTTTCGGCTCGTTGAAGGTATTTATGGTGGGAAAAGGCATTTCAGTGTCGAGATAAAAGCTTCACTCCTGAAGCATAGCTTGGGAGCTAAGGGACAGTGACAGGAAAAAGTGCTGGTAAATAGTTGTGCTTTGTATGGGTTTTGCCACTGCTCAAATCACACCCAAATCCAAGCGCTGCAGGATTTTAAATAGTCTGCATATACTCTTAAAATTCCGGATTTCAGCTGAAACTCAAACTCTTAAAACAGTATAAAAGAATCTCTGCTGGAGAGATTTCCAGCCAGGCTGAAACACAACCAGTACTGGAATTTTCATTTGAAAAATCTGAGCTTGCAAAACTGCTTTGTGCCCTTCCAGGCCGTTAAAGTCTGGACGGTTGAAGATAAGCAACTCAACTCCCTGGATTTATTGCAGCTAAATCTAACTTGCAGAGACTGCCTTGCACCTCGGACGCATCGCCCTTGTCAAGGGGCACGTGTGGACTCAGAGTTGGCAGTGAGTGATCCTGGTTCTCGATTGGCACGGATCATTTTCCACCATCTGAAGTGACCCAGAGATCAAAGATGTGCTTCGATGATAATTTTCAGTTTGGTGGAGCGGTTCCCGACTCCCACGTGGGATGGCAGCTTCAGCAGAGTGGATCATCCGTACAAGTCAGGGATGGATGTTCATAGTCACAGGAACAAGACAAAATCACAGCTTTCTTATGCCCCTGTAAATTAAGGAAAGGAGGAATTAAGTGTCTCTGCTCATTTTTTGCAAAATATATCAGAGCTTTGATTACAACTCTAAATTTGATGAAGATTATCCAGTGGGTCCCAAAGGAGACAGACCAGCAGCACAATCCTCAAGTGTCGTTCCTTTTGGAAAAAAAGACTAGAAATAACGCGAGATTGGGGATCCCTTTTTTGGGGAGGAAATGTCCTAAAAGTGAAACGTGATTAAGTTCTTTAATAAATAGGGAAAAACTGCCAATGAATCTGGGACCCTTTGCTGGAACACAGGAGAATTTTGGGATTCATGGTTGCAGGAGTTTGGTCCGTGGGGATGATTTTTGAGTCCTAAGTGCATCCCGCAGAGATGCCTTTTTCTTTTTGCAAAAAAAGTAATACAGAAAATCCTGATTTCATCTTCACTGCGCAGTCATTTCGCAAGGGTTAGCACGAAGTGATAGATGCAGGTTAGGAGTGAACATGGGAAATCCTGCAAATAATAAGGTTATTTAGTCCAGCAGAGATTAGGTATTTATTTTGCATTTTTTTGCTTTAAAAGAAGATTAATCAGCATGAAAAAAATCTCATTTTGAGTGATGGATCTCTTAGTCCTCAAAAGAATAACCACTTAAGTTTAGCCAGAAAAGAATTATTATTTCCTCCTAAGGATTAGATTCTTGAGATACTCATCAAAGCGTGCAAGAATATTACATCACTCTCCTCTGGGATTAACCATTTCAATCTTTTTCTGCCTCATTCTGTAAAATGCCCTGTGAGAATGAACCAGTTCCCTGAATGAAATCTCATTTTCTCTGGCCTTTTCCCTGCTGAAGTACCCTACAAACACAGAAAAGAATTAAACAGAACAGAGGAAACAAAGTTATACTTAAAAAAAAAAATAAATTAAAAAGCCATGACTTGCTTTTTACGTGGCACTCGGTCAGAAATCTAATTTCTCATTATCAGCTAATTTATAACACGCGAACTGACATTTATATTTTATAGCATAAATACTGTTAAAGAAAGGCTGTCGGGATTTTCCCCGAGGCCCCGTTTCCACGTGCACAGCAGATGGCTCCTGGACAGGAGGGACCTTCGTGGTTGGGCACCTTGAATGGGGCGTAAAGCCCAGGTTACTCCCCATTTCTGCTGGATTTATAGAGGGAATAGTGGAAATGTCTATGGGAGAAGGGAGGGAAGGAGAGAGGAGTCAAGATTTGACTCTTAATGAAGTAACCACTGTAAATTAGAATGAACAGTCATGGCAATTAGCTGTAACTGCTCGTTTCATGGAGATGCCAATGTTGTGCATTTACATGTGGGCACCACCTTGGTCTGCATGACAAGAGCCATCACCAGGCTGCAGCCTGCTTTAAATCACCCAGGAGCTTCAGCCCCTGCAAATATTTTAAATATACTCACAAAGTTGGTGGCTATAGTGCGGTATGTCAGTTTGTCGTTGTTTGAATTAAAGGTGGGAATCTTATTCTGAGGTCTCTGAAGTCAGTGGGAAGCCCAAGGCCTGGGTTGGCAGAGACTCCTGAGGTTCTACCTCCAGTAGCAGCTCGTGATGGAGATTCATGGCCTCGTGACATCTGTTTGAAGCCTCAAACTGTTTTTCTGGTAGCAGAGTGTCCCCATTGTGGCAATACCTCATTATACTTGGCAACTGGAAGAGAAAAAAGAGCCAGAAAAATGATTTGCCTTGTAATGTTGGTTATCCTCCCTCCATGTTATTATTATAATATTTTAAATTATTTCTTGTTAATGTGCCCTTGTATTAAATTAACGAGATCTAGCAGATACGTAGAAGGTGGTGTTTCTTCCCCCATAGTGGCTTTATTGTACCCTCAACAGCTTTACAGTGATAACTGGGGAAAGCTCTCCTAGAAATGAAACTTTCGGTGCTTTATCCAGCAGCAGAGTAAAATTTGATGAACAACACGTTCTGGATATCCAAATGTGTATTCAATGGGCTGGTTTTACCAGTTGGTTGGGATTTTCATTTTAGGAAGACAAGCTGTCCAAAACCTATTGAAAGGAAACACGATGTGGTCTGGACTGGTGGTTCCTTATACATCTATCCATTGGGGGTCACTCTGCCCTCTGATTTATACCTGGAAGAGGCATCATTAGAAAAGCTGTCGTATTTCACCTTGTTGAGCTGGCAAGAAGGAAAAGCTGCTGGTTTTTCTTGGGCGTGTGCTGTTGAGTAATGTTGATTAGAGGTACTAGTTCTAGGAATAGTAAAAGAAAGGAGAAAACGTGGTGAAAGTAGAAGAAATCATGACCAGATATTGCTTTCTACCGGTCCTTGTGGCAGCTGTTAATGAGGTTTGGATCAGAACTAGACAAGATGGGATGTTTTGGGAAGAAACAGTCAGAGTTGATTGATCTGAAAATCCGGGGAAGAGCTTTCAGTGGCTTGCTTGGATTCCCAGAAGATGAAAATATGGATCCTTTAAGGCACACATCTCAAAGTTACAGTTCTTTGTTTAAAAGCCAGGCTGCGTGAAGTCAAAAATAAGGAGCCCAAAGCATTGTTTCATTGGAGAATTTAGGGCTTCATGAGGCTCTCCATAATCAACTTGAAACCAGTAGCACTGCCACAGTGTAGTGCTCATTTTCTGCATTGCTGGCACAAAAACGTCGCTTTATAGAGAGCAGATGCTATTGCTATTAAGATGCACATTTTCAAAATGTTTAGCATTCAGTGTGTTCCTACAGTTATAGTCAGATAATGGCTTTTTTTTCCTTTTTTTATTTTTTTTTTAAGTGTAATAGAAATAGCCTTTAAGCAACCACGCAAGAACATTTCTGTAGTTGATGGAGAGGGAGTCAAGCTCTTTGCCTACTCTTATTTGGAAGTATTACTGGAAGTATTATGGGAATATGATAGTAAGCTGTTACTGGAATATGGTAGAGAGTTGCTACTGTTGGAAGTGTTATTTCCATGGTTGAAGAAGCTGTGCCAAGTTATAGTGCTGAAAGATGAGAAAGTTAAATTCACACACATGGCAAGTTCAAATAGAACCAAAGGTTACTCTTCCCAGGCCTGTGGAAAGGCCATCTCCTAGGTCACCATTCATGTTGCCCTCGACTTTCAGACTGCTCCATGGAAAATGCCATTCTAAAGCTTACGGCAGAACTTGAGCTATTTTTATTTTTGCTACAGATATTTCACAAAGCTATAATTTAGGAATTGACTCTGGATTAAATGTATCTATTAAATGCATCTGTTTGGTGAGACATCATGCTGGAAACTTCTTCTGCTTTTGACAGGCTTGGAAGTGTAACAGGAGTGGTCTTTCTGGTTTCCTAAATTCCCTCAGACTTCAAAAGAGCTTTTTATTGTTTTGGTTCGGCTTTTCAGGCTGCAGGAACCCCAGTTCTTAATTTCTGTCAACTTTGTGTGCGTCCTCAGAGTTGTTGTAGAGATCTTGGAGGGTTTGTATTCAAATGAGTGCTCTTCTGTCCTTTCCTTTATATGTAAACATTGTCTAAAACTTGTATGATTTGGGGAATTGTAACGTACAAGATACCGGGTACTCAGCCCTTCATAGGCTTATGGTGGGACAGAGCTCTGTTGTCTTTGTAGTGACACTACAGGACCTTTTTGCCCAAGAGGAACATTTGGATGAAAATCCCATGTGGAAACACGTGTCTTACCCGCACCTCCAGTATTGGACTGTGGATACTGATGTCATTTTTGATGTACATGCTAATTTGCACGTTTTGAGGGTGTCTCTGTGTCCATTTCTGAAAGGGCCAGGGAGGGAAGAACCGGGGAGCTTCCCTGGCCAGAGGGAGAAGAGGTTATGGAGAGAACCTGAGGAGGAGGAGGCTGGGGAGCTCCAGGGCCGTTCCAGCTGGCCTCCACCCTCCACTTTTCTGTCTTGGTCTTGAAAGTCCTCTCCTCTCTGGCACCATGTGAAGTGGGGTGTATTCTTCACAGCCCACACGATGGGAAGTCGGTCAAGGCCAGTGTGTACAGCAAGGGGTGTAGGATGTCTTCTCTGGTTTCTTCCTTTTCTTGGTGTCGTGATGTTGGTACCTGATGGGAGAGGCTGAGGGCAGGCGTGAGCGGAGCCCAGGGCAAGGTACCAGTACAAGGACAAAGGCAGAGTCCGTCCTAAAAGCATAAGAGCAGCTGGTCTGGAGGAGCTGTCTCTTCTAGCCCAGGGCAAGTGGAAAAGCATGTAAGTCTAAGAAAAACAGGTATTGTTTCCTTAGGAAAGTTTGCTTAACTAATGTACTTAATTTGCTAACAGTTATCTTTAAATTAGAGTTGCAATCCTTTGGCTGATTGCTTCAAGATGTATTTTTTTTTTCCTGCAAGAACTCTTAAATCCCAGGAAAATCCCTCTAAACATCTGTTCTGGCTTCACCCAAGATAGTGATGGGTGGCTCCGTGACACCGTAATTAGAGAGCGCTGCTTGATTAACCAGGATCCCTGTCCCCACCTGCTGCCACCTTTTCCACGTGAGCAGCTAAAGTGAAGTAAAGGCATCCATTCCACACTCCGAAACAGGACTCAGGGCTTGTTTTCCCAGAAAATCCTTTATTTTATCAAAGTCTCAAGTTGAAAAGCTTCGATCATGCATACGAGCAGTGAACTTAGCAAAGGGGTCACACTCAGGGGGCAGACGTGGCCTTTTAACCCAAGCATATTAAATAAATACCTGCTGTTTGTCCTGTGACAAAATTCCCAAATACCTGTTTGCCCCCCGTTTGAGTGCCGGTACCAAAAACTACGTTTAGAAGTGACTCTTCCTTTCTGCTTTCCAGGTGCCCTTTCTCTGCCTTCTTCTCTTTTTTTGGTTATTTTGAATGCCTTTCAAGAACTGGCCAGGATGACCCTCCAGTAATAAAAAT
Source organism: Gallinago undulata (assembly GCA_026546715.1). Taxonomy (NCBI): domain Eukaryota; kingdom Metazoa; phylum Chordata; class Aves; order Charadriiformes; family Scolopacidae; genus Gallinago; species Gallinago undulata. The sequence continues at coordinate 1,344,866 of JAOTQQ010000032.1, forward strand.
GTAGGGAATTGGGTGACAGGATCATCTAATTATTTATGGTTCTGTTTCTTTCGTTCCTTAAATTTAAGTGCCTGGCGGCAAGAATTAAGAGAAATAAGTAAAAGTAGGTGTTTCTTTTATGAAAATGTGTTGGGGATGGGCTTCTGCTGTGGATCTCCTGGATCTGACTCAAACTGACCTTCTCCAGCGTTTGGTGCTCATTAAATTGGACTTGTGAGAAATTGTGCTGGAAAACTTGGAATTGTGTCTGGAGTCTCCCAAAGCAGAGGTAGAGCTCAAGCAACACGTGTAAACCAAGGCTACCCCGTAGTCACATTTGATAGCCCCATTTTGGCTTGGCTGGAGGAAGAGGGGCAGCTCGCTGGCTTCAACGGAGGTGTTGCTTGTGCCAAACCAAACCAGCTCTGCTAACGCCAGGGGCCAATTTCTAGGATAAAGAAAGAAAAATAATACCCTAGGGTTATTTCATCGGCGCTGCAGGTGGGTGTTGTGGGGGTGAGTGGCAGAATCTTTCACCGAGACACCGAGTCCTTTCTGCTGAAGAGCTCCTGCTGCGGGATGAGTCGGAGAGAGGAGGAAATTCCTTGCTACTGGTGGAATCCTTTGCGCAGGAAAGCTGGGTTTGCAGATGAAAGGGCTGAGTTTTTTATATTCAGACCCTCTCAGTGAGACATTAAATACACAAGAGGAGCCGTGACATATGGGCCGTGTTCCACAATTTCAGAGCGTATTTCAGAATTAATTACGCTGACAAAATGGTATAAAGAGCAGCTCCAGACTCTTTTGCTTTTTGGCAGCGGTGGGATCTGGCTGCCGTCTAGCAGATGAACATGTTTTTCTGGTTTTATTATTTTGGGCTTGGCTCACATGCTTACTGTACAGATGACTGGGGGAGGTGTAGGGGAGGGGGGCAGAATTACCTACATTAATTAATCAGGCTTAAAATCCTTGCCGTGTTCCCCGGGTTGTGCCGTGGTGCCCGGGGAGCCGGGGGTCGGGAATGGCAAGGGGAGGGGAGGGGAGAGGAGGGGGTTTGCAGGGGGAGCTGATGGCCGTGCGGGATGCAGGGGGCTGAGCTCGGGGGCTGCGGAAGGTTCCAGCCCGCTCGGGTCCAGACTAAACATTTTTGGATGCACCCAGCCCTAGTGCTCTTACTCAGTCTCCTCTGCCAGGGACTAATTGGAGCTGATGATCGAGATTTGTGAATTCCATTTGGAAGGTGATTTTTTTATTTTTTTATTTTTTTTAAAAAAAAAAGGCATTTTACAGGTTTTGGCAGGAGGATATTTTTGGCTCTAAAATTGCAAAAATACTTGCGGTGTAGTTTCAGGTATAAACGTTAATATTCTCTAGATTCCTTCATTTAAAAATGATGTCAATTGCAAACAAACAAAAATCCGGCCCTCTTTCCAGTTTGGTTAACCAAGTTTACATTCTATTCCTTTTTCAGTCTTAAAAAGCCCTTTCCTTCAGGCCTTGTAACACGGGAAGCATTTCTTTCTTTGCTCTGGTGCCAGGCCAGGGGTATACGCTTCTCCCCCAGAACGTGCGTCTTTGGGGCGCCTTGGGAAGCCCGTTGTTGCTCGGACAGTTTGTGTTTGTTCCTTCATCTCTTATAATACACTTTCCATGGATGGACCTGGAATGCTTCTGCTTCATACCGAGGTTTCAGTGGTGTGAACGAAAGGAAGGTGATGTGTAGTCCCATATAATGGATTTTAGGAATTATTTTGTTTCAAATTTGATGAGGAGATTGGAAGCATCTTCTTCCCATCCCGTCTTCAAACTCGTCAGGTACAGGAGGAAACCTTAAGGGCAGGTATTTTAAGGGTTACCAATTGAACAAAGGGGTTTTTGAAGAAGAACTATCCAAAGGCAATCTTTGTTAAAACTAAGGGGGCTTTTGTGAGTTCTTTTGTGTATGTTTACTCAGAAACAATAAGTCATGAAATCTTTAATAATGCAATTTTAATCAATATACATTTCCAAATTATTTTAAAATCATAACCAGGTCCTGAATTAGCATGGAGGGAGCTGCAGAACTGCTGGAATGTGAAACCAGAAGCTGTGCAAAGGAAGACGAAGTTACTGTGTAAAGATCTCCAGGTGAAGGTATTTCTAAGCGTAAGGAAGCCTTGCTCTGCTCGGGAGGAGCGGGGGAGCTGCTGTGGGGCAGGGGTTTGTCTATCGATAGCATTAAAGGCAACGGGACAGCAGTTGCTGGCAGTAGAAGAAGTGGTGGGGAAGTGGGGTACGGTATTTGGGAGCCCTTGCATCTGAAGAAATCCAGAATTGCTGGTTTAAGCCCGAATGCTTTTCTCTGAGATGACCAGACTTCTCAGTATTGGATCGCTCTGGTTGCAAAAATCCTACTGAAGCTGGGAAAAGTTTTAAGAGGTTGGAGTTAAAGGTTCTAATAATCACCATTGCCTACATGACTGTAAGAATCAGAAAAGTGTTGTCTTCTCCTTGTGGTGGAGTTCATTCCGTGCTGTTTCTGAAAGTCACAGCTCAGCTGTCTGGCTGAATGGGAAGAAGTGCAGACTCCAAAGGAAGTTCTCCTCGCTTACTCATGGCTTCATCATTTCTATGGTAAAGCCCATGTTGCCCCAAGTCGGTTAGTTCTGGCTCCCATTGTGTTCCAGCTGCCATAACAGCTTCATTCTGGTTTCATCTCTTCTTCTGAGGAGAGCGGGCTTCCTGCCGGGCACGGCAGAGAGTCTGCTCCCTTGGAGCACCATGAAGGGACAAGGAGGACATGAGGTAGCACTGGCAAGGACTTCATCATTGATGTTGCCAGTAAGAGCACTGGTTGGTTGGTTGAGTTTTTTTGTTCAGAGTCCTGCTCCTCCACTATAGGACCCACAGACCAGTCCCCTAATACCACCAGTAGCTTTCAGAGGAAGACACTCACTGTTTTTGAGGAAATTTCAATCTGCTTTGTATTACTTGTGAGGAAGCTTGCAGGAGCAGTTGTAGCAAGGCTTAACATCACAAGGAGACAAAACTCCCAACGTTTTCCTCTTGTTGGAGCCTCTTGAAACCTCCCAAGCTTATTTCAGATCTCCTGTAGAGGTTTCTAGAGGAGACTTTGGAACAGTGTGGTGACTCTTGCGGGGAAATCTTCTCCTGGAGGGTAATATTCCTGCTTACCCTGCCTCATCTGTGCCCTCTTATTTCTTGGAAAGACTTCTGAGAAAGTGGCAGCTGACCAACTCTAATAGGATCAGCTGTTCTCCAGCTTGGTAGCCACCAGAAATTGTTTGAGGAGGGGTAGACAAGGACTCACAAGCAGCACCTTGTTCTTTGAGACAACTACAAGATTTTTGGAGTGGGTGGTTGCTCTGTCTCCTGTAAGGTCTTTTAAGTGCAGAATTTCATGAAACTTGAACTTGTCCACCCTATTTGTTCACTTTCTTTGCTACGCCCCCAACAGTGAATTTGAAATTATAATGCTAACTGTATTTATAATGCTTAAAAACATGTCTTTCCCTTGGGTCTTCATATAGGAATTTGACTCCTTGGTGATCCTCCTCTACACGAGGGAAGTTGTTGAAGGTGAGTACATGCAAATAGAAAGTGAGATATGGTGAGGATTTTCTGCAAACAAAGGCTAATTCCAATTTCTAGACTGTCATCTGCTAGTCCAGACAGCAGTTCCTCTTGAGACAACATGTCTCATTCTTGTGGCTTTTTGACTGGCTTCTTGTGGATAGATTTCAAATACCTGCACTCACCAGGAAAGTCCCAGCAAACAGTTGAGATCTGCTTCAAGGTTGTCTCAGCTGTTGATCCACTGGGACCAGTTCTGGGCTCCCCAGTTCAGGAAGGACAGGGAACTGCTGGAGAGGGGACAGCAAAGGTCCCCAAAGATGATTAAGGGCCTGGAGCATCTCTCCTGTGAGGAAAGGCTGAGGGACTTGGGTCTTTTTAGTCTTGAGAAG
>JAOTQQ010000032.1:1354346-1369214 GCA_026546715.1 Gallinago undulata
TTTTTTTTTTTTGTGGTTGGACTTGATGATCTCTGAGGTCCCTTCCAACCACCGTGATTCTGTGATTCTGTGAAAATAATGCAGAACTTGCTGCGGTTCTCTGGACTGAAGCCATTAGAGTCTACCTTCGGTGTCCGTCGGGAGCCGGGGGTGTCGTGGTGGGGAGAAAGGGGGTGGGAATCGCTCCAAGTGGTGTTCGTGTGTTTGTCACAAGCAATATTGGATCTAGTTTGGCAGGGCTAAGGCAAGGATTTCTGAAGTGAAATCCCAGTGAGGGCGGGGGAGACCCCCAAACACAGTGTGCAGTGGGAAGGGGCTGGAATCCATTCTTTGGTGACGTAAAATCACAACTGACAGAAATGTGTGTCTCTTATCTGAGTCATCTGGTGCATTATTTTTTTTTTTATTGGTTGGACTAGATGATCTTAAAAGGTCCCTTCCAACCCAGGTGATTCTGTGATTAACACAGGGCTCTGAGGGCTCGAATGTGATTGCAGGTGAGGTTCCCACTGTGTAGGAGAAAGAATCATCAAACCCCATGAACGCTGTAACCCTTTACAGAAATAGCCACACCATTGCCAACCTCCTTATACTGCTCTGCCAGAGCCTCACCTTCTCTTGTGATTTCATGCAATCTTGAGTATAAAACCCTTTTGTTCCTAAAAGTTCAGAGCTGCTTAGTGGAAATTGTGACAGCGTTGTGATTTGTTTTTTTTTTTTGGAGTGACATCCAATTTGAATGGCATGAATTTTTTATTAAATGTTCCATTTACTCTGGGTTAAGTTGCAGCTAAACACAATGTAACATATCCCTAAGAGCAAGCAAGCCTTTTCCAGTTTAGTGAGGATGAAGAAAGTCCACTACTGCCATTTATAGCCCCATCTTTCAGTAGTCTCATCTTGCCATAAGCAGACCATGAGGAAAGTAGCCCGTATTCCAGAGTCTCCAGCTGTCCTGGAGACACGGACGGTACTGGAGCTCCTGCTTTGGTTCTGCCTTTTCTAACCTCGTTTGGTTTGAAGTTGCTGACACGGTGTCTGTGTTTTAGTGGAATCTGAATGAAGTCAAATGTTGAAGACTTAAGAAAATCCTGCCCGAGAATCACGGGTACTGCTCTAGGGGCTGTTCAGACACTTTGAATATATTCACTTTTAGTATTTTCAATATTTGGGAAACACTAGCTGTCTTTGTCTTAATTTTTATTTTTATTTTTCTATGGACTTTTTCTTTTCATCTTTGCATTTAGATTGTTACCTTTTAAGTAAGTACCTCTACCTTTTTCATATTTCACTCTGGTTTGATATTTCTGTTCCCCTTGCTATTCTATACTCTTATACTCCCTTCCTCAGGAAGTATGAACATTCAGGTGTTAATACTGGGATGAGTTTTAGTGCTGTAGTTTCAGCTCTTAAACTTGCAGCCTTCCCTTGCTTTCCTCGGGTGGATGAAACCTGTGTGAGAGCAGTTGCACTGATTTTCTGTGTTGACCACAGGGTAAGCAATTATTTAACATATGAACAGTAGAATTGAGTCTTAATTCTTTTCCTTAATCTCATCAGAACTGAAGTGGACATGGTGCTGAGCCCCTGACTCTGGTTGGAGTAGAGATCTCCAGAGGTTCCTTCTGGCCTTGCTTATGCCGTCAATTTTGGGGTGATCTACTCTACTTTTGCACCCAGCAGATGGTGAGAAGCTGGATTAAATAAAGCTTTTCCACCTACTAAGACACTTCCCTCGTCTGAGAACTGATATTGGAACCCAGATTTCTCTGCCAGGGACCTCCACAAAGGTCAGTGTCTGCTCCAAGCTTTGTCTTCCTCCTTAGCCAAGCCTTTCAAGATTTAGTGGCAGTCAAATGTTTGGCCAAATTCTTCCCTGAATGCTTTTGGTCAACACACGTTCTTAGTATATCCAGAGTGAAATGCAGAGTTGTATCATTTCAGCACAGCTCCCTGTTGTTCCAGTGGAAACATCCAGCTGAAACGGATGACACTTTGATAGGATGTAAAAGAAATCTTCATTAGGATGATATCCTTCTTCTTTTGAAGTTGGTCTCTTTTCCATGGTATTTAGTGCAGGGTTTTCAGCTTGTTGTTTTAACAAATGTTCATTTTTTTCTGAAGATTAAGAGGATTTCTGTATGGTGTGTTTATTTAAAGTATTTTAAGATGTAAGACACACACATCCAACTCAAGCCTCATTAAAAGAACTTAGACCTGCTTCGTTTTCCAAGGACGAAACGGAGCCCAGAGGCTCCCCTTCTATAAAGACAAATCTTTTGTGATGCGTTCCTTTGGGTGACTCCTTTTTTAGAACAAAAAGGCTGGGAATTCTCCAGGACAATGTAACTTTGCTTTTAGAAAAAAATCCATTAACAATTCAGAGGAATAAAGAGAAACCAAATTAAATGTGTTAAGTGCTTATCTTGTCATGATTCCGTGTTACTTGTCATGGAAATCCCAGTCTGTTTTTTACAGGAGAAACCTGGGACAGGGCAGCCTGGCTTCCCCTGGACAGGCTCTCGCTCTGTCAGCTGTAAGATGCAATTGGAAAATATGGGAAAGCTATCATATTCCTTCAGAAAATCAGCCTCCATGCACACATACTCTCAGAAACTTTTGGTCCTATTATTCCTGAAAAAAAAAACCACTTTTCTTCCTGTAATAATTTCATACAGGTGAGCAGTGGGAATTTGAAATCGTGTCTCAGTCTCTGCTGTGCCCATTGGGGATGATGGAAAGCACAGAAAGGAAGGTCCAAAGCAATTGTAACTTTGAATGTAGTCTCCCCACTGCTCCTGACACAAGCTTTTTAGGTAAATGTTCCCAAAGAAAACAGTTGCTTTGTGTAAACTGTGTATATATTGTCTGCTTTAATTATAAAAGCATCAAGTGGCATTTCCTCCCCCATAAAATTCCCTAGCCCTACGTTGCCAGATGTGGCAGTAGGTCCCACAGCTGTAAACCAAACCAGTCCCTTTCCTCACAATCCCAAAAGCTACGATTCTGAAATGCTCTTGGCTATTGCTTCCCCCCAAAAAATTAGAAGGTGGTGTTAGAAAATGATATGTAAACTTATTCTCCAGTTCTTTCTCTCATCTTTCAGCCACTGATAAGCAGTTTGAGAGGGTGATGTGCTCCTGGTACTGCGCAGCGATCGTTTGGAGATGGAGCGGTGCCCTGGAACCAGTCCCCAATGGACCAGGACCGTGTCCCTGCCCGCAGGTAGGACTCTGCTGGCACCTCCTTCCTTGCAAAAGTGGTGCCACTGGAAAAGTGCCACACGGGTGGTGAGACACTGGAACAGGTTGCCCCGAGAAGCTGTGGCTGCCCCATCCCTGGAGGGGTTCAAGGCCAGGTTGGATGGGGCTTGGAGCAACGTGCTCTAGTGGGAGGTGTTCCTGCCCAGGGCAGGGAGGTTGGAATCCATGATCTTTAAGGTCCCTTCCAACCCAAACCATTCTGTGATTCTATGAAAATTAGCTGGGTTTTTGCTCCTCTGGCTTATGACGTTTTACATGTCCCATACGCTGATGACATCCATCTGGGGAGTTACTATGGGGCCCAGACCAGTAAAGAGCTGAATATAAAAGCTGGAAAGGTAATTAATCCTCCTGAAAGCAGGCACCCACGTGCAAATTCAAGTGACTTGTCATGTAGGGTTATTGGACGGAGCAATTTTTCAATTCAAAATTGAACATGGAAGCCACATTTCTTATTTTCTAACTAAAGAAGTGACCTTTTCCTTCTCAATAAGTAAGATTTGCTTGTTCTGTGCACAATATCATTGTTCCTCTGGTGGAACCAGAGTTCTTGTTCCAGCATGGACTGGTTAGTCCCTTTGACTCTGTGTCATTGCATCCTACCGGGGTTGATTTCTTTGTGACATTCTACATGTTTTATTCTTCTACTCTGCAAATGTTACAGATTTGGGTTTCAGTTTCTCTTGATGTAGTAATGGAAATGGCAGCCACCTAAAGCTTTTTGTGCGTGAGCCAGGGGTTACTTTGTCTGAATCTAGGATAGGGTAGAAGACCCTTTTTGTAGGACACTCCCTTAGTTACGTTTCTTTCATTGTAGACTTTTACTAATAAGGAATATTATTCTGTACTGTAGCTATGTTACAGTGATTTTATTATTATTTTTTCCTCTGGGAGTAACATTTCCACGCGTTTGTCTATATCTCTGGTAGCACAGGGGCAGACTGGAACAGATTTTTAAATCCTTGGATGCCCTGTTTAAAGTATATAGTACATGTACACTGATTTCAGCGCAGAGCCCTGCAACAGCCCCAGTGAAGCAGAAACAGAAGATGGTAAGAGGGAGGAACGGCTCAGATTTTGTGAGCTGTGGGTTCGATGAGTGTCACGGGGATGGTTTAGGCACTGCCTTTTCCAGCCCCATCTTCTCTCTGCCCTGGGGTAACCGAGACACTTGTTTGGGGGGGGGTTTCCAGACTGAACACCCACCTTTCGCTCCTCTGGATTCTGCCTCTCTCTAAGATGACTTGGTCCCAAGAATGAACCCGTTGGAGCCTGGAGCTTGAAATTCAAACTGAATCAAAAGGTGGGCACAAGCTCTTCGTGCCGATGGAGTAACTGCCCTGAATTTACTGGGGTTAAAGGGATGTGAAATATTGTGTTCATGAGATCAGAGCGCAGTTTTAGGCGTTTCAAGTTAGGTGTATTTTAGGTGGTTGTTCTAAAGTCTTTAAGCAAGTGCCTTTTTACTGTGCAATTGCTTGGCATGATTTTGGCGTGTTAAGTCTAGCTAGAAAAACGTGTTTGTACCATTTTCTGTACATACTGTTTTATACAGAATGTATATATATGTTAAATCATAACGAGTTAATAGAGGAATTTCTTCAATTCCATTTTAAACTGGAAATGTCCTAAAAGATGGTATCTCTTGAAGGGATTGATTCAAGTGCTGTGCAAAAATATGGGAAGGAACAAAGGTGCAGATAAATGTAATAATGTCTTTTGATATCTGTGCTGGAATGCAGAGTGCTGCTAAGTCGGTTAAATAGCATCATCTTTCAATGGAAAAGCTGCTTGCAGCTGATAATTATAGTGCCTTTGAGAAAGCAAAGTCTGTTTGTTACAGAGCGAATACTCTGTGAACTGTGAATCTCTATCTCACGCAAACCTATTTTAGATTACAGCTCTTTCCAATTTGTATTGTTCAAATAATTGCATTTAGCCGGGGGTCAGAGTTTGGATAGTGCATTCCCAGCCCCTTCTCTGGCTCCAGGGCCAGACCACAATGTCAGACAGCCCGGAGAGCTTTCCTATTTGCTCTGCCTGTTGGATATTTTCAGCGGTGCCGCTCCTTCCCGCCGCAGTCGGATCGATGCAGCCTTTGAGAAGTGCTTCTCCGTGCTCTCCCTCCCCGCAGCCTTGCTTTCCAAACAGAAACATCCACTTAAAATGCAGAGTCTTCATTTAAGACCTCATTCTTCGGGACGAACCGCTTCCCGGTTCCAAGCAGCAAACCACAGTTAAAACACCCCCAGAGGGCTGGTGTGCTCGGCCAGGAGCACAGCTGGGGTCACATCTGGGTGTGCTGGGGTGAGCGGGGGAAGGAAGGAGGGATGGAGGGATGCTGCATCGTGTGAGCGAAGGAAGGAAGGAAGGAAGGAAGGAGGGATGGATGCTGCATCGTGTGAGCAGGGGAAGGAAGGAAGGAAGGAAGGAGGGATGGATGCTGCATCGTGTGAGCAGGGGAAGGAAGGATGCTGCAGTGGGGCTCCTCCTGCGGCTGTGGGTCACCCCCTGTACGTGCTTCGTCCCCCGAGCTCCCGTGGGACAGCCAGACCGAGCAGGGGGACAGAGCTGGAGCCTGTCCAGGGAGCGAAAAGGACCTTTGTAAATGCATTTATCTCCTCACCACAAGCAGCATATCCCACAGCCACCCCCGGCAGGTGCCTTATTGTGAACTCTCGGAATCTGAAATGGAATTCCTCCAGTCATTTGGGTTGGGAAGAGAGAGGCTGTTTTCCTCTCCCGAGTTTTACAGCGAGGGCCCCCCCCTTGGCACTACATCCCTTCTACGCTCCAGTGTGCCCTGACAGTTGAGTGCCTCCCTGGGCACGACGGGCAGAGCCGTGCAGCCCCATCACCTCTCCGCTGGAAGTTGGGTACCTTCAGTAACCTTTGGTTTGGTGAGAAGTCAAGAATACTTTTGGGATAATAAAGTTAGGCTCTGATTTTTAGATGATTTATTTTATTTTATTCTTAAGACAATACAACCCAGCATCTTTCTGCGTTAGTTTCCCTGGGACACCGTGAGTGGTGGCAAACCAGCCTTGCTATTGCTGTCTGCCCGGGGCTTTAGGCTCATTAAGTCAGCTCATCAGTCAGATGATGGTTGTCCCTGTCGCCTCAAACACATCCCTCCTAAGCTCGACGTCAGCCAGAAGACCCTGGTCTTGTGTCAGACCTTTCCAGCACGTGGGTGTTGCTGCTGTGGCGGTGTAAACCAGCAGCATTCATCTTCAAAAAGAAGGCTCTGCCAGGACTCCCTCCTGCAGCCGCCACGCTCCTTTCCTACTTCCCAAAAACCAGTGTTTTCAGCTCAGGATTTTCTTAAGTCACGGTCTTGGCACCAAATACATGGCGGTAAATTTCATTTGGTAGATTGGACTGCACCCAGCGCTGGGATTACACCCTGGGTGTCTGACACCTCCTCTTTTAAAGCACAGAGCGTGTTGGAGTGCAGAGATGCACAGTAACAGCAGGGCAGCTTTGCTCCTAAGCGATGAAAATTAATTTCCTGGAAAGGTAGCTGTAAATTTTCTCCAAACTTCAGGCAGCAGAATATTAAAAAGCTTCACTTCTGGGCATGCAGGTTTATATTTGCCTTTTGTTTCAACTCCTTCTTGCTAAACTGTAACGCTAAATTAGCATTTAATTCTAAGGAAGAATTTTAACCAGTATTGAAACTTAAAAAAAAATATAAATCTAACTCCTTTTGACTGTCAGCCAACATCCCTAGGACAGGATTTAAAATCAGTAAGACTCAGTTGGGGTTCTTTTTTCCCATATTTTTGCTCCTAGGATAATTCCTAGAAGAAATGCAAAGGAGAGCTGTTACTAGCATTCATCTTGCTTTCCTTCACCTAGAAAGCAGGAGGAGAAATGCCCTTTTCCTTTCGGCGCAGGCAGATCGGTCCCAAAACACGGGAGAGGAGTTAAATCCCTGTTATTGCGGGAGGCTCGGAACGCCGCCGTCGTGGAGGGACAGCAGGGTTATGGCAAAGCCCAGACACATCTGCTCATCTCTCCTGTGTGGACGCTTACGGCTTCACCCTAAACTTCCCACCTGGAATTGTCCATCAGAAAGGATCATTTAAAAAAAAAAAAAAAATCCTCAAGTCTGATTGGAAAGGAGCGGGGTAAACCCACTGCTTTCTGGCTGCCAGCGTTTCCCGGGTTTAGCTCAGTGTTTTTTTACAGAGCTAACCTTCACCGCTGTCTAATAAAATGAAATAAGAGTGAAAAGTTCAAACGTTAGACTTTTCCTGTGGAGCTGGTTTCACGGTGGCCTGGCAGCCAACATCAACAGCCTGCTGGTGAGGAGTTCGTGTTTCTGTCTGGTCTGTGGTGACCTGCTGGGCTGGCACATGCCTGGGAGCCCAGCAAACCCCGACGGGAACACCTACCCTGGACCTCCCATGGTCCCACCAGTTCAGAGCCTGAAGGGCATTTTTCTTCTCAGTGTCTCAACGTAGGTCTCATTTCTGTGTCTGTGTGTGGGAAGAATGGGAAAGCACATCATGACCCCCCCCCCCAAAAAAAAAAAGGTATTTTAGTTTGTTTAAATAGCTACAGAAACCTCAGTCTTGGCTCCTAAATCCAGTTCTCGGTCAGATCCAGGCTGTTGCCTTGAAATCCATAGTTGGTTGGGAGAACTGGGAACAGAAGTTCCTGCAGGTAGTGCAGGCAGGGGAGCATCGTTTCTTGTTGTTGGGGTTATCATAGAATCATAGAATCGTTTTGGTTGGAGACCCTTGGGATCATCGAGTCCAACCATCTACCCTACTCTACAAAGTATCTGTTTGTTGTTGTTGGGATTTTTTTTTTTTTAAGTGAGATGAACCAAATTTTCAGTTTGTCTGCTAAAAGTGGTGTGTATTCTTCCAGGAAGACAGTGTCAGGACAGGCACCTTCTGAAGGTCAGTGAGGAAGTGCAACTTTACCACCTTCTTCGTGTTGAATTGTTTATGGCTATTGCCTTTTCCATAAGGCAGATTCGGCCCCGTTGGAGGTGCGGTGGGAATGCAGAAAATCAAGTGGACAGTGATTTCTCCTATCTGGTATTCAGCTGCCCACACAGACGAAACACAGCTCTTGAAGCAGACAGGTACTCCCCTAGGCAGCAGACACTTCTCTTTCAGCTTTGAAAAAAGGTTCCCCCCCCAGCAACTAAAAGCAAAATTCCAAATGCTGGATTGCTTGAGAGGTCATCCATAATTCAGCTATTTTCTTGATGTTTTTTGAAGAAGCCGCTGATTCTAATTCTTATAAGGAAGATAAATCAATTTCATTTAGAAAACCAAGATGGTGGTTTTCTAAACTCCTGTTATAAACTACGCTGTAGAGCCGGGGCATACAGTGGGGGAGGGATGTCAGCTGTAAATTCTAAGGTTTGCTTAAAATGAGCAGTGTCCTCCTGAGCCCACTCTGGATCTGCATTAACCAACCACACCATTTTTAGTTCAGCAACTCCTTTTCCTTAAAGGAGGTTGTTCTTTTGCTCAGAGGAGAGGTGATAAGGAAATCTGTAAGTAAGAATGGCAAAGGGAGATTTATGTGCATGTGAATTTAGGGCTGCAGTGGGGTTTCAGGGTCGTGTTTACCTGGGAGTATGCTCCTTGGCGGTGAGGTGCAGCCACAGGTTGGGACATCAGCACCACAGGAGCATCTGTCTGGGAATTTATCACTAAATGTGTAGTTCTATGAGCACCACGAGCCTGCTTTTCTAACAGATTTGTGTCTCACCGATGGCTGATGTTGGAGACTAAGAAGATAATGCTTGAACCAAAGCTCTTCCAGCGTATGTGGAGTATTTAGGACTTCTTTCCCTGTGAGGCTGATGTTGCAGCTTCTCTTTTAGGGTACTTGGACTGTCTTCTCCTTTCCCTTGGTGCCTGTGGTGCAAAATTTGCAGGAAGATCTACACCCATTTGTCAAAGTTTGTTAAAATTGGGCAGCAAGACCAAAACTTATTAAGGAAGCACCTTTGTATACCCAGTGATAAAAGGAGTCTTGTTTCTGTAATAAATTAGGAGAAAAAAAAAAAGTTGTTTTCACTTTTCAATCCTTTAGCTTCCATTTGATCAATTTTCAAGAGGTCTTAGTAGCCTATAGGTTGATTTCTAGTAGCTGGTGGCAGTTGTGAAGATGAGGAGCTTCAACATTTGGGCTGTAGTGATGGATCTTCACCACCTTCACTCTTAGACAAAACCAGATACCATTAAACCTGTTAAGTGGGCAAGTAAAACCAAAGATCTTTTTTGGCTAACTGTAGACAGAAGAAAACAACCTGCTTGTCCCCCTGCTGAGCTCTGACAACGCGATGATCTTGGGTGCTCTCCTGTAGTGTGCTGTGCTTCCCACCCCAGCCCACCCCCCCAGAAAGGACCCTCAGGGAGAGCAATCCCTCTTGTAGTAAATTCCCCCTTCTCCTTCCCTCCCCATCCCTTCCCCTGCAGGGAGTGAGTCTGCCCTAGTAACTCTGATTAAAAAAGAACAAAAATAATATCTAGAAACCCATTTTTCTGTGTTTTGTCCCAGTGAATGCCCCTCCAGGAGCCCACGGGGATGTGAAATGGAGTGGGAAAGAGGACTGGGAGAAGGACTGAAGACTCAACGTTGGCACTGGTGCATGGAAAGAGATCACCAGGAATGCAGTACCAGCATCAAAATAACCAACAGAAGTGAGTTTTCCCCTTTAAAGGATGTTGAAGGCAAAAAATCATTAACTTGGACAAATGCTGGAGCTCTGGGGCTTCTGTACGTGTGTTTTGAAGTTTTCCAGTCACCAGGAGGTATTGGGAAAATACATTCCTAGATATTAATATTGTCCTTGTAAAATATATTCCTAGACCAAGTATTCATTTTAGAGGACTCTAGCAAGTCTGTATTTTCATTAAAAAGCCAAACAAACAAAGACCTTTCTTCTGTTACTGGCAGATAGTGGGCAAAATGTCAGTCTGCAAGAGCAGGAGAGGCCCTGGCTCTGCTGTAATGGTTTGAGAAAAATCTACCTGGGGTTGGGAGGAGGAGAGCTGCTGGCTTTAAAAAGAGCTTCTTGGCAATCAGAAGTGAGAGGTTGATGGTCTTATCAGCGAGCCCGAGCAGCACGAGGGCCCTTCAACAAGGACTTGGAGCAGTCAGCGGGAGGTTTTCCAGATGTGTCGGCTTGGGCTCGAGCTTTTTTATCTCTCTAAGGAGAAATCTTCTTTCCTGCCATACTTATTTTCATTCAGTGCCTCTTTTCCTTTTATTTCTTCTTGCTGCAACAGCATCCTTTGTTAATCTTTCTTCCAGGGTGCTGAAGAGCTGGATTCCCTTTGATGTCCTTACTCCTTGGTGAGGTTGGATACTCGCCTGGGAACCACACTGAGGGGCTGTCCTTCTCCCAGAGCACCACATTAAAAAAAAGTGGGAATGCTTCAGTACAGGTAGAGTGGAATTAACCTAAATAACTGGAGGGATATTTGGAGAAGCAATCTGGAACGGAGCAGGAGGTACGCGGTGAGTCGCTGGGGCGGGCAGGGAGCTATCGTGGGCCAGCTGGACGGGGACAAACACGCAGGTGGATGACATCAGTTATGAAAAAAATGCCAGGATGCTGGGCCGGGACAAGAGGATGACTGGGAATGATGTTATAGCACCAATAAAAATGAGAATGAAGCATCACCGTGCTGTCAGCACTTCAAAGCAATCAAGAGAGAGAAGTCAAAGTCCAGGGAAGTCACTGGCTTCCCGGTGCCTGCTGTGGTCTTTGGGCTGGGCACACTGAGTGGGCTCCATTTTCCTTCCAATGACGAGGAATGAAGGCAGCTCTTCTCCTTCAGACGTTTTAAAGGCTATATTGGGCAAAAAGACAAATATTTTATTGGACAGATGTGATTGTCAGTCCAGAATATATCAGGATGTTTTCAATGGCGGTTTCTTTTCTTTTTACTGTGCCTGATTGAAAGGGTAGAGTTTCTGCACACTGTCCAAGGGTGGGTTTTACAATGTTCATCACTTACCTTGATGCCAAAATATCCCTGGGTTCCTCTGGGGGTTGGACACAGCCGTGGCCGAAGGGTGTAAATGCATGCAGTGCTGGTGGGGAGGGGACACAGCAGAGCAAGGGGTTCCCTTGGGAGGGAACCCTGGGGTGGTCTGCTCTCCCTGTTTTTCTTCCCCCCCGGCTCTTCCTCGGGCCTTGGCCACCATGGCCATCACAACAGCAGCTGTGATAACTTGTATCTGGACTTTGGGGGGTGGCTGGCAGCACAGTCAAAATACCGTCTGGAGTGGGGACCTAGAAATTTTATTCCCATGAGAATATGACTGTAGGTCAATTATCTCACTGTAGAAATAGTGGACAGCCCCAGAGCCCTGTGAGCTCTCCTGGATGGCAGCGGCTGCACCCCAGGATCTCCCCTTTGGTGAGGACACTCGCTTGAGGTTCTGCTCCTTGAGGGTGAGAGATTCCTTGCCCCAACAGATCCTCGGTAAGTGACTCATAGCATGCTAAACTTTGAAACCTTAGCTAAGTGATACAAAGGGTTGATTGGGCAGATATAATCCTTTAGGCATAAACCATTGACCGTCTGGGACTAGGGTTGGATCCAGCCTCATCCAGACTCCTCCCTGGGAAGGAGTTTAGAAAGCCAGGGAGTCCTTTCTGACCCTCCTGACTCAACAAGAAGGTCTCCCTGACAGCTTGTCTGACCCTGTCCTCTCTGCAGTAAATAATAGAGTGTACCCTGACATGGAATCCTGTAAAACTCTACCGCATTTACTACTGGGTTTATTGCACTTACTGCTGATTTTGTTAAATCATTGTTTCACCTTGATAAATACTTCACTACTTCACTCTAACTGGTGAAGTCAATCACTCCATCTGCGATGGTCCCGTACTTGAGGTGTCCCAGAGTGTTGTGTGCAGCGATGTGTTAAATACAGAAAGGTGGCTTGGTAGGCAAAAGAGAGAGCAACCACTCCATGAGTTCACACGTGTGACATTGGACAGCAAACGAAGGGCTTTGGCAGCAGCAGGGCTGGGGTTCCTGACCTCTGGCAGCTCCTGCTGGGGTGATTTCAAGGAATTACTGCTTATTGCTTCCCACTCTGCCTCTTCTCCGAGGGGGACAGCTCACTTCTGGCAAAGACGACTGAGGAGGTAACTGAAATCATCCCCACGTCCCTTGAGAGATCCTGAATTAGAGCCAGAGCTTCTGACTGCGGGAGCCAGGGGTTACAGAAGAAGCGAAGCATTAAGAGAGGACACCAGCTCCTTGTGGAGGTGAACACCTGCAATGCTGGCCAGGCCAGGTTCCTCAAAACCTGTGCTTTTGCTGTTTTTGCAGAACTGTTAGTTCCAGTCTGTGTGTCGTTAAACACCTCGCATTGCTGCAGCCTCAGCAGGACAGCCAGAAGGTGAAGAAGAGCCTGTTCAGCCTAAAGAGAAGGCTCAGGGGGGATCTTCCCAACGTGTATGAAGATAGCAGCTCTGAATCAATCAATATCTGAAGTGAGGGTGGGAAGGAGATGGAGCCAGGCTCTTTTTGGGGGTGCCCAGTGCCAGGACCAGTGGCAAGAGGCACTAACTGACACACAGGAGGTTCCTGCTGAGCATCAGGAAAGGCTTTTCTCACTGTGAGGTGATGGAGCTCTGGATCAGGTTGCTCAGAGGGCTGGTGGAGTCTCCCATATATACCCAATACAGTCCTGGGCAGCTGGCTTGAGCCAGGGTTTGGACAAGGTGACCTCCAGAGGTCCCCTCCAACCCCAACCATTCTGTGATTCTTCTGATGGCCACATTTTGTTAAACTTAGATACATCTGTTAAGAAGGAGACTGTGACATCTTTCCCGGATTTGGTTGAGGTTATGGTCGGTAGCAGTGCCTGTGTCTCCTGCTCATCTTTTTTACAAAGCTGCTGTACTTTATTTCTTACCACCTGAAGGGCTGTTGCTCTCCCCCAGCCCCAGGCAGGTCCTGCCCCTGTCCTACAGACCTGCCGAAATGGGTCAGCTGCTTGAGAGAGAAGAAACATCTGCCTTGAGATGTGTGTGAGGATTTCCTTGCCCTCATTTCCCGACCCCTTAAACTGCCAGTTTTGGCTTTCTCGATTGTGCAAAGAGCAAAGCTGACTCTTGTGGAGGCATTTAATTACGTGGGAAAGGCAAAGAGAGTCTGGGGAAGGGCACTCCCGCAATCTGTGCAAGGTAAAATTGACAATCCTGGGGAAATTTACCACCGGGATGTGAAAGATATGAGAGCCAAATGCTAATTGACAGTGTGTCCTCCTCGTCACACGCTGTGTTTCCGAAAGAACGCAGAGATAAAGCACAGGGATGAAGATAAAGAAATGTGGGAGCATGGTCTGAACCGGGCCAGGAGAGGGCTCGTGGCCCTGCTTGCCCTGGGTCTGGCCGTGACAGCTGAGGGCCCTGCAGATGAGGGGAGAGGAGAAGAAGGGAAGGAGGCTCTGCTTTCCTTCCAGGCTGGTGGAAAACCACTTCAAGCGGAGCCAAAGAAAGGGCAGGTTCTGCTTTGGCCAGCAGGGAGTGAGGGCTCCTGGCCTGGGCCGGGGCTTGGCCAGGATGGTTGCTCTGCATCCAGGTGTGTGAGTTTCCCGGCTGGCTTCGTACTCCTCGTGGCTATGGAACCCACCATTTCACTGTCTGTTATTCAGCCCGTTCCCAAAACTCACACTCGGGCAATCATCTCAAGAGCCAGGATCTGAGGTAGCCGTGGCAATGTCTGGTTCTTGTCTTTTCAGTGATGGACTGGGCACGTGCCAGCTTTCCCCCTGCACCTTTTTGTTACAGGGGCACAAGTTGTATTTCTGTGTCCGGTGGACATTCCCAGACACAGTTAGATGGACAGAGTCCGTGTGTGCAATCACAAGCTTGTCTGACTGCATGGAGAAGTTCTTTGAACCTTTGTCTCTTCATATCTTTACAGAATCTGGTTTCTGTAAAATGAAGGGTTATCCTGCACCACTTGTTGGTAGTAACTAGAACTACACGAAATACTCACCATGGAACCATGCGCCGTATGTACTTCATTCAGATTTCATTATGGGCTCCACTGAGGAAAGCTTTTATAAACTGGGTCTGATCCTTGAGAACCTTTCAAATGGACCTCAAGGGTCCATGATTCCCTTAAGGGTCTGTGCTGGGACTGTTTAACATTTTTATCAATGACAGACAGAGGGATTGAGAGCAACATCAGCAAGTTTGGAGATGACACCAAGTTGCGTGGTGGTGTTGATACACCTGAGGGACAGGATGTCATTCAGAGGGACCTGGACAGGCTGGAGAGGTGGGCCCAGGTGAACCTCATGAGGTTCGACGGGAGCAAGTGCAGGGTTCTGCACCTGGGCCGGAACAATCCTTGGTATCGATAAGGACTGGGGAATGAGGGGTTAGAAAGCAGCCCTGAGGGGGGTTGGAGACTTGGGGGCGCAGGTGGATGAGAAGCTGGCCATGAGAAGTAGGCAGTGGGCACTTGCAGCCCAGAAGGCCAGTCCCATCCTGGGCTGCATCCAAAGAAGAGTTACCAGCAGGTCCAGAGAAGGGATTCTGCCACTTTGCTCTGCTCTGGTGAGACCTCACCTGGAGCACTGTGTGCAGGGC
>JAOTQQ010000032.1:1369314-1381025 GCA_026546715.1 Gallinago undulata
TGGGCAACCTGGTCTAGTTGGGGGTGTCCCTGTGACTGTGGGGGGGTCGGACTAGATGGCCTTTGGAGGTCCCTTCCAGCCCAGATGATTCTGTGATTCTATGATTAAATGACCCAAGCTGAGTGGTTGTGCTGTTCAAATCATACGAAATACATAGCTTTACGTAGTTGTAAACAAAAATAGATGAAATCCTGCGCTTTTTATTATATTTGTCTTTAAGGTGTCAGACTGAGGAAAACCCGAGGTTCCAGTAGGGCTTGGTATGTGCCAGCCCCTGTGGGTCACCCCCAAAGGTGGCCTTTGCACATCTCCTGCCCGTTGGAGTGATCTCTGTGACATCGGGGGCTGGTTATGGGTCCGTTCCCCACAGCTGCCGTACGAAGAAAATTCCTCTGGAAGGGAATGCCTGTTCTGTGCTCACAGAACTGACTGCCAGGTGCTGCGAGGATTCCCAAACTGGTTTTAAGGCAGATAACTGGGATGCTGGGAGCAGGGGTTCGAGAAGCAAGCGAAAAATGACTGAGGGTGACCAACTAGGTGCTGAGATTTCCAGTGATATTTTAGTATCCTGGGTGTGCTCTTTTTAGGCTTTCCACCTGTAAGGTTTAAATACTCGAGCTGTAACATGCGAGCCTGAAGTTCAGAAAGTCTTTTGATTTTTATTTAAGGAAATTTCAAAATCTGTGTGCTCGTGTTTCACCCAGGGCAATTGGAAACACCACGTCCTGTGGGACTTGCCAGCAGCGAGGGTGACTGACCTGGGTATTTGGCTGATGGACCTGAATCAGTGGTTTGTGTAAGTAATAAGAGAAAAAAATGAGTATCCATGTGCTGCTAGAATTAAGGAGCATTTTCCACATGTAGCTATACAGCTGGGGAAACATACGACAAAAGATAAAACCATGATTTCTGGTTTTTGTTACATTTTTGTGCCAGGGTTGGGTTCCCTCCTCGTCCTCTGCCAAATCCACAGTTGTAGTTGAGCTCAGAATGAAAAGACTGTGCTATCAAGTGTCTCTTCCAACAAAGCAGCAAGGGAGCAAAGGAACAGACTAGGGAAAGGATGATGTTTCACGCTGTGTGGCACTCGAGAAGAATTGTGAGAGGAGAGCTCTCCTAAGGCATTTTAGATTGAATAGCGATTGCCTGAGCCCTCTTCCTCCTCTGGGGTTGGAAATAGATATTTTTCTTTAAGATGCATTTCTTTGCGAATAAGAATCCAAGTTTACAAATTCTAATTATTGGGCTGTTTTAATAAAGGACGTTGTACTGTTGCTCAGGATCTGACAAGGGAAGGCTAGGTGAAGGATGGGATTGAAACCAATGGGTGGTGGCAGTTACTGATATTTTAAATTTGTCTTGAATTTCCTTAGATGGGGAACTTGCCCGTTTGGGGCTGAAGACTGCTCTTGAGTCTTGGGCCTCCTCCCAAAGTCAAAACCCGTTCCACTGAATGGGAAGCTGAAGAAAGACACTGGGAAAGCTGAGATTTCCAATTTAAGTTGGAAACAGCGAGGTAAGGAATATGCTTTAATCGTTCTTGCTTCATTCTTACTTAAAGTCCATTAAACCCAGCAGAATTGTTTGGGCCCCTACGAGGCTGTTTGTGTTCCTCCACAGCTTCTGAGCTCAGCTGAGTCTGATAAAGCACCACAGGTGTCAGAGCTAACGACACACAGTTGTGTGACTGCACACAGCTTGAGAAAGAGCCTTTTGACCTTTCCAAAGCTGCTGTGGGTGCTCCCCAGCAGGTGTGTGATAGTGGGCAATCAGGCTTGATGAGCTCCAGGGCTTGGGCCATTGCAGTTCTTCCTGCTCTTCTCTCCTGCTTCTCCCAGCCCCCCCGCAGCAGAGGGGAGAAATAACATCAGAAGACACCGAGACTAAATCTACATTTAAAAATGAAGCCTCTTGTTTCTAGTTATTGTAGTATTGAGTTTGAACTGAAGTGAAATGCAAGGAAGAAATGCAGAGAAATCCCGGTGAGTGACAAGCCTAACGCGCCAGCCTTGGGCATCAGGGGAAATGGTTGAAAGATTGCAAAACATGCTGGGATTTCGGTTGTGAAATGGGCAAGGCCTGAACGGGGTTTTGTGGAGAAATGTTTATGGAGGTAAGGATCCAGTGAGGATTCTGTTCATCACGGGTATGTGTTTGCTTTTCTTCACCTGGTGTTGCCCTGAGGAGTCCCCATCCCAGACCTTATAGTAGCTTCTTCTGCTGAGTGCTGTTTGTGAAAGAAAGATGGAAAGCAAAGAGATTGAGATGCCTTAATTATGCTGATCTTGATATTGTGATATCCTGTTAGAAATTACCTTGGACATAAGTAAAGAGTAAAGAGTTTTTTTAGTCTTCGGGTGCTCCTGGCCACCTGGAGGGACAAGGTACTGGGTTGGTCTGGTGTGTCCGGCCGTTCTCGCGTTGCCGTGGGCTGACGGGCCGTTTCCCGTGGCTGTGTGGTGAATGACATCACTGTCCCCTTGTCGGTGAGTAGGATTGTGTGGGTCTTCTTCATGACATCTCTCAACAGCAGGATGAGAACAGGTTTTCTGGACAGAGGTTCAGAAAAGTCAGTTTGTTTTTCAGGGAGCTCTGCTTTTCCCAAAAACCCAGAGCAGATCCCGCCTTCCTTTGAGCTTGGTGTTTGCCTGGAACTCCTGGAGTGAAAATACAGTTGTTGGATGGAGGTCAATGATGAAGGAAGAGGTTTATCTTCTAAAAAGCTGCTTCCCCATCTCATTTGAGCGTTTCCTTGGTTTAAATGCTGTAAGGACAGCGGGAGTCCTCTGATTTAAATCTGTTCAATCTTTACTTGTGACACTGTGTTGGCTGTTTGGTCCCTGTTGGATTTTCTCTCTCCTCTCCCCCGTGTAAATCCATCAGGAACAGATTGCTGCCGTAGCTTCCCCCCGAACACTAAACACGTTATTGTTTCCTCTTGCAAAACCTTCCTTTTCCCTTCCCCAGGAACGGCGAGCGACCGTGTTGAATGGGTTTCTCCACAGTGCTGTTTTACAGGTCAGGGGGTTAGCTCACTTTTGTCTTTTTTACTTCAACTGCTTGAGAAGAAATCCTCTGTGTGTTCTCCTGAATTGTAAAGGCCGGTAAGAATGGGAAGCCGGAGTCATCCATTAATCCACGGGCAAAGTGCTATTCAAGCAGCCGCGGTGAAAGCTCTCACACGCTGCCCTGGAGATAACCCCAGCCCTGACGTGGTTGAGACGACCCTAGGTAAGGTCAGAAGCTCAGAAGCTTCTCATTTTCATTTAAGCTTCTGGTTTCTAAACGGTATTTGGAGTTGGTCTCTTGTGGTTACCTTCATCTCCTAGAGCAGAAGGATGCTCGCGGGTGGAGAAGCGGAGTGCAGAGAGGCAGAGGTTTATCTCTCCCCTCTCAATTCCCTCTCCTTTTGGCTTAAATGTTTCGTGGCCGTGACCCCACGTGGGAGCAGCCAGCGGTGTCAGGATTTTAGCTTAAGCTGCTTTGCAGGGACAAAGCACCTGGTTTAGCCCCTTCTGGAAATGGCAGCGCTTTGGAAGCCTCCCGTGGAAGTCCGAGGGGTTCACCCTTGCCTGCGTGGGTGCCTTCCCTTCCACCTGGGGGTTTGAGCGCTCTGCGTAGGCGGCGAAAGGGATGGGGGATTTTGGGGGAGGGCGCAGGGAGGCCGGGGGTCTCCGTCCTGGTGGCCTGAGCACTAACCAAGTGTGGCACTCAGTGAGCCCGAGCTCAAACCTCTTCCAGCTGCTTGGAAAATCCGGCCTTCCCCGTGCTGGGGGGGCTTCGGTGGGTTTGTCCATAAAACTGTCCCTTTGGATAAAATACAGCCGACAGAGTCGGGCTGTGACTTCACGGGCTGGTCGGAGCGAGCACCAGCGCAGCGTGTGAACTGCCACCAAAGCAACGATGATGCAAAAATCCACCAGTAGCAATTTCTTTCCCCATCACAGGCCCTTCTGTGCTTGGGATGGGAGGGAAATCCCAAAACTCACCCAGCAGCACCGCCGGTTCTTCTGGTTAAAGGCCTGATGTTACTGCAAACAGACCAGTAGGGTTTCTGGAGACAGTAGGGATGAGCCGTATGTGAATATTCCATTTGTGAATAATGATGATTCAAAAAGAGATTTCTCATCTTCTTTTAACCTGGGAGAGAAGAATGCAGTGGCAGCGTGCAGGGATCGGTCAGGTGGTCTAAATTCCTAATAAATCCCAGTTTTCTCTTGGCTGGTTTTATGTCTTCCAGCTCAGGAATATAAGGGTAATTGGGCTACGTGTGCTTGAGGCTGAGCGTCCGCTTAGCCCTTCGTGAGCTTTCAGCAGTAATGCAAAATGCATTTAATGCAAAGATATATAAACTGTTTGCTTCTGTTCTTTATAGCCACCATATAGACATAGTGGAATGCAAAGCTGGCGTGTAGGGAGCGGGATATTGTCCCAACTCCCCGTGTCCTGGTCACCGTGCCCTCTGAGCCCTGGGCAGTTTACAGGAATGGGGCTGTCTCTGGGGTTCCAGCTGCGGTCCTCACCAAAACGCTTACAAAAGGGACTGCTGGCAACCGGCCTCGAGCTGTTGGTTTTATTCTTGTGACATGGAACGACCTTTTGTAAGAGAACCAAGAAAATGGAAGGAACAAAAACCACCGGCGTGGTTGACTTGAACTATTTTGTGAGACAGTTAGATAGCATCGTAACCCTTTGGAGTAGGTGGCTTCAAACTGGGGCTGAACTGGAGATTCTCCTCGGCTTGCTTAAGGAACAGCCTTCCAACAGGATACTATCAGTCTTTTACATTTCATTTTCCAGTGTTTTGTCTTTTCTGTTTTTTAGGAAGTCAAACCAGGATAGGTGATCTTTGTAATGTTTGAGAGATAAGAGAATGCTCAAATGTGAAACCTCCTTCCCTCCTTGGGGAGACTTTTTTTAGCATGAATCCATGGCAGAAAAGGAATCAGAGAACTGAAAAAATTATTTTTACTCTCTTTATGGTTTTCCCCCTCCCCAAAAATTTCTATAGGGATGTGACTAAAACCAAAGCCCTTCTTAACAGGTTGCAAAGGAAAAGTGTCCAGCCAGTGGAGCCCACAGGAGGTCTACATGCGACGGAGCAGAAAGCTCATCTGGTTCATGCTATGTTCTGTCTCATCTTCTGTCTTGGTGGGGTTATCAATCACGCTGCTTCGTGGAGGGCATGGCCTTTACGAGAAGGTTTTATGGTGTCATTGCTGTCAATCAGCAGCTTGTCTGGGCTGCCACGGGTTAAACTGGTGTAGCGTGTGCTCTGGGGTGGGCTGGTTCCCAAAGGGTAAATAAAAAGCTGGGGGAGATGGGGAGCTGCAGCCAGTCCGTGGTGGGAGCTGTGGCATCTTCCAGTCTTCTCTTGGCTGGTGGTGGGCCGGGGAGGGTCAGCCACGGATTCAGCACAGTTCTGTCTGCTGAGCACAAACTTCTTTGACAAATAGGTATTGGAAGGGTTTGTCTGTCAATCTGCCCAGAAGGAAGCTTTACATTACGTTGTGTGTCTCTGGTCTGTGACAGGGTGGCCGTTACACTGAAAACCCAACTTTTCCAGTGTCATTTTCCTCCAGCGTAAGCCAGGATGGATGGCACCGCTTTTCACAGCCGAATTCTTACAGGGGACATCAGACCTTCTGACCCCCTCCTCTCCTCCGTCCCCTCTCTCCTTACGACCCATCTCATTTCACCTGCTCATGTATCAATAACTCCTTCCCTGTTCTCTCCAGTAATTGTTCTGTCCTATTTTTGTAAAATGTGACCGATCACCTTTGCCTAAGAATCCTGGTGGTCTGGTGTATTCACGGGGGGCTTGTCGGGCAGCACGTGGCTAACGGAGTCAGAAGAGTTTGTGCCTAAATCCGGGTTATTTTAGGACATCAGCAGCGCCGCAGCATTGTCGTGTTTCCATTACTTATGCCCTGCCTTGGCTCTGAAGTCCTGGGAACAAAATACTGCTGAAAAGCCATTCCTTGGGCCTGGTTGGCTGCCCCCCACGGAAGGGTTTTTTTGGACAATTGCAGAAATTCAAACATGCTGCCACTCTGCAGCTTACAATAAAGGGAGACCAGAGAGAACAGCCGCTCTCTGGTCCTAATAGTTGCAGCATCTCTCCAATTTTGCCGGACTGGGGGGAGATTTCCACGTCGAAGAGAGTACTGGGCAGTGATTGCTGCCTTAATTAAGTCCTCAGATTGAGTGCCCACTCGATGCAATATAAAGAGGAAATGGAAAGTAAGAAAATCCCTGGTAAATATAATCCCTGGTTAAGATCTGAGTGTGGATTCCCTAAAGTCAAAAATTGCTCTTTCTCTTATCAGAAAAAAAATTCTTGAGGATGTGTGAGGAGCTGTTTGTGGGCAGCCAGCATTACCTCTAGGGGTATGTCCTCTATCTGTCTGGATAGACAAGGAGGTTGCACAGCTCCTCGCTGCCCAGAAGTGTAAATTTGGGAATTTCTACAACCAGAAGGCCACTATCAAGCCCAAACCTGGATAGCACACAGCAGTTCCCGTTCCTCCAGCGCACGGGTACAACTCAAACAAGTCTCAAGGCAATTCTCTAGAATTTGAAGGCAGAGCACACACACACACACACCGTGCAGGGTGAGAAAGGTGTTTTCCATCAGTATTTTCTTCGGAAGGTTTAAGGTGAGCAGAGCCTTCCCCCACCCTGGATGCTGTCAGGATGCTCACAGGGCGCTGGGGTCGCTGCCTCAGCAGCTCCAGGAACTTGCTCTTGCAACACAAGATTCCTCCATCGGTACCACAGGCCGCTAAAAGCTCGCTCTGACTTATTTTTAGCACGATTTATGGGCGTTTGTTTATTCATTTCTTTTGAGGATTCGAGGTGGTTTTAATGGCATTTTATTTGGCACGTGTTATTTCAGAATTAACCACCTTAAAATAGGAACAATGTTATGGAATGTACCTATTATGCAGCGTTGTCCCAAGCGCTGCCTCTTTCCATCGCTTTCTATTTTTCATAACACATTTTACAACCATAATTTTCATGTCTCAACATTTTTCTCTCCAGTTTCCTATGTGCCATGGTTAAATCCCCATCGTAAATCTCACGCCGCTTTGTTAAAAATAATAGGTCTACTATGTTTCTTCGTTTAACAATCTGCTAGGTTAATAGTGTCTTTAAAACAATTAAATATGGTTGTGTGGTTTAATATTCCCAGTTTTAGTGCAGTGTGCAGGAGAAGCTGTAGCCCTTTCCATTTATAGAGGGCTTGCCTTTCACGTGCCGTCTGGCAATTCTTGTCTGACACCTCGGCACTGGAATCCCTTCCTTGGGCTGCCGTGGCAAATGCACAAAGAAGGGTAATATCAAAAAAAAAAATAAAAGAAGCTTCTCGTGCAGTTTTGGAAATCAAATGGCAGAAGTTGTGGGATGGCAAATGAGGGGAAAATGTTAAACGCAGAATCTCGGCAAAAAAGGGCTTTGTGGGGCAGGGCTGGAGTTGTGGTATGGTGGGGCCGGAGAGGAGCTGACCCCTGAGGTTGTAATGGTGATGTTGGTGCTCCTGGGTGATGGTGGGACGAGGTCTGGAGCCGCCCGTGGCACCGTCCTGCCCCGTGATGGTGACAGGTTCCCTGGGGAGCAGAGGGGCGAGGGATGGGGTGCTGCTGGAGAACATAGCTTGTGGTTCTTGTACCTCCTGGCTTTTGGGGTTGGGTGGATTTTTTTTGCCATTGGCGTGACTCCAGCCCTGCAACGGCAGGGTCTTTGTGCGTGGCCTTTGCATTGTGTGTGCTCACAACGGGGCTCCAGCCCCTCAATGGGACCTGGGGCATCACCCCAATGCAAATGGTAATGAATTTAAAAAAAGCGAGGGGCAGGACATTCTTTTCACATGTATCCCCTGCTAACAAACTGCTTTGTGGTGCCTTAGGTTTAACGATCACACCATAGACCTCCTGCATCTCTAATTGCTTGGGGAAAATACAAGTAAAAATATATATATTTCTAATTTTCATTAAGCCAAGGGTTGGAAACCTGTGCAGGTTGTGTATGCAGGAACCTGGGTCTGCAGGCTCCTCCTGCCCCGGGGGTGGTTAGATCAGGAAGGAGAACCTCAAGCCCAATCTTCAGTCCTTAAAGTTGACACCAAAGCCACGTGTCAGCAGAGCCGGTAGCTGGAAGTAAATAAACCGTGGTTTTAATGATAAAGATTAAAAGAGGAAGGTAAAAAAAAAGGAAGAAGAAAAAACAGAAGAAAATAAAAAAAAAAAACCAACCTCAAGCATTGTGTAAGGGACGTGTTCTGCACTTTGTGGAGGTGGCAAAGAGAGTAAATCAGTCTGTAACTACCTGCTCTGGAGTGTCTCCTACCTTTTGTGAAACGGTCTGGACTCTCCACACCGTGCCCAGGTGTTACAATTACCCTTAGTAGGGGCTTGTCTCAAAAAAAAAAAAAAAAAAGTGAATATTTGGAAGCTTGTATTAAATAGTGTTGCAAAACCTCCCGTTCAGGTAATTTCCCTTGGTTCCATAGAGTGAGTCGTCTTCTTTAAAGTTTCTCGGTTTGAATTCATGTTCCAATTAAAACTTAACTTGGAAATTGTTTTGCTTTGCAGGCACTTCTGCTGTGAGGGAATGGGAGATTTTGTATGGACCGTGTTCCGGAGCCTTTATAATCAGGTAACACCACATTTTACTCTCAGCTTTGGGTTTTTACTCTCTTAAGTGTTACTCTTCCCATGCAAATAGTGCTGCAGCCTTCGCTCTCCAGAACCCGGCCCCGTGGTTTTTTGCTTTAGGGACAAACCTGAAATATTCATGAAATACTCGTAGCCATCGGTTTTTGGTGCATCAACAGGAGCCTCAGGGGTGCAGAAAGCCCAGCTGGTGGAGCCCTAGCAAGGCTCATTTTAGAATAATAAATACTTAGCAGATTTTTAATGGCGATATATGAGTGTACATGCGTATGTAAATACATATAGATGTGTGTGTATATATCAGATTTGAAATACACATGAGAAAAATCTATAATTTCTTTGGTGATAGTATGTCCAAACTTGGCTGCTAGAGATGAGAAATGTTTTTAATTGGGCTTTTGAAGACTGCCTTGATGTATGTTCGTTACAGATACGGTACTTGGTCTTGTTTCTCATTAGAAATACCTGACAAAGCATCTAATTCCAACACCTTATTTTTGCTGTTTTACAATTCTGTCAAACCTTGGTTCTTTGCTCCCAAAAGCTCTTTGCAAAACAGAGTGTCTGCCCTGGCCCCCACGTCTGTCTTTGGTGCATCTTTGGTTTTTTGAAACTTTTTTTGACCAATTTGGAGAAGTTCCGCAGCGTAGGCTATAACACGCAGCTTTACTGAAGGAATGTTTTTAAGATCACAGGAACAGCGTTCCCAAATTCCAGAGTCCCCCAGAGCTGCTGTCCCCGCAGCCTTCCCGCGGGACCCGGAGGGCACTGCTGCATCCAGCTCCTCCTGCGTGTCCCCCGCTGCGGGGAGCACCTAAAACCCTGGAGGGAAACCAAAAGGCTTGGACCTTTCCCCACTGGATGTAGGAAAAGTCCTGTGGTGTGTCCCTGATGGCTGGCACCCGGGTCTGAGAGCTCCCAGGGGACAAGTCTGACTCTGGGGCTTCGCAAACTTACTGTCCTTGACGTGCCTTCTAATGTCTAATTGTGTGGCCAGCAATTGGCACCACCACAGCCTTTCTCATGCTGGGCTTTTTAAAAAAGTGGCTTTTGTGCAGCGTGCAGGTGCCTGCAGTTATGGGGGGGGGGTAAGAGCTTGCCTCCTCCATTTTTTGTAGAAAGAAGTAAGAAATTATCTTGCACTTGCAGGGACAGAGAAGTGTCCCGGCATTCCCACTTGCTCAGAAAAATTCCTTCTATTTTTTTTGTTTTTTGCTTTGCGTGAGACCATAACGCAGGTCAGGACCCGTGTTCTCTGAAAGCAGCATGGTTGGTTTAGGTATGGTTTAAATATTCGAGGTACCTCCTGAAAATCAAGGCTGGAGGTCTCCTCCTGCTCCGCGTCGCTGGGAGGGCGCTCGGCCTGAGGAGAACCAGTGTTTTCTTTTTGGTGTAGCTGTGGTGGTTTCTGGCAGGCAGGTCAATCTAAAACACGGTTAGAGTGAGGCTTTGATTGCCCCATCCCTGGAGGGGTTCAAGGCCAGATCAGAGGGGGCTTGGAGCAACCTGGGCTGGTGGGAGGTGTCCCTGCCCAGGGCAGGGGGGTTGGAACTAGATGATCTCTAAGGTCCCTTCCCACCCAAACCATGATATATTCTATGATATATTCTATGATATATTCTGAAAATCTTTGAGTGGCAACAATCTGCTTATTTATGGTAGATGGAGGCTGAGAGAAACATGTTTTGGTGGGTCGTGACGTGCCAGCGGTGGCAATACAAATGTGGAACAGTATGATTTAAATAGGGATACAGCCATTCCCACGGGATCCACCTCCCGTGATGTGAGATGCTCCTGACCCTGACAGGATCCCCCCCCCTCTCTGATGGTGGCTGAGGAGCAGGGCTGTGGCAGTGATTTACCTCCAGCTCCTAAAATATATTTGTAAAAGGAGGACACCCTGGTGGCAATGAAGATGATGAAGGGATTGGAGCACCTCCCTAACGAGGAAAGGCTGAGAGAGCTGAGGCTCTTTACCCTGGACAAGTGAAGGCTGAGGGGAGACCTTATTTATAAGTATCTAAAGGGGGGGTTGAAGGATGTTGGAGCCAGACTCTTTTCAGTGGTTCCCAGTGAGAGGATGAGGGACAACAGGGACGAGCTGGAACATGGGAAGTTCCACTCCAATCTGAGGAAGAACTTCTTTGGGGTGAGGGTGGCAGAGCCCTGGCAGAGGCTGCCCAGGGAGGGTGTGGAGTCCCCTTCTCTGGAGATCTTCAAGCCCCTCCTGGATGCTCCTGAGTGATGTGCTCTGGGCAACCCTGCTTTGACAAGGGAGTGGGACTGGATGATCTCTAGAAGGTCCCTTCCAACTCAGAAGATTCCATGATTCCGTAATCACTTACCCACTCCTTATTGCACACCCTCAACTGAGTGTCATCTTCTGGGCAAAGAGCAAGGGCTGAGAGTGAGGTTTGAGATGGTTTTTGTTATCGGAATGCCCTGTGTGAGGGGATTTTGGTTCCTGCCCAGGCCAGGTGACACTGCCTGTTGTGTGGTGGAGGGGTGGTGGGGTGTGAGCTCCCAGCTGGGGTGATCTTTGGGACCTTGGAACCTTTCACTGTGCTGCCTTGGGTTGGTAGGAAATACGGAAACTTAGGGGTGTTGTCACAGGCTGGGGGGGTCCTCTTGGAGTCACTGCCGTGGGGCGTGAAGCTGGTGTCCCTGCCCAGGTATCTGCTGGGTGGGAAGGGTGTTTCTTTGCAGACAGACTGTGGATTTCCCTTGTTGGGCTCATGGATGAAAAGATGGTTGAGGAGAAGCTGGCCGTGAGCCGGCATCGTGTGCTGGTAGCCCTGAAAGTGCCCTGTACCCTGGGCTCCATCCCCAGCAGCGTGGCCACCAGGGTGAGGGGTCTGGGGGGGTTCTGCCCCTCTGCTCCGCTCTGGGGAGACCCCACCTGGAGCACTGTGTTCAGCTCTGGAGTCTTCAGCACAGTGAGGACATGGACTTGTTGGATGGGGCCAGAGGAGGCCATGGAGATGCTGGGAGGGCTGGAGCCCCTCTGCTGGGAGGGGGGGCTGAGAGAGTTGGGGG
>JAOTQQ010000032.1:1397265-1411862 GCA_026546715.1 Gallinago undulata
TGAAGGGCAGGTTGGAGGGGGCTTGGAGCAACCTGGTGTGGTGGGAGGTGTCCCTGCCCAGGGCAGGGGGGTTGGAACCCGATGATCTTTAAGGTCCCTTCCAACCTCAACCATTGTACAAAGCTGAAGGATGTCCCACACCTCCACGCTGTGGTCCTTGTCTGTATGGTGATACCCCAAAGAGCCCAGCTCCTGCCGTGGCATCAGCAGGGGGTTACAGACCTCTTGGGCCTTGGAGTATGAATCAGAACCAAGGAAATCCCTTCTGAGAAGAGACATCGTGGACGAATTTGAGAGTTTTTTTTCCTCCTCTCCAGCAGCCTTCCCCAAGGGTGAAGAAGGACAAGAGCAAGGACTGGGACTGTAAGCAGACTCCAGCGAGGTGTTTGAAGTCTGTTTTTCCCCGTTATGGCTGGGATCACAGGAATTCCTTGCTTAAAACCGGGGCTTGTGACTCCTGGCAGAAGATGGGGGAGGCTGGAGCTGGTGTGGTTCCCCCAGGCTGGTCGAGGGGTCTGAACACAACACTGCACAAGTTTTATACATTTATTTTTTTCAAGGGGTTTGACAGTCCTCTATGTAAGCCATCCAGAGATTAAAGGCTTTAAGTTCCTTCTTCGTTTATGCCATGGTGCAGGTGATGCTTGATCAGAAAAAATTGAGGGGAAAACCCCTTTTCTGCTTGCTTAATAACAGCTTTAAAAAAGATGCCAGTTTTAACAGTGTCTGTAATTGGTTTTGGTTGAGAAATGAGAAGTTCCTTGCTTAGCAGCACGTCCGTTTGAAGACTAATCTATTTATGAATTTTTCCACATTATTAGCCACATAAAATCTGTCTGCACACATCACTTAATGCGCTGTGCCTTTGGCTTCAGAGTAGTCCGTTGAGCAGCACTAACAAATTCAGGATTTAAGCTGTGTGTAAACCCACCAGGGGATCCCTCTTAAACCGTCTTGTATCTGTATGTATCCCTCTTAAACCCAGGGGACTCTCCCAGCCTGGTTTTATTGAGATCTCTGGATTTATTGTGAAGATCCTGGGGTTGGTTCAATTTTGCCCATTTTAAGACGAGTGTTACATCGCCACAAACGTGTTTCCTGGCCCTCTGTCCAGGAGGGAACTTCACATCCCTTGCTTTATCAGAAAATAAGGTATTTAAAGCGCAAAAACCTACTGAGCAATTTTATCTTGTGCTTTAATTGCCCTTGGATCCCAGTTCTCCCACCCTCTTCCAGTAAAGCCCTGGTGCCTGCTGGCTTCCAGGTCCCCCCTCCGGTGCTGGCCATGGGCACGTGCACACATATATATATATATATGCATTTATGAATATTTCATATAGAGAAAAACAGTGCAGCAATTCAACTTGAAAATAGCATTTATTAGTTTTTTTTAATTTATTTTCAAATATTTATCATGCGGCAATTTTTTAAGGCAGGGAAGTCTGTGTAAAAGGGGGTATGTTTTAAGTCCGGGCCGTCCCCGTCTGGAGGTGTCGTGCCTTAAAAAGCAGGAGGAGTGTGTTCTTACCATCCCTCTTGGCTTGCTCCTCGTTTGTGGAGCTTGTGGAGGCAGGAAAGTGGTCAAGCTATGAAAGGGATGCTTGTTTATGGCAGCGAATATGGGAAAATAAACATCTCTCCTGCCTGGATTTGGACGGGTTTGAGTTTATATTCCAGCGGCGCGTCCCTGCAGAACAGTTGTGGTTTTACAGCCCTTCTTGAGCTAATCTTCACGGAAAATAAATTTTGCTAAGCTGCTGCTTTGCCCGTCTGTCGGGCTCCCCTATAGTAGGGCTTCTGTGGTACGGGTGCTCTGCACGGGGGGGGGGGGAAGTAAAGTAAGTTGCCCTATTTCTGTGTAATCCAACAAAAACATTACCCCTTCCTTTCACCCTCGGAATATCACTCAGTTTGCTCTTGATCCCAGATTTTTTCAGGCTGTGCAGAGCCCGGGAGGAGCAGGAGCGAGGACACCTCACAGTCCCCGTCAGGGGCAGCGGTGGGGGTGATGGTTTGGTGGCCTCATCCCAGCACTTGCTTTTCTCAAATAACCTGTTTCGTGAACAGTAACACGGTGAAATTCTGTGTTTATTCCGTAAGTGTTACCGTGCAGTAAATAAACTTGTGCTGGTGTTTGGGATTTTGGGATTTTGGTGGCGTGTGGCTGGAAAATGAGGTTGGTCTGAGACTTGAGCTGGAAGAAGCTTCATTAAGCTCCCAGGGTTTACCATCCCAAAAGGACTCTCAGTGCCTGGCAGTGCTGAAGGGTGTTGTAGGATGCGTCCTTGGATAGTCTTCCCTGGCTGACAGCATAAAACCTTCTGCTTTCCAAGACAGAGAGCAGGACTTCCAGGGACACATTCCCTGGAGGGGTTCAAGGCCAGGTCGGAGGGGGCTTGGAGCAACCTGGTGTGGTGGGAGGTGTCCCTGCCCAGGGCAGGGGGTGGGAACTCAATGATCTTTATGGTCCCTTCCCACCCAAACCATTCTGTGATTCCCCCCTTGGGGGAGGCAGCAAGCCAATGACCCATCTGCCTCAGGAGGCTTGGGCTGCTGTCACCCAGGGCACTGCCCTTGGGGTCCTTCCTCCAGGTTTTAGCACTTTGGTGGATCAGAAGCAACCCAGAGCCTGACTTGACTTTCAGCTCTTTTGCTGTTTCTTTAAATGTGATTTTTCTTGCCTCTCTTCAGTTTAGGGTCTCAGAGCAAGCTTTTCAGACCAGTAGAGGGGTTCATCCATTCCTGCTAATGAGAAATGTTTTGATGAGGCCTCGGATGAAGGTCCCTTAGGCTTCCGGAGAGGAGAGATGCTCTGCCAGAGCAGAAGCACTCACACTAGCCTGATTTGGGTCCTGCCACACCAACCTTGAAATCATTGTCACAGCAAGTGGTTGTAGAACGTTAGGAGACCATAGCTCAAGCTGACATCGTCCCTCAGTTGGTTCCTCTTCATCATCTGTCCTGCAGGACCTTCCTGGAAATTGTCCTGTGTCACAGATACCTTTCAGTCAGAACCCCTATACAGAGAGGTTACGCTGCCCCATGGCAACCTTGTGTTGGGAATCACTTGCCCATCCTGTGGTGTCTTCATTCCACAGAAGTAAATCAGTTCCTCGCCCCACAGACCAGTTTGGGAGCAGCCATCCTCAAATGGCAGAAATGACCGACAAGGTTTTGGTGATAAAGTCTAACAGGTATCTAAAATAGGTCAAAATGATACTTTGGCCTCTGGGTTTCATCTCACTTTGTAATTCTGGTCCCTTGGAGCAGTTGGTCTCTGGATTATTTTTCCTGACCCAGAGCTTCGTTCTTCAGCCTGAGAGCCGAGGTTGTCTGAGGTTTGTCCCATTCTTCTGATGGTATTGGACTTTAAAAGTGAGCTCTTGAAGTAAAATAGACTTCAAAATACCCTATGTTATTGGCCTGCTGCCTCCAGACTCTTCTGTTTTCTCTCTCTGGAGCTTATTTCTTCAGTCCAGGCAAAACTCAGAACATAGATGGGATGGAAACTGTACAGATTTCTCATGGGACATATAGGGAAATGAGATACATCGTCAGGCTGTTGCTTTCCTTCATCTCCAGCTCCCTCTGGAAGGTGACCTGGAGGGAGGGATTTTAGGGGTGATGCTGTACAAGGTTCCTGTTCTTGTGCTTTTTTTGTGCGTTCCTGTGCTTTTTTTTCTTGGGGAGTCTCTCCTGCAGATGGATCCTGACGGAATGGAATCAGGTTGGGATGCAGAAGGGAACAGTTTCCAGCAGATTGCTCTTAAAGTCACCAACACCATCAGGTTTTGAGGTGTCCTTTGCCTTCTGCCCAGTCCAACTGTCCATCCTGTGTCTGTGTCTTTTGCAAGAACGCGGTGGTTTTATAAACACCGCTATCAAATACAGCCTTTTTCTGGGGAAGGATCTGATTATTTGAACCCCTTCCCGAGGTGCTACTGAAGGATTCTGTTTCCAGGATGGGATATTTCCATCCTCGCACTGCGCAAGGAGCTGGGTGGTACAACCAACACTGCAGCTGATGGGCAGCAGAGGGAAGAGAAGAAGAGATTAGAGACTAAGACTGCTCGCGAAACAGCTTTTGGGGAAAAAGTGAAGGGAAATAGAAAAAACCCCTTGTGAATACATAAGGCTTCCTTTATCGCAGTAAATCAGTTCCTTTGATTTACAGTTACAGCTGTGCTTACACTTACATTGGTCTTGTAAGATTATTTTTTTAAAAAATCCACAACAATTGTAATAAATATCTTTTAAAATGTTTTGAGGGAGTTGCTGAGCCCTTGCTCTGTCATGGGCCAGTCTCAGTAAGAACTGAACCCCCCCAGGACCTGCTGGCACCTCAGAGGGGGACAACCTTATTTCTTCAAGCGTTGCTCTGTTTAGAAGCACCTGGAGCCTGGGAGGGGACGTGCCTTTGTCATGGCTTGGAGGGTCACCCAGTCCCAACTGTGAGGAGGGTTCTGGGACCAGCAGTCCCTTTAGAGGTGGGGACAGAAATGAGATCTTCCTTGGTTGGTTGCAGAGAGCTCATTTTATGGGAAAAGGCCCCCGTTGGGTGTTTCTCTAGGTTTGTTTCCAGAGTTCCTTTGTGGTCTTCTCCCTTGGACTGCATCTGTTCAAAAAAGGGGGGGGTGGTTTAGCTTTTTTCAGAATGGGCTCATTTGTAGACACTTTTTGGTAGCTGAAAGTGAAGGTTTGATATTTGTCTTAAGACAAGGTCTCTATTCTGTGTTCAGGAGAGTGGCAGCAGGTTATTCAATAATGGAAAGCGAGGATGGGAATAGGATCAGTCCCATTTTTGACAGTCCTGCATAATTCCTCATCCTTCAGTCAAGGAGAGGGAAGATGGCTGGCACCAAAAATGTTCACTGCTGTGTCTTTGAGACAACACTTTATCAGTATTGATTATTTCCTAGGTTTTTCTGCATGTTTTTTGCTGTGGCAGCAGCACTGAACATGATGTCCTGCCTGAAGGTGAGTGAAGGAAGCGAATGTAACGCTGTTCTGTGTTACAAAACAAAGAAAGAAAAGCAAGTTGGAAAGTAGAAAAACAGCCCCAACTGGAACTGACAGAAAGGTGTAATTGTTTACTGGCCTCTGAATAACATTTCAGCTGATGGTAGAAAGCTGAAATTCCAGAATGACCATCTACATAAGGAACCAGCCAACCTTTGTGCCCGAAGAAAGAGTTCCTGGGAAGCAAAGGGCTGGATGAGCTGTTGCTGGAGCAGGACATGCAGCTTCTGCCTCCACGGCTGGGTTTTTGGAAGCTTTAACACCAACCACATGTTGGTGTTAATGTTCCTCTGGCCGGGGAACCAGGAAGAGCAGGGTCAGGGAAGGGGCTGCTGGTCTCTGGTGGTGTCTTGGGGCTTAGAAGGAGGAGAAGAGATGAGGTTGTTTCAGGTTGGCATCTGAGCAACATGAAGTGGTGGAACCCAGGTTGCCTGTGAACTCTTTAGAAGAGGAGGACCTCACTTTGGGGGCTTCCTGGGAGTGTCCAGCAGGAACAACCCCAAAGTGTGTAAACATAGCCAGAAGTGGAAAATAGGTTACTAAGAAGTGTAACTAAGACCATTTAAGAGTTGTGTAGATGTGGTGTTGGGGGATATGGTGTAGGGAAGATGGAGTAGGGTAGATGGTTGGACTTGATGATCCCAAGGGTCTTTTCTAACTGAAATGATTCTATTTTATTCTATTCTATTCATTTCTAGTCTCTTTTTCTGTCTTTCTAGATTGGAGGGAATATTTGAAGGTTCATTAAGACACTTCAGAGTCTGCTGTGAGTTAGGCAGAGGTGAGAAGAACAGAGGGTTTGGATACAGAGGTATTTAATCAGGTTGTCTTCTCTAGAGCAGGGATGTAGGAGCAGGCATCTGTAGGAAAAGCTCAAGCTCTTCCTAAAATGAAAAGATCTCAGCTTGGATTCCCACAGCTTCTAGACTTTTATTTACAGCTTATTTCTGGTTTTTGAAAAAATATTCCTTAGGACCAAGTGTGGGTTTACATGTAATTCACAGGTTTCAAGCAATACATTTGGGTCCTTGGGTACCATTTCCAGGACAGCGGAACCAGCCGCTGGTGACAGGGTGCTGCTCGGGGTGTCTCTTTTGGGGCTGGTGTTGAATCACACCTTTTGCTCCTGGCTGTGCCTTTTCACTAAACAGTGCTTCTAAAGCAGTTTGACAAATAATTTCCTTTCTGGATTTTTTGCTTTCTGTTACCAGAGTAGCATACGCTTCTTAAATTTTTTCATTCCTGGAGGCTCCCAGCTAGCAGTTTATAAAGTAGCCCAAGCTTATTAAAATTACCAAGTACAACCCTTTTTATTTTTTTTTTCCTTTTTATATATATATATTTTTTTTTTATAGTTTGAGTAATAAAAACCAGATTGTGTAACTTGTGTGGACCCTTGATACCACGCAGGGAGCGCAGATGAATCGGGCTCTCATTCACGCGCCGCCTTCGCGCCTCGCGTGCGGCAAAGCCTGTGTCTCGGTGAAAGAAAGTAAATAGATACTGAAACAGTCAATGTTCTCCAAAACCCAGCCCTGGCGGCCTCTCTCAAAGTTCTTATTGACGGCGGAGCCGGGGCTGGACTGGAAACTGCTTTTTGCAGGGAGGAGGTACAGAAGCCATATTCAGGGATGCCGGGTTTTGATTTTTCCCTGTTTATTCAGCGCGGTCCTTAACTTCTATCTGGAATCTGACCTCGGGGCCGCCTGGGCTGAGGTTTGCCAAGGGGGCAAGAGACCAGAGCGGACAGAAAACAGCACTGGGGATATTGGAAAAAAAAGGGGAAAATGGGGAAAAGGACAAAATAGGTGTGTGCGTTGTAGGAACTCATCACTGTTGTTCCTTTCGATGGGGCAAAATATTTGCTTTCACTTCCATTTGAAACCGATACTTAAGTTTTCGCAGAGTACTTCTGCCACTTGGCTGATAACCTTGACAAAATTAAATTAACTTGGGTAAAATTAAATTTGATAAAATTAAATTGACTTTCTCTCTTAAAAGCGGCAAGGATGCAACAGTAAATTAACTTTCTAACCTCGTAGAAATCACACCGTCATTTGACTTCCTTGTTTCACACCTCACTAAATCCCTAATGTGTGAGACTCCTTTTCCTTTGAGACATTTTACCGTGGCTTTTTTTTTTTTTTTTTTTCACACAAAGATGTAGAACCAATTTAAAATACTGAGTTTGATGTAGATATTACTAGCTTTGGCATTTCAGCACTTTGACATGGTGCTTCCTGCATTTTGATCAATAGAATATTTACATTCCGAGTAAAATACATCCATTTTCTGTGTCTTCTCTAACTTGTATCTGAGGAGATGATTGTTTTTCACCCTTAGATTTGAGTGAATTTTCTATTTTCACAGAATCACAGAATGGTTTGGGTTGGAAGGGACCTTAAAGCCCACCCAGTGCCACCCCCTGCCCTGGGCAGGGACACCTCCCACCACACCAGGTTGCTCCAAGCCCCCTCCAACCTGCCCTTCAACCCCTCCAGGGATGGGGCAGCCACAGCTTCTCTGGTTGTTACCTCAGAAGGTCTTCTGAGCCAGGGACATTTTTGCTGTCTACACTGGTGGCTTGTCCCTGTCATGATGCCCTGTGTGGCGAAGGGCTGGTGAGTGCTCCCCAAAGCTGAGATCTGTGCTCTTTGCAACCCAAAGTAGCAAACTCTGAGTTAATGCTTGTGGAAATGGAGTTTATTAAGGTTGAGCCAACCTGTCCAGTGTCTCAGTGTTTCCCAGGAGCCTGTGAGTTACCACACTTGATAGTCCATAGCTGTGTAATTAGTTGTCACGACACTTCACATTTGTGACGTGACATGACTTCACATGTCATGACATTTCACAGTTGGGAAAAGGACCTCAGGTGTTGCCTTTTCCATCGTCTGGATGGTGAGATGTCCATGTTTTGGGATTCTCTTCATCCACTCTGTAGTTTTGGAGTGTTCAGCACTTGATGGGAAGTTTTTCCTCCTTTGAAGCCTATCGGATGTCCTTGCTTTTTGTTTTCCTTTCTGCTTTTTGGGAGAAACTGTGATTCTGGTGCCATCCCACGACTCCAGGAGTTGGGAAAACACCAGATTTACTGCAGGAACTGCCAACCCTGTGGATATAAAATCTACCCGTGGCAAAGCACCCCTTACCATGCCCCCAGCTCAGGCTCCTGTCACAGAAGTGGGTTTTGCCACGGCCCGTTGCCCTTCACCGTGGAATAATGACCAGCACAGAGCTCCTGTGGTTGCCACAGAGGCAAAACTGGGGCTGGGTAAATATTTCTGCAGAGATGGGCTGGGCTGCACCGACCCTGTTCCATGCATACTTCTCCGTTTTTAATAACCGATATTTTAAAACCACAATTCCTGCTTTAAGGACAAAGCTTTTCGCCTGCCAGCTTTGCGCCGTTAAAATGAATGTGTGTAGGTTTTCCAAGAACAAAAAATAGAGACACATTTTTCCACATAAAAATCAAAGTTTGTTTTTTTCTTTTCGCTTCCCTATAACTCTTAAGGGGTTCCATTGATTTTTTTTTTCTTAGACTTTCTGAAAGGGGAAAAAAGAAACCCGGCGTTTGGACTAAAACCAAGCATGAGAAATTTCAGCATAAAGGAATTTTCTTATGTGTGTTTATAGAGAAGGGGAGACCAAAAAGCTCAATTTCAGTCCTGCGCGACGACCCAGTACTGTGTTCCCATTTTCTTTTCTTCTGTGCAGATTTGGGGGGATATCAGTGTGTTTGGTGGCTTTTCTGATTGTCTTTTACTCCTCAAAGCGGCGCGGCGCTTTCCGATCCGAATTGATATTGAATTCTCTAAGCTCTATTTTTATTTATTTGATCTTTTACTCTATTAACAGGCCATTTAGAGATCGTGATCCCTTCCTCCTGCTCCGAGTTCTTGTGTTCCCCCTCCGTGGCAGGACGGTGGACTGTTGGGTGACCTTCCCAGCAGAGTGTCAGATTAGATCAGTAACCTCCTCACCATGGTTTTATCATTCAGGTCACACTGAATGTTCTAGATGTGTTTAAAATGAAAGCCACGTTCGTATTTAAAATAAGTTGATTAGCCACAGGAAGAACTCTCCTTTGTTACGGAAACGAGCGTGTTGTTTTCTGGTCAGCTTGCCCTTCGGTATTTTAGTATATTTTAGTTTCTTATTCCTAAACCGTGTCCATGGTTTGGAAGAGGATATTAAACATTCCGATGTTTTCATCCTGTTTCTGAGTCTTCGCCATGGTGTTCACTTGAACAAATAGTATTTTTCTTTTTTTGTTTTGAAAATCTGGTGTTAGGTGATCAGTCACAAGCTTCTGCTGTGTGAATAATTCCTCTGGCTGTGAATCCTGAGCAGCCTGTGCTCTCTGAGAACTTCATTGGATTCAAAATTGGGTTTAATGTTTTTAAATAAATGCTATCTCGCTCCTATTTAATAAGAAAAATCAGTGCCCTTTGCTGTCTGGTTTGAGTAGCCTTCAAGATCTGGGATTGGAGTGACTCAGGAGCTCTCGTGTTAATTCTGAGATGCCTTGCCAGGGTTCTGCAGCAGATAAAATGTGATAGAACATGGGTTTTATATCACATCCATCTTCCAGAGAGGCAGAACAAGCAGTTGGGTTCCTGCATGCTGCACTAGAAATAACTCGGGGCATCTGCCCTGAGCCCCGGAACCCCATGAAGGTTCCCTGGGGCTGGAGACCTCTCCCTGGGGAGAAGGACCTTCATGGGCAAAGCCCCGCTCTCCTCTGCAGGCACCCGGCAACCCCATGGATAACATCTGGTTCTCAAGACGTGCAGAGCGCTGCCGTAGCACTTTTTTCCAGCATTCTTCTAACGTGTAGTATTTTTTCATGTGCCAAGTATGTCGGGGCCATAAATACTTTAACAAGCAGAAGATGTGCAGCGAGAGAAGTATGTCCTTTTGGCCAGCTCTTCCCCTTCCCTGCCAGCCCTGTGAGACGGACCTGGGTCCCCCTTCCCTGCTGGAGCTCAGCCAGCCTCCAAGGGATGTGCCACCTGCCCCGGGGACAGCCCGGCCACCACCAGGGCTGGGAGCCCTCTTTGGGTCCACCTGGGTTCACAAATTCTTTCTGAGGTGGCTTTGAGGGTTTACTTTGGTCTGCTCGTAGATGCAATGTGATGGCAACATGTTTAGATTGGTGGTGTCAATATCTGTGTACGTTGTTCTTCTGCTGGAAGAGCAAAGGCAGGAGGGACAGGGAGCATCCTCACACCATCCATGGTGTCACACACACGCTTAATTCAGGTTCTTCCTCCTCCTTCAGGCTTGACCTGAGGTTTCCTGTAGCAGAGTCTCAGGAGTCAGATTTTATGAAATAATTTTATTTATGAAATAATTAATTTAATTGGAAGGTCCAGCAGCAAGGAGAGCCTGGGCTGGTGCCTCCAAAGACAGGGACCTCAAGCAAAGGAGTCCCTGGGCAAGGATTCCCTTGTGATCCCCTTCATGCGCCAGTCACGTGGCTTTGAGTCCAATGGTAATTTTTGGTCTGGAGTCTTCTGTCATCTCATTAGGTTCTTTCCCCGTGTCCAGGCAGGCTCTTCTCTGGTTGATTTGCAGTTCACATCAAGGGTTGGATCCTCCGTATCTCCTGGTTTATGTTCCTGGTGCCCCTGCACTCATTGACAGATCCTGGGGAACCGAGGAGTCCTGGGCTTGGGAGAAACACACCCAAACCATCGGTGTGACACCAAGCACTGCTGAAAGACCAAATCTGGTATGAACCCCTTGCTGGGAAAACACTGAGAAGAATAACGTTCTCATGGCCTAAAGGCTTTGGCACATCCAGGTACTCACGCTAAGTAAACCCAAGCAAACAGCACAAATCACACCAAATGATAATCTTGAGTAATTAATTTTACTTAAAACTTACTTTTTTATGCAAAACAATTAATATGCTTCACCAGATGAGGCTGCTTGGCCAGTGTCGCAGAGTGAGGGCTGGGTGTCCATCCTGCAGGTCTTCAGCCTTCCTCCACGTGGTTCCAGGTCTTTGCTTGGCCCTTTAATCACCTGCCACCTTCATTAGTTTAAGCCCCCTCAAGCCATGGAAGAGGGTTCATGCTGGTTCCCGTTTCTCCACGAGCAGAGGAGCAGTGAGAAGTGGTGTCCTCTCCCTACTTTGCATAATTTTTAAGTTATCTGTAGCCACTTTTATCAGATCAGTGCTGAGTGTTGCAGACCACGTCACGATAAAATAATACAGATCAATGACTCCATATTACTTGGAGGTGTCAAAAATAGAAGAAAATGTGTGATGCTTTATTTTGATTAATCATTATATGCGTTGACCTATGCCAGTCAGGCATTGACCTGGGCAAGCAGTAACTACAGAAAGTAGAATAAATGGAAAAAGAGGGAAAAGTAGGTGGGTGTTACAGGTATCTCAGTAGCGTTACGAGCAAAGGGGAACTCTTCCCAGCTGTGTTTTGTGTACAAGTCACGGGACTCCTCTGTACGTGTGAAGTTTCTTGACTCCATCTATCCACAGAAGTCTCACTGAATGGAGAATTTTGAGGGCATTACGTGGATGGCTGAGCTCATCATTCTTGTTTGGTACGGAGCACTAAGACTGGATCCTGACTACAAAGCAATGCTTTGGGAAGCTAGTGAAGGAGATTCTCCAAACCACATCTTTCATCTTGCTGGAAAATGTGTCTGTGCTGTCAGAAAGGTATCTGGAGGCATTCTGTC
Organism: Gallinago undulata; assembly: GCA_026546715.1. NCBI lineage: Eukaryota > Metazoa > Chordata > Aves > Charadriiformes > Scolopacidae > Gallinago > Gallinago undulata. The sequence goes on from JAOTQQ010000032.1 coordinate 1,408,999, forward strand.
ACAGATTTTAGCCCCAGCAGATGATGGATGTGCTTTGGTACGAGAGCAATACGTGTGTATCCATGCCAGCTTAATAAACGAAGCCATGGGACTATGCAAATGTGCTTCTGTTGGGCAGTTCTGGGACCTCTGGAGATCATCTCCTCAACGCCCTGCCAGAGCAGGGTCACCCAGAGCAGGCTGGACAGGAACACATCCAAGCAGGTCTTGAACGTCTCCATAGAAGGAGACTCCACACCCTCTCTGGGCAGCCTCTTCCAGTGCTTTGAGGCATTTTGTTGTGTGCTTGTACCTACATAGAGGGTGTATGAAGAAATTCTGGAGAAGCATGCTCTGGTTGATAGTCGTGAACGGAAGAGGGACATCGTGGGGCAAACCCCACAACTGCAGAAGTTTCTAGAAAAATATTTTAGAGGATATTGGAGAAGAAACGTGGAGAATCAACTGATTCTTGACAAAATATGGATCCCACGTGGCGTGAGAAATAATATCCATCCGATGAGTTGAAGATACAACCCTGGAGCTACCACCTGCAGGAAACTTATAATGGCTTTCCACCCACCATGGCTCAGCTTTGGTGGAGGCAGGCAAAGGGAAATGTGCTGCAGGCAAAGCATCCTTCTTTGCTTTCCTTTTTCTTCCAATAAATCAGGCAGTGTTCAGCGCGACTCCAAAACCTTTTTGCCTTTGGGTTAGAAAAGCGAGGGGCAGGTCGCTGTGACGCAGGCTTTGCTCAGTCCTGGAGCTGAACACACCTTCAGCCAACACGGAGGGTGAAAGGTAGCAGTGTTTTTGCCCTCAATCTGTGTTTTTAGACGAGGCAGCACCTTTTTTTTTATTATTATTTTATTTTATTTTATATTTTTATAAAAGCGTGTTTATATCGACTCCTTAAGAAGTTTAGACTGGAGGGCTGTCTCCAGCAACTGCCCCCCTCCCGTTTTGCCAAGTCCCACGTGTTTGTCTTGGCAGGATGCGGCGTCTGCTCGGCCATGGCTGGGATATTAAATTGAGGGAACACAGACCTCTTGATGCTTTTCAATAGAGCTTCTATTTAGTTAGGGGCAGGACAGAGCTGTCAGCCACCTGCGATTGTCCAACGGGGAGACGGGGAGAAGGAAGAGGGATAGGGGGAGAGCCCTGCAAAGGTTTTCCAATTTCATGGATAGAATAGTGAGAAGAAAGCATTTTTGGGGAGGCAGCAGCTTTGTGTTGGTTTGAGCGTTGAGTCTTTTTGCTGCGGTTCTGGCTCGGTCGGTGTTGGTGGTGGGGGAAATAAATGGTGATGGTGGGGGAAATAAATGGTGGTGCTCACTGAACTTACTCAGGTCAGTGCAGGGAACTTCATTTTAACTTATCACAGCTGGAGAATCTATTAGATTTTTTTTTTTTTTATGAGCCAAACAAGCAATTTTTGGTCCAAAATGAGAGTAGGTTCAGATATCCCTTCAGAGTCCCCTTCTCCAGAGATTTTCAAGACTCACCTGGATGCAGTCCTAAGTGATGTGCTCTGGGCAATCCTGCTTTGGCAGGGGAGTTGGACTAGATGGTCTCTGGAAAGTCCCTTCCAACTCCAACAATTCCATGATCCCCATCCTGACATGTAGGGATGCTGTGCGTACTGGTGTGTTGCATTTTTAAGGCATGAATGGTGATTGATTGGTTTAGTTACTGTGTGGGAAACCAGGGTTTTGGGAGCCTGTTCTGGGTGCTCTTGGGAAGGTGGAACTGGACTTGGGATACGCAGTGTCCCTCTTTGGTATATAGCTTCTCTGTTGGTCTTCATGGCCAGAAGAACCTCAATTTCTCTCAGGCATATAAAGCCCTCATGCTTTGAAGAATGGAAGGGAAGAAAAAACCCAAGATTTGGAGCAATCTCCAGGAGAAGGGGATTAATTCCTTAGCATTTTTGCAAGCTTGGACAGTATGCCACTGTTGGTCATGGTTCTTTCTCTGACGTTCTGCTGCCAGTGTCCTACTTCTCTGCCTTTTCTTCAGAGAGAGCATGTCTGAGGTCTCCATTGCTTCTACGGTCCCACTGGGAGAAATGCCTTGGGTTCGGAGCAGATGATGTTGTGCCGGGTGAGGCAGGAGGGCTGGTGCACCTTCTGTCAGGTGAAAGAAGAGTTTCCTTCTCTGTTGGTAAGGACAGACGTCACAATGGTGGAGGAAGGTCTTTCTGAGTGGGCTTCTTTCCTCTTTGCACACAAGCTGTGGTCCTTTATAGCTGTCATACACACTCGTAGGACAGTGGAGTACATAATTTCACAGACCTGGGTGTGTTGGGCCCTGCTCTCCTGCCCTTGGGTAGTTATGGTCCCTTTGATCACACTCAGGTGACAATTGACCCGGGCAGTCGTGAGCTCTGGAAGATTCAGTGTGTGTCTTGCAGACAGAACCCATCACTCTGCTTGTCCCATTGAGCGCAGTCATTGGATTTAGGTCTTATTCTTCAGATTCATCCTCCCAAGCATCTTCTGTCTCCTAAAACAGGGGACTTTTCTTGTGCAGGCACTTTTCCCACTGAATTTTTAGCTGTCCTTGGGATCCTTGGAAAGTGACTGTCGGGCTCTTTCGCACACATTTGTTTCCACATGTGCCTTGCCAATAGCTGTTATTGTCTTCTCATTTCTGTTTTCCATTGTCTTCTCATTTCTGCTTCCCTCCCAGGTAGAGTCAGTTGTTAGGACTCATATCTGACCCTTTATGCTGCTGAAACGTCCCAAGTTGGCACTTTCTTCTAAAGGGAATGTAATTTCATGGGTGTTTCGTGGTGAAGGACAATGAAGATGCTGGGAGGGCTGGAGCCCCTCTGCTGGGAGGACAGGCTGAGAGAGTTGGGGGGTTCAGCCTGGAGAAGAGAA
>JAOTQQ010000032.1:1413702-1425480 GCA_026546715.1 Gallinago undulata
CTGTGAGGGTGGCAAAGCCCTGGCAGAGGCTGCCCAGAGAGGTGGTGGAGTCTCCTTCTCTGGAGACATTCCAAACCTCACCTGGACACGTTCCTGTGGGACCTGCTGTGGGTGGCCCTGCTGTGGCAGGGGGTTGGAGGAGATGATCTCCAGAGGTCCCTTCCAACCCCATTGCATTCTGTGATCCTGTAATTTTTCCAGGTTTTGCCTTATGGTGGATTGTCCAGGAAAGAGTGCGTGGTTTGGTGTCCTCTGGGAAGCCCTCCTTGGTGGGCCACTTCTGGCCTTGCTCCCAGCTGCCTTTTGTTGGGAGCTCGGGCAGGACTGGTCCTGCATGGGTTTAATTCAGCGGGAGGGCTTTCCCTCCCTTTGCCACACGCTGGTGCTTCTGCACCGAGGAGGACAGGAGCCAGAGGGATGAAAGACATTAATGGTGGCCAGTCGTGTAAAGGCAATTACAGACACTGGGCAGCTGGGGGGGGCACACCAGGTGATGAACAGGTGGGTTCCCCCCCACAACACCCTTCAAAAATGGGAGAATTGAGTCTCTAAAAAAGCCCAGAAGTGAATCCGCTTCCCCCAGCCTCCGTCAGGGTCGAAACGGGGCTGAGAATGGGGTTAAGCCACAAAGTCTTCCTTTTTGGTTTTTTTTCTAGTGTTTGTTGTGTCCCCGTTGTCCCATTGGAAGGGTAACGAGGACAGTTCCAGATAAACCTCACAGTTTCAGACCGCGTCCTGCACTTGATGGAAAGTCTTGAGCATTGTTAATTTAGAAAGAAAAAGCAGTAAAATTAATAGCATTCCACGATTTCAGACTCTCGCTTTCCTGTATTGCTCCATAAATGTGCTTTTTGGGGGGGAAATAAAAAAATTAAAAAAAATATTTTCCACGACATACTTCTTTCTTGAAAATCCACCGCAGTCTTTTCTCCGAGTCAGCCTTCAAAAATCTGTGCCCCAGACACCTGCTGGCCCCCCCACGCTGGGGGGAGAGTTCATGGCCAAGATTCACTGCAAAACACGATATCCGATGGTGCCCCTCTTTCTCCAATCTTTGGGAAAATTTCAAGCTCTTTTTAGTGATGGATTTTTTTCGGGGGGGAGAGGGAATTCTGAAGGGAAGGCAATTCTGGATTCTGCACTCGCGCTCGCCTGGAGGCTGTCAGGATGGGACAGAACTGTCCCTGTTGGTTCTAAATCTCGTTTTCCACTAAGAAAAATCAATATTTATAAAAATATTGATGAAAGTCATTTACAACAGCCTTTGTGGGGTAACCCCACCGTCGTCACTTTAACTCTTAGGTGTTAGTGTGGGCCAGAGCGTGCCAATACCTGGACTGCAGCCACGCGCAGCGGGGTGAGTGTCTCAAACGGGGGGGCAAATTAATTATTCCAAAGCGTGTGGAACGTCTTGAGGTTCCCCAGGGTCTGCGGGAGGTGTTTGTTGCTCCCTGGGAAGCCCCTCTCGGTGAGGACCGGTTGGAAATCCGGCCCTTGAGCATCAATTGGAAATTTTTTGCAGAGCAAGTGTTAGGTTTGTTCACGATGACGGGCACGAATCCCCTCCAAAATCAGTAGGGATGGAACTTCATTTTGCTGAGAAAAATGGCAAGCAAACAAGCCGTTAACATGCAAAGGGGACTTGTTAATTCCCAGAATAATTATGTGCGTTGGCCACGGGAAAAACTGACTGGGGGTGCTCACCTGAGATATTCCAGCCAAAAATCTCACTCGCTGCGGCCGCTCACGGAGTGGAAACAAAGGAAAGGTGCAGTGTTTAGATTTACGTAATTCAGCCAATATTTGAAGAAATTCAGTAGCTGAATTCAGGCTAGGTGTAAGAAAACACACAGAATGTGGAAGGCTTGTGGTGAAGTGTGGCTTGTGACATTTTGAACGTTTTTGTTAAAATATTAGCTGTTGATACTCCGTGATACACCTTCACGCTTCTGTCTCCTTGTATTTGGCAAATTGTCTAAGCTTGGCCTGTGATAATCTCCATTTGTTGCAAAGAAAAAAAATAAATTAAAGAAATAAATTAGTGAATCGTTGCCATAAATGAGTCTGGTGGCACCCAAAGCTGGGGTGGTGCTGGAAAGGCCCTGGGGGAGTTTGCAGAACTCTCAGGTTTGTCTCATTTTGGGTTTGGTTTGGGGTTTTGGGTTTTTTTTGTGGTTCGTGCTTTATGTGTGTCCATGGTTGGTGTCAAAGCCAGAAGTGTAAGCCTTCCCTCGCGTGTGGTGAAACCTCCAGTGGGGATGTTATTAGCTGTGGTTTATACTGGGGTGCCAGCAGAGAATAGGACATAACGAGAAAGGGGTTTGAAGGATTGTCCATATCTACGTAGTTACAGCCACCCGTGTGGCTTCTGCTGATTTTAATGAAGTAAAATAAGGGGCCCAAGCCCTTCAGATGACACCTTGACGTGTTTTCTCTCTCCCTCACCAGGCTGGAATGATAAGAACCGATGAGGATGAGTACTTCATCGAGCCTTTGGAGAGAGGGAAGCAGATGGAGGAGGAGAAGGGCAGGATCCACATGGTGTACAGGCGCTCGGCTGCCGGGCAGCATCCCACCGACCTGCTCCCTGATGTCCACAGAGAAGGTACCGTCCCCGGGGCTGGGTGATGGCAAATCTATTCCAGGTAACTCCAGCCTACGGGAGCTTTGGAAGGAGGCAGTTTTGACCGAGCTGTTTGAAAAGGAAACATTTCAATGTTCATTCCATCGGTTCATACACGCAGCTTCTCTGCAAAGAGCATCCCGTGTGCTTTCACCCGGCAGAACAGAACTCGGCCACAAAGTGTTCTTGTCAAGAAATTTTGCAAAATGCTTGTGTTTTCCCTCCTTAAACCAAAGGCAAAGTTTGTGCTGACTTAAGTGGAAACAAGTCTGAGCTCCACAGAAGTCGGTGAGGTATTGTGGGACGTGAGATTTAATAGAAATCCTGGTGTGACTTCAACGTTCTGAGTTGTCATTAAGACCTGCCTGTCCGTACGACTTCAGCTTAAAGTTTGGGTCCTGTTTTTTCCTGAGAAATAGCTAAATTGTGCCAGGGACTGAGACTGATTTCCTCCTCCTGGGGTTGCAATTAATGCAGTTTGAAGGCAGTTGCCTTGATGGGATATATTTTGATTTATCCAAGGATTCCCCTCCATGTTGAAGAAAACCTGCTTGGCCCACCCGGGAGTAATTATTGTGTAGTTTAATCCATTTGCTCGTACGTTTTTCCCCCCTTTTGATGTTACACAAACCCTTACAAGCCAGTGTGTGGCATAGTGAGCGCGGAGGGTTTTGAGACCGTGGGCCGGGGTCTTCTGCACTCCTCTGTTTTTATAACATCTCTCAGCTTCTCAAATTCCTGCTTGTACTTTGTGTTCACATGTTCTTGGAGCTTAAAAAGAGAAGAACAATCACCACCACAATGCACAGCAGGAGAAGGAGATGCAGAGGGATCAAGCGGTCCCTCATGGACTTACATTATTCGGTGCGTGTCCTTGGCGATGGACCTTCTGGGTCTGTTCCAGGGGATTCAGCATCTCTGTCCTCTACAATCTTCAGATGTGCTCATCACAGACTTTATTTGTATGTGTTTTGAATCCATGGAATCCTTTGCAAATGTCAGGCAGCCGCTCCAAAGGGAAGGTCAGCAGGAGCGTGGATAGCTGAGGCAAGCTATTCGGGGATTTATAAATCGCAGTTCGTAACGTATGAGGATCAGTGAGACAATAAACATCTGAGTGATGGGTCCCACCTCAGAATCCTTCAATGTTGTTTGGGATTTGGTCAGTCCTTTCAGGGTCTTGATGTCTTCAGCTTTTTCCCACCTTCTCTTGTTTGGTTGGAGGCAGCTTAAAGGCAGCAGCCACGTTTTTTTAACTTGCAGCAAACTTTTTAGTGCCAAAACCCTGTGTCTATGCCTGATTTCTTGCTTATCAGGAAGTCTGGACCAAAAAGGCTTGTTTTTTGTAGATGGCTTCATTCCATCCTTTGGCAGAGGGGATGTGTTTGTACGATGCTGCGCGTTGTTGTTTTAGCATTTGTCTGGAAAAGATCCATGGTGTGTAACCTGCATTACACCCACCAGAACCTGAGGGGTGGGTGCACTTCTGTCAAAATGCTGGGGGTTCTGACAAAATTGCAGCTACTGTTGGTGTCTTGAAGGGTTTCTTAAAATGTATTAATAAGTTTTCTTCTAGAGGTGAGGTCTGTAATTGTCAGGCGTGTCTAGAGGTCTCTACTTGCCCGTGCCTTGTGAAAACTGAAGTCTTTCCCTTCTTTCTTTCCCTTCTTTCCCTGTTTTTCCAAAGAAAAGAAGTTAGGAGGAGGCTGGTTACGTTGCAGCTGGAGGGTTTGCTTTGCTTTTGGCCGCCTCTCATTATCTTTGACTGGGCCCAGTTACTGAGTCCTCCTAATTGGGTAAAGCCTTATCTTTATTGCACTGTTATCTTTTTATATCAAGTAGATTGTAGTCTCGTCTGCTCCCCCGTTTGGTTGTTCCACCTTGGCTCAGATTTGGCACAACAAAGGGGTAAGTTACATTGGAACAGGTTGCCCAGAGAAGCTGTGGCACCGGGTGGGCTTTAAGGTCCCTTCCCACCCAAAACCATTCTATGATTTTGCAATTGCCTTTATCCTTAAGCCTTCAAGATGCTTTTTAAGATCCAAGTATGACCCAGGTTAAAGCCCATGGAGCCTGAGGAAGTGTTTGACCCACGTGATGGTGAACATTGGGGCTCTTCTAAATAAATAAACTCATTTTCACAAGGAAATCTCTCTTACTCTTGACAGTTTAAGGCTTATACATGCATTTGAGTTCAGGAAATAGATCTGGCTGTTACACCACTGTGAAACAGTTTGTGGTGGTTGAGTGTTCAGCTACATATAGATGCTTGAAAATCTTTCTTCATCTTCTCTGCTCCTGCTCCCCACCCCACAGAGTCTGGGCTGGGGGCAAGTTCTGCTGCTGGTTTATAAGTTCAGCCACTTATTTAGCCGACAGGAATCCAGTCTTCCAGTAACAGACTACAAATGACTCAACGACCTAGATGTTAAGATTAAAAAGTACTTAAAATAGTTGTTGTTAGTGAAGTTGTTGTAAAAACTGGGAAATGTTGTGAGAGAGCCTTTCTCCACAATGAAACAGGCCATGCTGCCTTGTGTTCTCTCTATAAGAAGTCAGTTTTATAAGATACCATATAAGATAAGTTGTAAGATGCTATGGCTGTCCAGGTCCTTAGGAGTAGTATCCTAAGATGCTATTGCTGTGAAAGCATCCAAGTCCAGCTATATGGAGGAAGCAATACCATCTGACAGGACATCTGGTATTCCTGCGGGATTTTAGAACGTTTGGGAATTTGTTGGACGTTTTTCAAACAGTGGGACAGAATGAGCGTAGGAGTCCTCAATCAAAAAAGCCATCTTAAGATCAGTGTTTTAGCAATGATCGCAAGGTAGTGGAGCATTTACTGTATTCTCATAGAATTAAGCCCAGACACATACGACGTGCCGATGCCTGTTGACGGTACCCGTGGCCTCTCCAGGGAATGATGTTCTCATCGTTGGGTTGTGTAGAGGTTGGGTTCCTCAGCAGCATCTTCATGAAACACTCAAGAATTCAGATGGGAAATCCCACCTTGTTCATTTGAGGAATGCTGTAGGATTCCAAACCTCTAAACATTTACGGAGAGCCCTTGGTTTTCCTTCCCTCTGCACGTCTGTGCTGGGTGACTTCTGCTTCCACACACATTGAAGCACTTACATAGCCTTTTTTTTAAGTATTTCTTTCTTTACCTCTTTCATTAAGCACAGAGAGGAGCCCCTCAATGCACTTTGCAGAACACGGGAAGAAATGTGAATATTTCAGAAATAAAGCAAAGTGCTAAGATAGCACATGGGTTTTTTGCCCCCTTTTTAGTTTCTTTCTTAAATTTCTCAACTTAAGGAGCTGGGAAAATAACCCAGAAGCTGAGCCTTTAAAGCGACGGTGCAGATATCCTTTGAACTGCTGGGCCTCTTGTTCTTTTGTGTGTGTTCGCACCCAATTTAGACTCCATGAAGGAACCCTTCATTAATTACTGCCTTTTTATACCTCACCCTTTTCACTCATTCTGTGGGGAATATATGATCTCTTGCATATAAATGGCCCTGAATATTTATTTGGTGGTTGGTTTATGCTTATAAAGTGCCTGTGCTCTCACTCGGTGATATCAGGGAGATGTGGATAATTTTCCATGTTCCGACAGACCGGGGGCAGGAGTGGTTATTTGTGTTGGGTTAGTTCTCCTGGGCAGAGGAAGCTCTTCCTCTTCTGCAGGGCTGGAGCCAAGGCCTCCCCCGGGAGGTCCCAGCTATTGAAAACCACTTAAACGTAGTAGGATGTGACACGTCAAGTGGATTTCTCCCCTGGGAACAGAAAAGATTCTTGATTATTCTTCCTTGTGAGGAACTGGGTCAGATGGGAGTCACACAGAAAAGCATGTGAAAACCAGGCAGCTCATAGTGTTTAATCGTGACCTGGAACAAGAATGCTCTTACCACGCTTTCAAAACACGTCTACTGTCCTAATTTTTGTCCGACTTGGAGAGAATGACTGAGAATTTATGTCTGTGCTCAGAGGTGAGCTTGACATGCTCACGTGAACCTGGTGGGAGAGTATGAACGAAGAGGTAGGTGCTTGGCGCAAGCGGCAGCGAGTTGGGACAGGCTGCTCGGACTGCAGAGGACCTTCTCGCTAGGCTTGGTAGGAACAGAGAGAATTTCATAGAAGTTCCCAGCTACTGCGGCACGCTTTCATTTGACTTGTGCTGGAGGAGAAACACAACCCAGAAATGCATTTATTGACAGTGGGGACTTGGCAGCCCAGCAGTTCTCATGAATCTTTCCAGCTTTAGAAAAGGTGATAGATGCATCGAGGGAGGAGGAGGAGGTGGTATTTCCACAGCCAACAGCCTCTGATGTCCGTGAGAAGAGGGGAACTGCATTTGAGCGGAGATGGGTTGCCATGTTTGACCTACCACATGGTTATTGTTGGTCTGAAATGAGTGAGCTGCTTAGAGAAGAGCCCTGTTGTGGAGTGTGACTGCTTTAGCATCATCCCTGTCTGGTAGTGTGTCAAGGCCAGGTTGGATGGGGATCTGAGTGGCCTGGTCTAGTGGGAGGTGTCCCTGCCCATGGCAAGGGGTGGAACTGGATGGGCTTTCAGGTTCCTTCCAACCCAAACCCGTCTATGATATGAAGGCAGTTCACACAAGGCTCTACACTGTTTTGGAAAATATTTGGGGTAGTTGCTTTACTGTAGAAGCCACATGAAAAGCTCTGTGACTCGCTGTCCCCTGCTAATGGGGACATACCTTGTGGGACAGCGGTTTGCAGGATGTCACCAAGAACATGCATCTCCTGTGGCTTTTGATGCTCCATAGTGTCCCTCCTCTGGCATCGGAGGGTGCTCTGCCAGCAGTGGGAGCGTGGGTGCTCAGGGAGGTGGCCAGGAGGAGGGAGGAGAACAGCTTCTGAGGGTTTTGTTAAAGACACCAAACGTTTGGTTTTAAGCATCTGGGATGACCATCTGGTTTTGGTATGGTCTGGGAATCCTGTCCGAGAGCAGGAGGATCTCTAGGGTTCTTCATGGTTGTAAGTAGGCACGATGGTCTCCTGAAGGCTTTTCCATATCAGGTTGCCCTGGGATAACATTCTGTGAGCTCGACTTCCCCAGGAACTTAAGTCTTGATCCTGAAGACACTGAGCATCTGGGCTTCTCATTTTAGCTGAGCGCTACAGGTACGCGCCATCGGTGTTCACACCATAAGTCATATTCCCCAGTAACCTCTGTTAAAAAAAATATACTTATTCTTAAGAGCAAAAAGAAACAAAGATCAAAAGACTCTGTATGGGGGGTGAAGGGTCTGGGGGACAGAGGGGGAACGAGCTGTGCATACAAAGCTGAAAAAACTAGGAGAACATACGGGGCTGTCGCATTAAAACATTCTTTAAATCAATCTTTAAGATCTTATCAGCAAAATGGCTTTTCACTTAGGAACGGAAAGAAATGCTCTCCGGACAAGCCTGAGTTGGAGGGTTGTGAAAGCATTATGGTGATATCATTCCGTCTGGCCAGGATGAAAAGAGACTGTCCTCCTTTGTTCATAGGCTGACAAACATCCCCAAGATGTGTGATCATTAACCTTATTCCTTGAAAGCAGTCAAGAAACAACAGGAACAGGCAAAGAACTGTAGAGTTTAGAATCAAATTTGCACCCGGGAGGCCTCCTTTGCAAGTTCTACTGAATCAGGCCGGGGAGTGCGGTAAAATACAATCCAAATTGTATTTCTCAGAAATATAAAAGCCTGATCCAAGTCCCCTGGAGTCGGTGAGAAGACTCAGATTTACGTCAGTGGGCTGATGAGGCAGGTTTTGGATCGTATTCTGCTTGAGCTGATCACAAAGAGTTCCATTTATCTTTCCCCCTCTTCATTCATTTATTATTTTTTCCACGCACTTTTTTCTCATATGGAAATGACAACCAGCCTGAAGCTTGGAGGTCACACAGCATGTTAAAATACTCCAGGTTTTTCTATTTCATCTTCCTCTTCACGTCATAGTATTTTCTTTTTTTTTTTTTAAAGTGACAACCTATTCACCCGGAGAGCACTTCAGATTAAAGTATTTTTGTAATTACTTCCTAACAGTGGGAAACAAGGAACAGGAGCCTTTATCTCCCAGCTTCTTTTCAGAATTTTCATTTTCCCTAAAGAACCCAAGTGCTTGTGTGGCCGGTGGGGTTGCCATGGCGCTGGGTTCGAGCGTCTTTGTCCCAGGTGGGAAACATGTAGGAGGAAGAAATGATTTGGGAATTGCTCCTGGTTGCCTGGGAATGGAACCCGGGAACTGAAGGTAGAAGAATGGGAAGACTATTGCTTGCTTCAGGGACCTCCCTCAGCACTTCCCCGGGCACATTTGGGTTTCTTAGAGACGTCGTGGTGCCAGAAGGTGTTTGAACTCATTCTGGGAGGAATTTCTCATGACCTGTGTTTTGGTGGAGAATGTTTTAGATACCGCACAGCGCAACACACACGTCTGGGCGTCAGTAATAATGGGAAGGATGGAACCAGTTTCTGTGGAGATGTCATTTTGGAACGTTCTTGTCCAGGTTGTGTTGGTGGCAATAACCTTGTGTATGCACCCATCTAAAGACATCCTGCCTCTTTATCCAGAACCACTAGAGCTTTTCTTTTAAATCAGTCTTCTTCTATAAAATTGAAACTTAATAGGATTCATTGAATTTCTTGTTTGAACATTGATTTGTGGGGTTAGATTTTTTTTTTTCTTCTTTTTTCTCAGGTAGCAGTTGCTTAATCAAAGGAAAGGCAGTCAATAAAGAACTTCTTAAACAGGAAGAGCACGTCATGGTATGAAGGAAAATGAGTATCAGTGATGGATGTATTTACAGTACATGGGGAAAAAAGAGAAGGGATCTAAGGAGGAGGAGAAGTGGGAGGAAAAATAATGAGAAAACCATCAAGCACTTGTAGAAGTGGAAGTATATGAGTAATGTCTTTGAGTGCAATGGAATCACAGCCCTCTCCAAGGGTTTGAGTGTTTGCACCGTGGACGGAAGTGTGCTCTCAGCCAGGTTAGCCATAACCTCAACTGGATTTAACCTCCCCTGCTTGGGCATCAGTATCAGTCAGTACAACTGTGGAATCACTGATTACCACAAAATACAACCATGAAGCTGCATGTATTACGGGTTCCTACAGAACCACCATTGCTTTGGTCTCAACCTGGAGTGCCCCTGGTGAACACGGCCTGGGATGTGTCTGCTCCGTGTGCTTTTGTAATGAGATCTGCTTCCTTGGCCCTCAAAGTTTGCAGTCGGGCTTGGCCCACTTGTCCTCAGGTGGAATTTGGGATTCATCTTGTACTGGGAAAGTGTCTTTGGTTCACTGTTTCCTATCTCTCTTCTGTTTTCTTAATGATATCTGTCACCGGAGACTGGACCGTTGAGTATGGAGTTGGCTTAGTGAGGTGTTTTTCCTCCCAGTTCAACTCAAGTCCATGTTGTGTATTTCCACTGATGTGCTGGGTGGTGCAATTAGCAATCAGTTCCCGGAGCTCCGTGATGAGTGCTGGTGTCTTCCTGTTTGCAGTTACTTACATCCAGCTTCAAAAAAAAATATAAAACCAGTCCAATTCTTCCCTTGGATGAGCATCCAAAGTTTGTGACGTGAATGGAGAAAAATGGAAGTGCTTGTCTGTGTGCTGTGAATTAGATACTGTCTCCTGGGACACCTCGGGGTTCCTTTTGTCTTTTGTGGGAATCTCAGGGCTCAACGTTCCATAGAATCAAAGCTTGGTAACTCCGCAGTTGTCTTTTCAATATTTCCAAGGATGGAGATCCCACAGCCTTTCTGAGCCTCTGTTCCAGTGTTTGATCCCCCTCATTATGATATTCTTCCCCCTCTTATCTAATGGGAATTTCCCTTCTTCCACTTAATGTCCATTACCTCTCAGCCAGTACAAACTTCTTGATCATTAATGATCACCGTGGCCAGAAATTGAGTTGGCAATGAGGGAGCTGGGTGATTCCTGGCAGATTCACTATCTAGCTGTGAGTTTTCACTATTGATCTGATAATTGCTCTATATTAAAAGTTGAGCTGATATTCAAAAAGCATTAGCAGGGACGCTGACTGGACATGTTAGCCCCCAGGGCTGAGAAGTGTAGGTGGCCAGCAGGAGGAGAAGGCAATCTGTGATTGAACGGGAGGTCGGTGGCAGAGCTGGGAATAGAAATATGTTTGCTGCAAATACTTATATCTCATTTTAAAGAGAGTGGTAAGAGTTAGTAAGATGTATAGAAATTATATTCAAGGTACATCCAAGAAATTATTCCCATCATGGGAACCAGGTAATTAAATGTAAATATAAGACCCATAATCTCTGCTGTACAGGCTTTATCCTGTTTGCTCTGAAATGTCTAGGAGCAAAAGAAATCCCAGATTTCATAGCCGAGACAAACCTTGTAAATTCTTTTTCTTCAAGAAAGACAGAAATTTGAGGAGGAATGGATCAAAAAGTGCTAGAAAGTGACTTACTCTCTCTGCCTGTGTCAGGGAGGTTGCGCTCACCTCCCGGCGATGGGAGCAGGGACATCCATCTGGTTAAGTCGTCTTCAGGTCTTGGCAATAACAAAGGAAAATTATTCTTAAATAAAACCAAGGATAAAGGCTTGATTCCAACCGCAGGCACCCAGCGCCAGAGTAGTAAAACACACAGAAATCTGTACGAAGGGAAAATTGAAAAAATGGAGAGAGATCAGTACATGCAACTCGCAGCCATTCCAAGGCTTATACTGTTTCCCAGTAAAACCACCTTATGGCCCAAAATTACATAGGAAGAAGGGGAAGGGTGATGTCAATAGAGGTAATCAATAACTGTCAGAAGTGATGGAAAGCATCGTAGAGCTGGGGTCCTTGTGAGAGATGAGAAGTAGCTCATTCCTGCTGTCAAGGATGATAAGAAAGACACGTGAGATGGTTCAAAGGGCTTTGAAGTTGGCTGGGTGGGGAGCAGAAGGAGTAGGGTGGTGGTACCCAGTGATGAGAGATAGACCTTAGAGCCCCTTCCAGTCCCTCAAGGGGCTCCAAAAGCTGGGAAGGGACTCTGGGTGAGGGAGGGGAGCCATAGGAGGAGGGGGAAAGGTTTGACCCTGAAAGAGGGGAGATGGAGCTGAGATGTGGGGAAGAAGTTCTTTGGTGTGAGGGTGGTGAGAGCCTG
>JAOTQQ010000032.1:1437097-1453558 GCA_026546715.1 Gallinago undulata
CGATTTGCACGAGCCCACCTCTCCAGCCTGTCCAGGTCCCTCTGGATGGCATCCCTTCCCTCCAGCGTGTCAACTGCTCCACCGAGCTTGGTGTCATCAGCAAACTTGCTGAGGGTGCACTCTATCCCACTGTTCATGTCACTGACAAAGATGTTAAATAGTACTGGTCCCAGTACCGACCCCTGAGGAACAGCACTCATCACTGGCCACCACTTGGACATTGAGCTGTTGACCCCAACCCTTTGAGTGCGGCCATCCAGCCAGTTCCTTATCCACCGAGTGGTCCATCCATCGAATCCATGGCTTTCCAGTTTTGAGACCAGGATGTTGAGTGGGACAGTGTTAAATGCTTTGCACAAGTCCAGGTAGATGACAGTTGCTCTGCCCTTGTCTACCAAGTCTGTGGCAGTATCATAAAAGGCCACCAAATTTGTCAGGCATGACCTGCCCGTGGTGATGTTGTTATTGTTATTATTGGTGCTATTATTTTGCCATCTCTGCCAGCTTTCCCCCAGACTGGAGGGCCCGTTAAAGCGGGACTGTTCAGGAAATGGGGAGAGGCACAAGAATGGGACCCTGCTCGCCAAGTAGGGAAAATTGGCAGCTCTCCCCTGACAGGGAAATTCCTTGGCTTCCAGGAGCAGCTTCGTAGAGAGAGCGCGCTGTTGAAGAGGCACGCGGGGCACGAAACGCTGCTCCAGACACTGCTCCACAAATAAATGGCTTTTTGGGTAGTCCCCGGGTTACGATGAGGTTCTATCAATGATGTTCAGGTATCGCATTGAAATTAATTTGAATATAAAAGTTGGAAACTGACAGTTTTAGCTGAGTGGTCTTGTGATCAAACTGGGAGCGTCAGGAGGGAAAATGTCAATTTTGGGGACAAATAAGCGAACAGCCTGCATAGTCGTCCCCTGCAGACATTTCCAGCAGACTTCACCCCCCAGGGCAGACAGCACAGACGGAGCAGAAACCAACCTCCCCCAAAAAGCCCTCCTTTTCCTTAGTTACCACTTTTTCAAGCACACCTAAATGGCGCCATATTTCAGGGCAGAAAGAGAGAAGGGAGGTCAGAGCGGGAGAATTTATGACTCTGTGCTATTTTGGCCAGGGTTTGGGATGGGGAGAAGGAGAAAGGGGAACGATGAAAATATCCTGTGTGGAAACACTGTGAGTTATATTCATAACACATCTGTGCGAGGGGCAGGCGAGGCTGGCTCACTAATAGGAATTCGGTGAGCTGGAAAGGGGAAAAAAAATACATACTTCTTTGTATAAGAGTCTATATGAAAAAAGGAAAGTGTGGAAGGGTAAGGAATCCCTAATGAAATAACTTCTGTTGCCGTTACTGAGGGCACGGTGTTTGGGGCCATTTTTTTCCCCCCACCCTGAAAGGAAACAGGAAGGCTCATGTGGGCACCAGTTTTGGGGTGTGACAGTCAGAATTAAAACTCAGAAGCTGCATATTTGCTGGGTGGTTGTTTTTTTTTCACTGAAAACACTGTGACGTCAGTATGTGTCTAATGTCGAACTGAATGGTTTCTATAAGAACATCACATTTTTGGGTCGTATTCTATGTAATTATAGCCGGGGCTGTGGGTAGGAGAGGTCCAGCTTCACAAGGAGTTGTGAGATTTAGACTCAGCACTGCTCCCTCCCACTTTTAGCACATCCCGTTTTAAAATGCTCTCTTACAGAAAATGTACGTCGAGGAGACAGGGGAGGCTTGGACTGACTTGCTGGGATTTCACAAAATCTACAGTTAAGGGTGTGTGTGCTGTTGAATGTTATTGTGGAATGAAAAATCAGAATTTGTCGACAGAGAACGGCTATCTGGACTATATTTATAATCCCCCCACTTCAAGTATTTTTTATTATCCCATCTTCATTATTCCAGCCAGTTCTTGTGTACAAGTTAGTTAAAAAAATGAAGTATTTTTGCTTGAGGTAGGGTCGACAGCCAAATGAAACACTTCTCAAAACCTCAGTTTTATACGCCCTAATACCTAAACATTATAATTAACATGTCTGTCTAAATGTGTACAGTACATCAGCTGGTGCTCTTTAGGAGAGATAAATTTGCAAATACCTAGTTCCCAGTGTGATAATGATGTGCAGCGTTTACTAGAGGGTGGGATGTTGCTGGTTTGGATATTGAAATTCATTGTTTGGTATATGGTAGATAATCCCTGCCCGTTGCCTTGACCCAAACACAGCAAGAGTCGTTGTCTTGAAGTCAACAGCCTTTAGATGAGCCCCACAACCTAACCTGTTTGCCCAAATTGGAGTTTGCTGGGGAATTTTAGGAAGAACTTGCCATGCTCCAGACTAATGATGTGGGGATCCGTGTTTCAGCTGCAGGAAAAGCTTTGCCCAGGAACCCTGCCTTGGACCTGGGCTGGTGTTGCTGCAGGTGCACGGACTCATCCCAAAACCAGCTGTTGGGCTTTGTCGTGTCGGAAGGTTGGAATCCACTTAGTGCCAACTGAGCAATTAAGGACAATTATGCTTTCAGCTACATTAACGAGTAACTCGGTGGTAAGAGATTGGAAGGAAATGACCCATTGTCGAAGATCTGCATAATTTGTGACTCATGGCATCACTGGAAGGGTGTTTGAAATTCTCTTTGTTTTGGTAATATGGACCGCATAAATATCTTCCCACATTTTTTTCCAGTTTTACACACTCAGTTATTCCTTTTATGTGACTGAATACTGTGAATTCCATTCTCCTGTCTCCTTTGAGCATTTATCTCTGCATAAGCCATCTAGCAGCTGGGGCTGCCCGTCGTGTTCGCAGCCTTGGCTTCAGCCGGCGCTGGTGGCTGCGTGAGGAAAACACGCTCAGAGGCACGAAAACGAGTGCCATTTTCTGAAATCTCCTCTGGAAAAACACTTTCTGGGGTGGGGTGGCCATGGGTAAAGCGACGGCGACACATCGGTCAAGATTTGGGAGGTCACTCCCCAGGCTGGAAGCGTTCAGCGGTGGCCTGGAGTTTCCCAGCAAGGTCCCTGTGCACCAAACACGGTCTCAAAAGTATTTATAGAATTAATCTAAAAGCACAGGAGAAGCCACAAAGATTGGGACAAGACAGATGTTTAATGAAACCCTTTAATGCCCTTTCCATGTCACCATGCTATAGCTTCTACCGAGTCAACGTTATGTCCTTCTCTTGTCTTTTTAATGGATTAATGACTTGGTATAATTAGTAGTTTTTATCTCTAGTCATAATGATCCAACAGTTTAACTTTGTCAGAGAGGAGAGCTCCTCAGTGGAGTACTTCACAATATATTGCTCTTTAAAATAACTGTTCTGATTCTCCATGACTTGAGCGAAGCACTTGGACACATGGTTTGGAATATTTACCTGTGTACATTACAGTAATAGCGCTGTGCTCAGATTCTCTTTTAAATGTGAACTCTAGAAGTCATTAGCCAAGCCATGGGTTTGCTCATGCTGCTCTGGCCCATGTTAGCATACCTGATGAGAACATCTTTCTCAGTGTTTAGGTTAACTCTGCTCCTTTCAGCTCTACCAGCTCAGCTGAATGATTGTCCCTTTCTTATTTTCTTTAGGAGAGTAGCTAAATCCTTTTCATTAAATTCACTAGCACAAAAATATAAGTCTATATCCCAAGTGTGATGGAAGTGAAAAATGTCTGCTCAGACACAGTGGGACTGGAGATGTTGGAGAATAATTTTTGCCTTTTATAAAGAGGTTCGTTCAGTTTGGAAGGGAAACAGGCCCAGCTACGCCTCTTCTGTATGAACAAAGATATGAACATGTGAGAGCTAGGAAGAACTTATTTCAGTCACGATGAATTCAGAAATCTTTCAAATTTTTATGTGCAAAGCTTCAATCTTTGGCATTTTGACAGAGATTCTCCCTTCTCCACTTCTCATTTCTCCTTATAGACTAAAGCTGTTTTATTGCATGAGGCCAAGTGTCTTCTCTGGCCAGTGTCCTCCAGCCGTATGGTCCAGGTTTCAGAGCTCATCTCTACACTTAGCAACACATCAGAGGAAGGCTGCAAAGGTGGTGTAGAATACTGAAATCTTGGTGTTCACTGGTCATCTACACCGGTTTTGGGTGTCAGTGTCAGCTCAGACTCTTGGAGGTTTGTGAGAGCTCAGGGCAAGTTGCTGAGAAGTGTCTGTTTCCTTTGACAGAAAAAATTTAAAGTACCTTTTTGGGTTTTCCAGTGTGTTGCCATCAAAATGTTCTCGTTCTTTAGCATTTTTAAAGTAGCGGGTTACCGTGCCCCACCTCTTCACAACTGACATTTTTTCCTTGGATTTTTATGATGTGTTTTCACTGTTGGTAATTACATTAATGGAAAAGCTTAGCTGCTTCAGCGTCGGCTTTTCACAGCTCTCCTCTCCAGCTGGACGGCAGTTTTGGCTCGGATCGTGTCAGCAAGGCACAGCCCTTCGGCTTGAAGCTCTGTAGTGAGGGATCCATCCCTTCTGCTCCTCCCTAAGCCAGGGGGTATAAAAACCAGAGACTTCTCCTGAGCTGATGCGACCGATTTCCCGACGCATGGGCCAGACCAACAGGGGTTTCGTGGCATTTGTGGAGCTGGTCATAATGGTCTTGAGTGACCAATTTTAAGATACTTGGTTTTAGGTGAACTGTTGAATTGCATGTTGGTGGTATATAGGAATCACAGAATGGTTGGGGTTGGAAGGAGCCTCTGGAGATCATCTTGTCCAAACCCCTGCCAATTCAGGTCCACCAAGAGCAGGTTGGACAGGAATACTTGGTGGGTCCAGGTGGGTCTCCAGAGAAAGAGACTCCACGCTCTCTCTGGGCAGCCTGTTTCAGGGCTCTGGCACCCTCCATCCATCTTTGGTAACCACCAAGGCTCACACCTTTCATCACCAAAAGCTGGGGTTAGGCGTTTGGCTATTTACTGCCCGGCTTTCAGCCCCACACGCCTCCCTGCCCTAAATAATCCCATATCAAACAGAGCCATGGGCTGCCTTGATGTCTTGCCGCTCTGTCTGGACGGGGCCGTAGGCTTTGAGAGGCTTAAGGCAGATAAAGCCATGGTCAGAGTGTAATTGTTGTTGACAGTAGATGGGGAGCTGCTCAGCCGAGATAAGGATGGTGGCCAGAGGAGCAGAGGCCATGCCACGCTCCGGCTGGGCCTGTGCTGGGGCCTACAATCCACGTGTTTGGAAACAAATTCCTTTCACAGCATTTACGGCAAAACAACTGTGTATAAACACATCTCCCCCTTCCTCTAAGTGAAATGAACCACCAAGGTGTTACTTCGGTGTTCAACAGAAGATGGAAAAATGGTGAGGAAATGTTTTTTTTATCAGTGAGGTTGATGGGTGGACTAGATGATCTTAAAGGTCCCTTCCAACCTGAACAATTCTATGATTCAATGAAAGTCTATTCCAGGAAGGGTTTTGTTAAGTTTCTATGATTAAGAAACTGTTCTTTCACTGGTTTTTGCTTTTCCTGTTTCCCATGCCACCTACAGTTTATTTACTGATAGATACAGTTTCCTGGGTTTATTACCCAGTAGGAAATAGTTCTCTCATCCCTGGCTGCTGTCACACCATGGTTTGACACCTTCCACCACCGACATGTGCTTTGAGGGCAGTGATGGTCAGTCCTGATCCCTAGTCTTTCCGTGGATGTGTTCTTGGGTTAGCTTAGAAAGTTTACAAGAATGTTCAACATTTCAGAGTTACCTTTTCTGTTACAGAAGAGTGGCAGGTGGTGAACTGGAGGTTAGTGGAACCTTTCTCCTCTAATGAGAAATGTGTTGTAAGAGGGTCATTTGTCAAACGCTTCTGTCCGAGAATGGAAGGGTAGGTGATGTGGTCAGTTTTAAATGTTAGGGATTTAGGGATATTTCTGGAGCTAGAAAATGCAAGCTTTTGATAAAGTTCTGTGGTGTTAAATGTGTTAAATGGAGGGACTTGTGTGAACTGTGGCTGGATTTCTCTTTCTTTGAGCTGTATTATTTGCTGCAGTTATTCCTGGTTTAACTGATAATTTGTGGGAACTCTTCCTCTACTGTCTCCCTCCCCTCCAGCCCTCCTCTCCCAGATGGGACCCTGCCTGTCCCCTCCTCTCCCAGATGGGACCCTTCGCTCCTTCTGTCCTCACGAACATCTGGCAGAAGCTGGGTCCAGGAATCCAAACCAGGGCTGAAATAAATTTGAGCCCTTGTTATAACAACTTAGTTAATGAGCACTGGGGGGGGGGGCTACATCTCCATTAAAGGAACTTCCTCGAGCATTGAAAATTTGTAATAGTGGTCTGCTACTGAAATACCTATTTAAAGAGTTTTTAGACCCGGGAACCTGAAGCCTTTATGGATCTCAGGGAAGCTGCCCGAAAGTGCAGATGACTCAAGGCATCCAACGTTTCTTCTTCCAGCAAGTTCCAAGTTAGCAAATAAATTATGAATGCAACCTATGATTTCAAAATGTGGTGGACTTTAAAGGTACCCCCCTTTCTGAACAGCCCTGTCCTTGTATAATGCATTATTCAAATTATGAATCCAAGGGCTCTTTAAGTCTGCCCTTTGTGAAATAAAAATAATTTTCAGATTGATTTAATGATATACAAGGGTGGTTCTGACTTTGAACATCAGGTGCTCTTACCATCTGGAAGCTTTGGAAGTTAACTTTTGGCCCCTCTGAGCTGTAAAAACTTTGAGAGTCCTCACAGACCCCACCAGGCATTCAGTTCCAGTGGAGCAGGTGTCCAGGTGTGCATCTTGGCCTTGGGCCAGTCTGGAAATTGTCACCAACTTTCATCTGCCAACTGAATACCAGAGCCTCAAAAAATGCCTTTTCCACACTTTTAGACATTGATCCGTCTGATGATTTTGCAAAATGTGCCTTTTTCTTTTGTTATTTTTCATCTTTTATTACAGTTGTGTTTAAAGGGCTCAATTCTTGACTGATGTTAGTGCTCTGTGGTCTTGGACTTGTCCAGACTGTCCAGGTAGGACATGCAGCTGTGGTGTTGGTCTGCAATTCTGACATGCACTGTCATGGTAACCCATGGGTGTTTGAAGAACTTAGCATTGTGTAAAGTATAAAAGGTATGGGTTTGCTTACTTGAAGTCTAACGAGTCAAACTTTGGCTATGTATCCTGTATGTTTCTGTAGCCACCAGTATAAGATATCAGCCAGGTCTCCTAAAGATCCCAACCCAAACTCTCCAGGCATATGAATGAATTATGGCCCTTACCTGGTAGAATGTTCTCCTGGTATTAAAGTGCAAAAACTTCAATAGTTACTGACCAGGGACATAAATGCAGCTCACAGTACGGGCAGGCAGGGGAAAACACTTTCTGCGTGGACCCAAACCAAATAAAATTTATCCTTAGTCTAATTATTGTTTTGAGAGCCTGATCAAAATACAGCAGTTATTTCTAGGACAGTAGCAATGCTACTGACACGTAGAGTTCATACTACCTAATTATTTAAAAAATGCACCTAGAAGGGGTATGGGGGAACTTGCGGATCTCTTCCCCGCTCGGGCTGTCAAACAGTCTGTGTCCAGCTCTTCTTTCTCACAGCTCCACAGCTGGTGTTATACCATGATCTCTTAGGGTTTTTTTAGCTTTTTTTCTATGTATAGCATAACTCCTTGGGGTAATACTGCAGAAAGGGAAGGTACAGCTGAAACAGGGTGCGCGTTAATCGTCAGGACGTTGGCTAACCGGGCTGTTAGGGCTGGCCAAGCCAGGCAGGAGTCACCCAGCCCCGGGCAATGCCTTATCACAGCTAAAACCAAGCTAAAAATAAGGTTAGAGGAGATGAAGCAAGGGCAAGGCCGGACAAGTCCCGAGGCCCACGTTAAGCCAGTGCAGAGCTGTGATCTGGTATTAGCGGTGGTGAGGGAAGGTGTCAACGTGCTCCTTAGGCCGTGGGGATGTGTGGAAATGAATGCTCTGAGCTGTTATTCTCTGCACTTTCAGGGAGGGGAGTGATGGGACAATGGGGACGGGTTTGACGCTGAAAGAGGGGAGATTTCGATGAGATAATGAGAAAGAGCTTGTTTGCTGTGAGGGTGGTGAGAGCCTGGCCCAGGTTGCCCAGAGAAGCTGCGGCTGCCCCATCCCTGGAGGGGTTGAAGGGCAGGTTCAAGGGGGCTTGGAGCAACGTGGTGGGGTGGGAGGTGTCCCTGCCAGGGCAGGGGGTGGCACTGGATGGGCTTTAAGGTCCCTTCCACCCAAACTATTCTATGATGATTCTATAACTTCTCCTCTTTGCCACAGTAGTGGATGTGGAGGGCATCCCTTCCTGTGCTCTTAAGCTTCTGATTGTCAAAGCAGAAGCCAATAGTCCTTGAGGAAGGAGCGGCAGTATGTTCAAAACAAGCTTAGTTTGATCCTGAGACTTACTCGTCATCCTCTGAACTTGGGGTATCTGAGATGAGTCGTGTTTTAAATATCACTTCACCTGTGAGATAAACGTTCCATGAGTCTCTCTGAGTCTTTGCGTCTTTGCGGTATTTCTTAGAGCAGAGCTGTCACAGCTGGTTGTACTTACAGCTGTAAAACCTGTGGAAGGAGTTTCCAACACGTATAAATACCAAACCAGTTGATCCCATGTCAGGACTATGGAGAGAAGGTGATCTCACAGGCATTTGTTGGTGTAGGTCTGGTGCAGGCTGTGGGCTTTGTTCTTTTCTAAAAACATCTCCTCTCTTTTAAAGTTGGTGTGCCTCAGATGTATGCCTCCTGCTCGCTTTACATTAACCAGGCCCGCTCTGGAAGGTGAAGGCTATAGATTGAGTCCATAACTTTGATACCCAGTTGTTTCCAATAACTAGATATCGGAAATATCACCCCTTACCCAGCTATGTTTTCTAGCTGTTCTGATCTTCATGTGATTGTATGTGTTAGAACCTCACAGTGATGTTTCCACATCCAGCAACATTCCTCCCTTCCTTCTAAGACCTAGAGCATGGCAAATTCCTGGACAAATCCAAAAGTGCTTTCACCGTGAATCAGCTCTTGCCATGGGAATTAACTGTCCTGTGTGAGGTGGAGTGGTGAGGACTCGGGAACTGGCTCAAGTTCCCCTCTGGCTTTTTGTATGGCCGATTTCTGGTCATGGGATGGAAACAGAACAGTTAGTCGTTGGCCCAAGTTCAGCCATATTTAATTACAGCTTCCTTAATGGCGTTTAAGTTCTGGCTTTGTTTTATGTGTGTTTGCTACCAGGGAGGGGAAGTGACAAGAAGAAAATTACGGGGTAAAATTCTCACCGTTCCCATCAGAAAAGTTTATCCCGAGCTGACTCTGAACATATTCAGATATATACAGAACGGCACCTTCCGTGGTTCTACATGGCTTCCCAAGTGTGCTGCTGGCGTGGATCCGTCGTGTAGCTGAGTTGTTTCTCGCTGATGGTGGGTGGAAGGGAAGAGCCCCCTTCCCCTACATCAGAGCAAAGCCTTCCCAGAATTACCCTGCAGCTGGAATTGCTCAGGTACCAGAGAGGCAAATATTTTATGGAAGCAAGTCAGTGCTTCAAAATATTTTCTTTTCTCTCGTAAGTCAAACAACAAAGCGAGGTGATGTTTGTGCTTGTGCCCCGTTGAGTTCATGCTTTTAATGAATAATCCCACAACCCAGGGATTCAGACCTTCCTCTAATCCCTGTTTGTTTGTCATTCTCCCAGTCACTGTCACTCTGCGGGTCCCACTGGGGAGAATATAAACAGAGCTAATGCTCTAAGCTGTGATTTGCTTAATCATCTCAGGAGGGTGAGAGATAGCCAGGCTGCATATGAAGTCACAAGAAGGTTTTTCTTCTCTCTCTTTTCTTAATTCCTCAGTGTGTTTAAGCTACTGTGAAAGCCTGAACCTCATGGCTGCTATTTTTATTGCACAGAATGTTTGATGGGACCAGAGTCAGCACTGCCTTGCAGGTGGGAGGTCATTCTTCCTTTTTGGTGGCCATCACACCCAGGTCACTTTCTGATAGCTTGGCTTGCTGCTACACCTTTCAGTCTTTAGCCAACCAATTTATGGTGATCCTCAGAGAAGAGGAGGGAAGGACTGATGGTTTGTTCTGATTTTTTTGGTGTAGTTTAAATTAACACTCAAGTGACTCTTCTGCCTCCCTTAGAGGGTAAATCTAATTCTCTGCTCTGTGTAACTGCACTATGTTTCTGCAGAAGAAGAACTGGCTTGCTTTGTGTTATCAACATTTCATAGATAATATTTATTAATTGTGAAATATCCCAGAGAGATGTCCTGCAGGGTGCCTCCTGGCTTCTGGAAGCACTTAACAGGTCGAGCCCTTAATGTATAGCAAAACCATGTATTTTGATGGCCACCTTGTTTGGTGAGGGCTGTTCCAGATACAAACTATTCCCTTCTTTCAGCCCCCAAAAAACAAACTAGCAGAGGTTTTGGCAACAGTTAAGTAGAGTCACAACAAATTCCCATATGCGTTCCATCAAAGGCAATAATATTCAGGAGCTGAAACTCAGAGTCGAGGTTGTCCCAGGGTGGGTGATGCTCCAGTAAAGGACAGATTGGCACACACCCTCGTGGTACTGTTAGAAAGTCCTTCTCGTGCTTCTGGAATAAAGGGCAATTTCATACAGTTCTTCAAGAAAAGGTAAGGGAGAATGCTTAACTTCATAGGACTTTTTATTTTATTTTGAAGGACATAATAAATCAGAGCACAGAAGTTTCAGCACATCCTGGAACCTAATGAGAACATCCTGTCATAATATTTTCCACTTGACGACCTGGGTGGTTTCTCTTGCAAGCGCTGATCCCTCATAATTAGGCAGTCCCAACAGTGCCACAAAAATTTTGCATATAGGTAGTTCCTGGGGAAATCAGTTAGAAGTCTGTCGGAACTGTTTGGAATCAGCGTTTGACCTACGTGATGCTTCTTTTCTTCCCTGGCTTTTCAAAAGCACGCTTCAAAATTAGCCTTAGTGGGCAAAGAGTGAGGGGCTGTCACAGATTTATTGAAGTGTGTGTATATAATTAAGCATTTTTGTTATAATTTGTTATAATTAAGCAACACGCTATGTTTCTCATACTAATTATTTGGCAAAAGCTCCTCAGAAGCCACCAGGTAGTTTTGTTCCGCATCTTAAGGGCCAGATCTTTATAAGGTGTCAACATCTTAAATTGTTCTTTAAAGGTAGTTAGTGAAGAACAAAGGGTGGTCAGCAAATGGTGGTGTGGAACTGCTAGAAATCCACTGTAATACTTGAAACTCTCCTAAATCTGAGTTCTGTGGATGCATTTAAATGGTCGACGAGCTTTTGTATAAAGCAGGTTGCTGAGGACCATTGACAGTCTGGTTGGCATTGAGCATAGCTAAAATCTGAATAAATCTCAGTCTTTGGCTTTAATAGGCTTGAAGCTACAGAATAGCTTTTATGCGACAGCTTTTTTGTGTCTTGAGGACAGTGGTGTTTATGAGTGCTACGTGCTTTTGTGTCCAATAATTCCTCTTGTCACTGTCCTGGTTGCAGATGCAGAGAAAGAAGTTCACCGAAATGAAATAAATAGAGTAAGCTCTACACAGGCTGAAAGGTCTGAGGATTAAGCCTGGGGAAAAGGGCAGAGCAAAACTTGGTGAGAACGCCTGTCTCCACCCTGGTAACAGGGGCTTTGGGAGCTGGGGAAAACACAGAGCTTCAAGGAACTCTAAGTAGGAGAGAAAGCAATCATGGAAACTCGTGTTCATCCAGTGGGTAACGAGTAGAAGAACGTGCAGCGACTTCTTAGTGATGCGTTGGCCTAGTTTCCTTTCTTTCAAAATGAGCATAATGGGATTTTTTAGCTGCCGCAGAACACAGCTGTCCTCGGGGATGTTTTATACATTAATGCACTCGTTAAGAGGGAATGTACATTGGTCTCAATTTGTTCTGAACTGATTTTTCATTAGTTTCATTTTGAATCAGTGAAGTTGTGGAGTCTCCCTAGACACCGTTGCCAGCTGTATTTTTAGGAAGAGGCTAAATTAGAAAATGGGATGTTTGCTCTTCCTAAATTTGTCAGTGGGTCAGTACAACTCAATTCCTATTAAGAACTTGGCTATTATTTTTATATACATTTTTTAAAAAAATAAGAATATTGCTGTTATTGATCCTGCCCTTGCAGGGAGTTGGACTTGACGGTCTTGGGGATCTTGCTGCCCAGGGCAGTGGTGGAGTCCCCATCCCTGGAGGTATTTAAAAGCTGGGCAAACGTGGTGCTGGGGGACATGGGCTACAGAATCACAGAATCTTCATGGTTGGAAGGGACCTTTGAGATCATCGAGTCCAACCATAAAGTTAGTGATGGTTTTTGTCAGGGTTGTGGGCTGATGGTTGAACTCGATGATCTGAAAGGTCCCTTCCAACTTGGGCAATTCTATGACTCTATTGATTGCCTTACTCCTTGATTCTATCTTTATGGGTCCATTCCAAATACATATATATATGTATATAAGGAATTCTGCCAATATCAATGGCATCGTATCACAAAATTCAGCCCATTTTACAATATAAAGTAAGATTATAACTGTCTTCCATATGGGAAATCCTTAGGGTTCTCTTCAGACACACAGAGGCTTGACTCGATGACAGCATTCATTAAACCAGACTTGGGGAGATCACAGATTTATTTAATAGTAGGGGAAGAACTGCAGTTTCATTTTTTTTTGAAGTTACACTCTAGGAAAGATACACGTTGTGACCCAGAATATCTTTTTTTAAAAAAATACAGGAAAGCATTTAGGAGGGGTACAGTTATGCCAAATTTTTGATGTAGGCGTTTATGATAAAAGTTCAGTGTTTCTGAAGAAGGATTGGGAAGGGAGGCAGCCATCATTGGTCTGGGAAGGGGCTACGGCTTTGAGAACAGGCACGTCTGGGGTCACGGAGAGGCTCTGGAGATATATTGGCTTGACAGAAACCTGCCATCTGATTCCAGCAGCCAGTTCCAAGTCTCTAGAGGTGGCACCAGGCGAGGTGAGCAGCCGTGGGGTTCGCCAAAATACGATGACAGAGCGTGTGGGGGAGAGCTCCTTCTGGTGCGTCCCTCTTCCTTTTCCACTACTTCATCATTGCCTGGACAAGTTCCTGCTCTAGGTAGACCTGCTCCGGCGGGGGGGTTGGACTAGATGATCTCCAGAGGTGCCTCCCAACCCCATATGATTCTATGATCTGCTACAGGCACAGAACCCCTCCTGCCTTTTCTTGGCAGAGGAGCCCCAGCTGGAGAGGAAAATGTCATTTTTTGCTTTCCTTGTTTTTGCTGGATGATGCAGGGTAGACAGGCTGTGAAAAAAAATGAAAAAAAAAATCAGTGCACACCTGCAGACGTGCACGTGATGCTGTGTGGTCTGTCTTCCTCCCCCGTAACCATTTCACCAGGTGAAAGCACCCGGTCTGATCTTCTTCCTAGAGATAAAGACCGTGATGTAAAAAGCGCAGGTGACCAGCAAAATAAATAAAAAAAAAAAAAAAAAAGGAAGTGATAACGAAGCAGCTAATTCCAGAATGAGATTAGGAAGGATCAGTCTGTCTCACACCAATCCACCAACAGACAGACCCGTGTCCTGGGTGGGTAACAGGAATATTGTGCAGCGGCAGCCAGCTCTCCTCTCTCCCAGCTGCTGGGCTGTAGATTAACTGGCCAAGAACATTTGTCTTCCAGTGATTCATTTAAACAATTCACTCCAGGAAGCATTGCTGGGATCTCTTAAAAAGGGGGTCGTTTCTCCAACTTGTGCTTGGGTCTGAATTACCCTCTCTGTGCTCTAGAGAAGAGCTGGCTAAGAGAAGATGGGTTTGTTGGTTCCCTGGTGAGAGCAGCTCCAAGGTGCAGGCACAGGGGTCTCCAGAGGGACTCCTGGGGCGTTTGGCTCCCAAATCTGCAGGACTGCCAGCCTGTAAGCTGCTCATCTCAATGCTGAAACCAGCCCTGGGTTTCCATATTTGCAGATGATGTGTCCCTGCAGCCCCGATGCTCAGTGGAGTGACACCACCTCCAACACCGCAGGTGTTCCAAAGCCCTGGGTTAACACACAAAGATGAAAATGCATTTTTCTTTGAGTGCTGGTTTTCCTTGTAGTCCGTTCCCTGCAAAGTCTGTGGTCGTACGTGGGGGAAGTCACAGCACGTGTGTTTCTTACCCACTGCCCGATGCCCTCCGGGGACGTAGCCGTGCTTTGTGTCCCGAGTTCCCATGGTGTGTGGCTCTTCCAATGGATAATGTCCATCCGCCTGTCCTGCGGGCGTCTGTCCGGCCTGGAAGGTCAGCAGGAACACGCACAGCTTGGACTGAAGAAGACAATTTATATGTCTTGGGGGTTTGGCGAGAAGGAAGGTCAAAACGAGAATTTCACTGAATTCAGTGAAATTGTTTTGACCTTCCTTCTCGCCGAATTATTTGTTGTTAGAAGCCTGTGAAAGTCTCGCCGAGCACAGCCAGGAGTCTCCACCTCTGCATTAACACAGATTTTGGGCAAAAAGCATCAGGCTCAACTCTGCCCTTCTGTTCGGGGCACCTGGAGGTACCTACGGAATGAATGGCATGGAGAACGCTGATGTCTCCAGCGGTTGTAGCACTCCTACTGCAGCACATACCTCTCCTCTTAAGATTTTTTTCCGTGTCTTCTCCATCAGTTTTTGAAAGAACTCTGAACTGTAGGGTCATGGCGTTCTGAAAATCTCACCCTTCCAACGCCGGGAAGCGCTCAGCACAGAAAGGAGATAGAAGATGTTTTTCACTGCAGCTTCACGGTAAACGGAGGGGTTGGCTTTGTAATTAGTCTCTTTGGGAGCAATGTGATGCTTAGATCAGATGCAAACTTGGACAGTCTTCTGTAGAGCTGGGGTAGATAAAATATCTAATTTGTTTGTCTCTGTGTTTACCTGCCTGGGGGTTTCTGAGCTACATATTTTGTATTTATAAGAATAATAATGCCATCTCCTGAACAGAAGACCCAGGGAGGCTCTCTGTGGTGCTCGGAAAGTATCCCTGCTCATCCCCCTTCCCAACGCCTGGGCTGAAGCCAGCGAGCACAGAACAAACTCCTTAGAAGTAGCCCAAATTAATGATGATCAAATAAAGTAAATGACGTCAGATTGATTGAGGCATTTGGAACAGACAGGGCACAGGGATTTACAGTGGGGGCATTTAGGGAGAGGACCCCCAGCCTCACCTCTCAGCAAAGGCAGAACACAGAGTAGGGCTTGCTAATTAATTACTAGCTGATAAGTAGCTCCAATCAGCCTTAAAGTCAGCGGTTTTCCAATGTTTCTGTTAAGGGGCAATGCCCTTACAAAGTGCCAAGAACAGCAGACAGAATATTAATAACTCTCATTTCAGGACCAGGAGAAGTGTAGCTGGAGCGGGTGCTGCGTAGGGTCTGCAGAAGTCCCAGTGCTTTTCATGGAATATGAGGGAAAGGGTTGGTTTTTTCCCACTGAGCCCATTCGGGGGGAGGTTTGGGGTTTCTGTGCAGAGAAGTGAGCAAGTTGCCTTTCAGGAGGCGAGAGGCTCAGTGCTTCAAAATGTTTCCAGTATTACTTCTGCTTTTTTTTTTTTTTTGGTTTTTTTTTTTTTTTAAATATTGGCCAAAACTGGTCCTTATGTTTCTTCCTCGAGTGAGGTTATTTTTTTCTTGCTTTGTTGGGATTGCACGCTTGAAAAACATTCTGCGGGTGCAGGCACGGAAGACGTTGGCGTATTGAGAACACCCTGGGTGTGCAGGGAGCTGGAGGGCTGGAGAGGGGTGGAAAAGAGAGGAATCCTCCCTGCCTCGTGCTACCGGGCACACAGGGACACTCTCCTCTTCTCCTGAGACACAAAACCACCTTATTTAGGAAGGGAAGTGACGGCCAAACCAAAGGTGCTGGTGGGTTCTCGGGAGGGATCTCGCTCTGTCCCACCCGTGCCGTGATTTGAGGACCTTATGGGTACGTTCCCGTTGGACGCCGTGCCAGCTGCAGCAATTTTTAGGATTGGAGTTCATCTCAGAATTTCCCACTTGCATGCCGTTGCGGGGTTGGCATCTCCTGAGCGCGAGAGGGCTTGTGGTGGAATGGTAAAGCTAACCTTCTGAAAACATCTGGGGACAGCCTTGTGTTTGATGTGGGGCTCGAGGGGGGAGTTATTTACGTGCTACCCCTGTGACACTTAGCAGGGGGAGGCTTCCTGGCTAGTTCTGCCAGTAGCCAGATCTGCTCAGGGTGGATTCCGTGGCCATTTTGCAGTGTTGGTCCTGCTGTCCTTCCGCAAGCAGAACAGACATCCAGTTTGACAGCAAACACATGAAAGGCACCTCGGTGCAAAAGAGACATCAAGGGGCT
Source organism: Gallinago undulata (assembly GCA_026546715.1). Classification (NCBI taxonomy): domain Eukaryota; kingdom Metazoa; phylum Chordata; class Aves; order Charadriiformes; family Scolopacidae; genus Gallinago; species Gallinago undulata. Next base: position 1,453,418 of record JAOTQQ010000032.1, read on the forward strand.
GGAGTGGGTGCAGAGGAGGCAACGAAGCTGGTGAAGGGCCTGGAGAATAAATCTGATGAAGAGCGATTGATTGAAGGAGCTGGGGCTGTTTAGTTTGAGGAAGAGGAGGCTGAGGGGAGACCTCATCCCTCTCTACAACTA
>JAOTQQ010000032.1:1481046-1494486 GCA_026546715.1 Gallinago undulata
ATATATATGGATAACATTGAAAAGTTGCGATGGTTTCTTGTTCTTTTTTATTTCCCAGCTGGGCAGCAGAGGAGTGGGAACACTGCACGAGAACCTGTGGGAACTCGGGCTACCAGCTCCGCACCGTGCGTTGCCTCCAGCCCCTTCCCGACGGCGGGAACCGCTCGGTGCATTCCAAGTACTGCGGCGGAGAGCGACCGGAGAGCCGCCGGCCCTGCAACCGCCTCCCCTGCCCGGCCCAGTGGAAGCCCGGGCCATGGTCTGAGGTGGGCAAGCAGCAGCCGTGAGCGACTAGCCCACCTTCGCTAACACCCTCCTGCCTCCCCCAGCCGGGTCTGTGCCGGGGCTGAAGGCTCCAGGCTGCACCAGGCAATCTTCCAAACCCTGAAAATCTGTAGCAGATAACGCCTTCCAGCTTCTGTACCTCTCCAGAAAGCAGCAAAAAAAAAATACAATATCAGATAGACAGTCCCCCAAAACACACGTCGATATTTTGCGTGGTTTTCTCCCAAGTTTCCAACTTCTCACTTCCCCACATAACTCTTTTTTTTACCAACTCGGACTGTTTTGCAGTCAGAGTTTGTGTTAAATATTGCTAGAATACCTTAGGGAAAAACCAGCTGAACCCTACTGAGTCGGTGAACGCTGAATTCTCTCTGCCCTTTGCATTCTCCTTATGTTTCCTTGTCAAGATGAGGTGTTGGCTACGGGAAGAGTAAGTAGAAAAATTTATAATAGGCCCTAATAATAAATTGAACATTATGGAAAGCAAAAAAAAACCAAGGAAAATACCACCCTCCTCCTCCAGAACTACGGTCTGCTTTCAAAGCCCGTGGCTGGAATGTATAGCCCGACCTGAAAGCCAACCCTGGGCTTTTTTTAGAGGCGTTAACGTCGGCGTGTTGGTGTGAAAGCTGCCTGTCCTGTCTGTCTGTCTGTCCCGCAGTGCTCGGTGACCTGCGGGGAGGGGACGGAGAGCCGGCAGGTCTCCTGCCGCGCCGGAGACCAGTGCCAGGGAGAGAAGCCCGACTCCGTGAGGGTTTGTAAACTGGCCCCCTGTAACGGTAAGAGAAGCCCCAGGGGATGGGGGGGTAACGGTCCCCACCTCCCTGCAGCCTCTGGAGGTGCTGGGGGGAGATGTCAGGCACAGATTGCATCTCCCAGACCATATCAGGTCTAAATAAGAGCCGGATTTTCTGTGTTAATGTGAGCAGGTTTCTAAGAGAAGGCAGAGTTTACGGCCATGCCGTCTTTTAAAGGTGTGACACAGCCAGGTGACAACCACAGGGCACCCGTCGCCTCTTCCAGGCCAGAAAATACACCCCCTTGGAGATTTTCCCATTTTTTTCCAGCTAAATCCACGCTGTTGTTTAGTCCAGCGCGTTACTGATATTGTAGCTCCGGGGGATCTCTTGGAAACACGCTGGAAAAAGGGTTTTAGAGGTGTTAGCCCCAGTTACGTTCGCAGATAATTTGTGCTGGAGGTGAAGGTCAGTCCAAAGCAAACCCTGCTCGACCTCTCCATCCCAGGGTAAGTTTTACAAGCCTGCCAGTTGAGGAAATGAAAAAAAAAAAAGAAAGAACCACAGGGCATTAATAAGTTTCCTGGGAATCTCATTACATTACAATCTCCTAGAGCTTTTTGAACGGTTTTTTAAGCTTTTTATGAGCACAAAGCCTTTCTCCCTTTGGGTCCGTGACTTTGAGAGGTCTGGGGTTTATTTGCTTTTTAAATCCCCCGCGGTTGTCCTAACCCTCAGATCACCAGCTGGCAGAAAAAATAGAGTAAGAGTTTCTTAGAAGGTGCCGTGTGTTGTCCCACAGAGTGAACCCAGCGTCTGCCCACCAGGCTGGAAAAGGCTCTGCTTTTGCCCAATTTATCTTCTGCCAGTGAAGGAACTGGGAGCAGAGAACAGTTCTGGGAGCAGTGAAGAGTTACAGGACGGTGTATCCACTAGGTGGGAGCACATCACTGCCTGTGACTCTGTAAAATAAGGAGAAGATTTACAATCCCGTTTTTCACTGGCGATAAAAATATTCCCAAAAAGAATGGGAAAAAAAAGAAGGGCTACATCTTTGCAAACCTCTGCCCCGCTCAGGGCTTGGGCCATATCTCTGGCTGCACTCAGCAGCTGATGGTGTTGTGTTATTTCAAATAATCTCTTTTTCACCACGCTTTTCTGCTGTGGCTTGTAGAAGTTGTGCATTTTGGGGGAATACAGTTAAAATTCCCATAGTGTTCTCTTAATGTTTATGTAGATAAACTTCTTAGACCTGGTCATGCCTGGCATTCCTTTTAAATCTGTACGGCCTTGATTTCTATTTTTATTTTCAGGGCTTTAGGCTTAGCTAAAGGTTAGCCTGTATCGGGTGGTGTTGACAAATGATTTAGTGTCTAAATGCAAGATTGCTGAGATTTTCATCTTAGTGGAGTGTCACGAAGAACCGTATGTGTGCACCCAGAAGAGCTCTGTGCAGTGGAGCAGAGTCTCGCAGTGTGGGAAAACGGGGGCCATCTCCCATAGATACCTATCTATCTATCTATCTCAAATTTTATATGTCTCTGTGATTAGAAGGAAACAGGAGGCAGGATTTTATCCTGCAGTATTTTCCCTGCAATCCATAGCAGTGATCTGAGCGGCCGTCGTGTTTCTGGGGCTGAGCCAGATGAGAAAAATGAATTTAGACACATAGATGAGCTCCACGCAAGAACCTCTACAGAACACATCTTTAAAAAGTCTTTATATATCCCTGCTTTGCGACACAAGGTACAGAACGATGAAGAAAGCACGTGTTGTTTTAAATTTTGGTCCCTACACACCAACTTTGAGTGAGGTTTCTCGATGGGATGCTGTCGGCAAGGAGTGTAGTTAGAGTTAGAGCGATGCCTCCTGGTAGAGCCGTGTCAGTTCTCAAATCTAACGTGAAAATGAGGTTCTCGTAGCGTCATCTTGCGGAGATTCCCTAGGGAGCCGATGCGCTTTCTTGTGTCTTCCTACTCCCAGCCACCACGAAGCAAGTGACAGATTGTGAGAAGGAGAATTTTTACCGTCAACATCAGCGGAAGGACACGAGCCCTTACCTTCTGACTAGGAAGTGGTTCACTAGGTTGTGCAGAATTAACCTAAAAAATAAAAAAATGGGGATTATGTGAGTATACAGCTCCGGGATTGTACTTGTGGAACCTACTGGAAGTAGATAAGTACAAAACCAAATCTTTGCACTATCACTTGAGTCACGAAATCCAAACCAATATTTAAAAAAAAATTAACCATGAGAGAAAAAGACCAAATAAGACCTTTTGACGCTATGGAAAGGCAAAAATAATTGTTCGGTGCTTTCTTGTTTGATTTGTCACTTTAGGTGATACTTTTTTGCTTTGACTCATACACTGACATAAATCACAGCGTGCTAACATGGTGACTGCCACAAAATTTCCAGATCGGAAGGAAAAAGCCTGCCCTACGTACGATGCAAAGATTTGTGTTGCAATATTAGCTTTTCTAGTTTAGATGAATTTTAAATAGAATTGCCCGTGCTGAACCCCTGCTGAAAATAGTCCCCTGCAGAGCTCCAGATTTAGGGCTGGGATCGTCGAGAGCCAACAAACGTCCACCCCAGGAAGCACGTCAGGATGGGGAACGAGGAAAACCTTTATATTACGCATATTTACACCACAGCCCTATAATTTGTTATTTATAAACAAAGTCCCACACCTCCCGGAGGTAGGTGTATGTCATTTTCCTGAGTTGGGGGGAATTAAGCTGGTTTATGTTGATGGGGAGGTTGGGCTACAGGTAATAATAGTTCAAAATAAGGAAATTGGGGTGCCTGATGTTCTGTTGATGTGTGGTGAGGCCACATCTGCACACAGGTGAGGAAACCCACTGTGCAGAAAGCTAATTTAATTTCAGAGCTTAATGAGTGGAGTTACAGTCCACCAGTTGCTCATTAACACGTTGACTATGTAATTGCTAACTGTGATTGGAGGGCGAGGCATGGAGCAGATCTTCTTAATAGCCGGGGTTAACTTTTGGCTTTTTGCACGATAATTTTGCATTCTTGTATTTTAAGTGAAATCCACCATTTCGAGCCAGCCCAGGGGTTTCTTGGGAAAATTCTGCCAACGGAAAGTTTTTGCCGGTCTCTCCCTGAAGTGCTTGAATAGTTACTGGGTGCACCGAGCTCCTCATCTGTCCCCGCTGCTGGTGGGATGTCCTGTGAGGTGTTAGTGTCTGTAGGTTCACCTTTGAGCTCCCGTGATGGTCTGAAGGAGCCCAAGTACTGATGTGCTCTTTGCTCAATATCAAAGCCTTATTTTTCTTCTTGCGCTTCTGCTTTCCTCTCTACTGGTTTTGTCCATGACCACTGCATCTCTGGTGGTGGAACAAACATCCAGCAAATACTCTGAGAAACAATGACCTTTTGGGGGGGTCTCTAATAGGTCTTTGATCGCTCGAATATCTTCTCCCTGAACAAAAGGAATGTCACACATTTAACTTGAAGGCATCTTACATCTGTCCTATCTGTTAGAAGCTTTCCATCAGCTCTCCAGTTATGGTTAGGTTACTGAGACTTCATCCCAACAAAACTTTATCCAACTACAGCATTTTTATTTTTAAGAAAGACATCTTTGAGAGATGTTGCTTGGGATTTAATTGTTCTTAATATTGTTGATAGATAATGTCCTCAGGCTAGATGTGAAGGTGATTTGTGGTGGGAGCTCTAGTAGGTTGGGACTGGAAATCGGTGGCTGTGGCCCTCTACAAATATATCATGCCTTAGCACAACTCCTGACTTCTGCTGTGAGGAGAACCTTTTTTGGTTCTCCGCTTTCTTTGGTTCCCAGCCAGGGTTATTTTTCAGGGTATTTTTGGGGGGGTGGATGAAGCATCTCAGGTTGCTTATCCCCAGTAGCTCATGGTTTATGAACCATCAATAGAACTTTCTCAGTGCCCATCTGAGCCTGGGGCATTTTGGTGCTATTCACTCTCTTTACAAGCAACTTTATGTTTGTTTTGCAGACGAGCCCTGCCTGGGAGACAAATCTATCTTCTGCCAGATGGAAGTACTTGCCCGTTACTGTTCCATCCCCGGCTACAACAAGCTGTGCTGCGAGTCCTGCAGCAAGCGCAGCAGCACCCTGCCACCCCCTTTCCTCACCCAAGCGGCCGAGACCTCCGAGGACGTGATGGTTGATGAGGGTGACCTGCCCAGGGCTCTGATGGTGCCCACGCCCCTAGCGCCCCACTCCATGCAGCTCCTGCCTGGCAGAAGTTCTCCAGGCAGGCTGTCCGAAGAGGATGCCCATACACACGTCTCTCCATCCAACGCCAAGCCCAAAGGCGCCGAGTTTCCGCACTGGAGAGCTCCTCAAGCGAGGAAGACTTCTAGACTGTTTGCTTGGCTGCACCAGTCGCCTTCCAACAGCAGCAGTCTTGGTCCTCATGGTGCCCTGGCCTTGGCAGCAGCTCTTCCCGTGGTGCCGGCTGACAACACCACAGCAGGTCCTCCTTCCCCACTGAGATCCTCCAGGAATAGTGAGAAGCACCTTGAGAAGAGGAGGCCTTTGAGGTCCTCCACGGTGGAAAGATGAAGACTTCGTGGAGGAGAGTCATTGAAAGAGGCTTTGTTTTGGCGCTTTTGGGTTTAATTTCCTTACTTCTGGACACTATGGTGCGTGCTGCTTTCCACAAGCAGGACCCTGCAGGTCATCCACTTGTTGTTCCTTGTAAATACGACAAAGGAGAAGTGCTGGTTCACTTTCTAGTCGCTCCCGTCCTCCTCCCGTGCTGCATTACCTGGCTGGCTTGAGAGAGCTGGAGGAAAGCACCAAAGAACATCCCAAACCATGAGCAGAAGTCACCGAGGGCATCACTCAGGCCCTGACCTTGTTATTTTTAGGTTTTAACACTCACACGCAGAAAACACCCCATGACAAGAAGTACCAGACGTTTACACTAGACAAATCTATTTTTTGTTTATTTTTCCCGTGGAACAACTGAACCCATAGAACTCGTTTTGCTAATTTATCTATATAAACGGATATTGTATGAGCAAATTTGCAGCTATTGTGTAAATACTGTATATTGCAGAAAATCAGTGTTATTTTTAAGAGGGGTTTTTTGGTTTGTTTTTTTTTGTGCTGTCAGACAACTGTTTACCTGGACAAGTAGAGGTGCCTGCCATCCAGTACTGCCTTACTGACATTCCAACAGTTGATTTGTTTGTTTGTTTGTTTGTTTAAAAGCAACATTATCATAAAAGGAGGAGTTCCATTTCCACATGCCATCTGCTGACACCAGGAAAGGAGCTGGGGGTTTTCTTTTTGAGTATCAACAATGTGATGCTTTCTTTTGAAGTAGGGGTGGGAAAAAAAATTGTAAACCTAAAGGTACGAGTCTACTCGAGAGCCACCCCCCCATTCAGAGTGTGTTCAGGAGCTTTGGTGTGAGCCCCAGGTTGGGAAAAGGCTGGGGGGTGGCTGTGAAAGGACCCCCGCTGTCCCGTCCTGTCCCTCTCCTCTCGCCCACCAGCAGGAACCCCTGTAAATACTGTAAGTACTGTAATTCCTCACCCGTCAAAACCCAGTCTTCTTCTCCAGATGGTCCCTTGGTCATTCCTCAAGCTGAAAAAAAAGCATCACAGGGGTAGAATAGGTGCTAAGAAGAAATAGCTGTGGCAAGACTTAAAAAAATAGATGATATTTTTTTCTTCCCCCCTTACTGGAAGCATTGATGTAAAGGTGAGAGAGATATTTATTTTTTTCAGCGTGGTTCACCTCAAAATCCCCAAAAACCACGATGCATCTGACTGCAATAAGGTACAAGTAATTTATGTCACTAACCATCCTGCTCACAGGCCACCCAGTCACACTCTCTCCTGTGTGTTGCTGTAAAGTACTTGTATATAGGATTGAGAACTAAAGATATTTATTAAAAGTCGATTTCTTGATAGTATTTTATGTATTAAATATTTACACTAAGGGCAGTTGGCTATTCTTTTTTTGCCGAGGTAAAATAGAGAGATGTAATTAGATACCTGTACGTGCTATGTCATATGGATAGAACAGAAATTTAAGCTAATTCAACTACTGTAGAGAAATTATTGATCTTATTCTTTAAAAAAAAAAAAAAAGGTCTTATGACAGTTTAGGTTTTTTTTTATTACAGGCATCTGTACTTTCTAAATAGGTTATTAAAAGTTTTCACGTGCAATTTTTGCTTCCCCGTTAAAAAAAGTCCCCGTTGATCGACCCCTTTAAAAGAAGAGTGGAATAGCAGAATACCTACCTCCAAACCGCCGTAAAGTAGGTCAGGACCCCAGAGATGAAGTTCTGGAAACACCTGCAGTGATTCCATGGGATCAGGAGGAGGGAAATAAGGATGGGGGTGTAGTTGTGGGCGGGCGGGATGGTGCTGCGGGGGGGGGGGGACGCAGGGCTGCGGGGCTTCGGCTCGACACCCCCCGGAGCATCACTGCTGCCTCTCTGTGAGGCTTCCCAGGGCAGAGAGATGGTACGGACCATCCCCGAGCCCCAAACAGACAAATAAAAGGCGTGTTTCGTTTCTTCAACATTTCCCCGAAGTCAGATTCTCTTTTCTCTCCCTCTTTTTTTTTTTTTTTTTCCTTTGCGTACGTACAGCGTGGGTGTAGATAATCCTTGTGCCTCTCCCATGTCTCTCCTGCCGACCTGGTTGCTCTGTCTGTGTACACTACTGATGCTGTTCGTTGTATTGGGGAGCACCAAGCAATAAAACCTTTAACTCAACGAGCCTTTATCTCATTTGATTCACCCACGAGGGGCTAGTTTTTGCATTTTTTTTTACGTTTCTTCCTTTGCAAAACGAAGGGCCGGTCACATCCTGGGCGTGACATTTACTGCCTTGGGAAAAAAAAAAAAAAAAAAGGAAAAAAAAGTTTGTTTGAATTAAGTACTTCGTTGGTTTTTTTTTTTAAAAAAGCAGAGGTCCTGCTTTTGCCATGGGAGAGAAGGGGAAAGGAAGGAATGATAATATTAAAAGGCCAAATTTCCAACCCACTGCTTTGCCCAGAGAGGTTTGTGTCGCTCAGTTTGGCTTCAGGTCGCAGCTAAACCTCTCTTTTTACCACATTCTGCCAAGAATTGCGGCCTCTCAGTGCGTTCTTGACAGCTGTGAGCTGGGCAGGCAAAGCTAAAGCGGCCGTTGGATTCACACTGGTGTTGAGAACACAAATACCAACATTTCATTAGCAAGAGGCTTAAAAAAACTTCTAGGATCCCACTTGAGGGTGCTAAAAAACTATTATTAATTAAAAATATTAATTAATTAACCCTGCTGGGGTAAATGGCTTGTGATGGGCATAACAGCAGCTATAAACTGGGCTGGTTTCCCATCCTGGAGCATCTCTGGGAATGGCAGTTCTTGCCAGGCAGTGATTTTAGTGGGAAACAGCAACTTTCAGCACATTACCAGCTGAGAGCTGCTTTAATCACTGACTAAAAAAAATCTGCAAGACCAGCAGGTAGTTTTTTGTGTGACCAAATTCTGTTAACTCTTTAAAGAGGGATCTTTGACGAGTCCTCTGAGCCTGTCATGTGAATTGCAACGAAGGCAGAGATTCCAGCAGCTCTGAGCCATACCCTAGGAAGGTGCCAACCATCATGGTCAAAAATTGAAGAAGTCCTTTTCAAGTTTCTGGAATGCACACAGGGAGTTCAGGCTTAGATAAACTGGTGTTAACACGCTGTAAAACCAGCCTGGTGTCCTCTAGGGACTTACTTCAGGCTTCCATGTATTACTCACATGTGGGGCTTTTTATCCTAAATCTCTGGAAGAGGAATGTGCCCAAGGTGGGATCTCACATGGCAGGTGGCCTGTGGGTCAGACCTTACTCATTGCAGTGAAAAACTGGGCCGGGGGGAAAAATCTCTATTTTAAATTATTTAGTCCATTTTGGGTACAACGCCCAATGTTTTAGCCTGTTCTTTTTGCCTCTGCTCCGCAACGTAAGAAAAGAGCAAAACCCCTTTGAAATCTGACGGGTGATGGACCCAAATGTAGGTGCGTGTGTGAAAGAGCAGTGATGGACTCCGTAGGGAAGAGTCACGGCTGCTCCTCTCCCTCCCTTTAGGGTGACTGCTTTGCAGTTAACATGAAGATTGCGTGAGATCAAAACTAAAATAGCACATTTTAGCAAATTGACTCTATGTTTGCCGGGGTACATGGATCTGGACCCAAAATACCAAGACTTCTATGCTGTGATCACCCTCAAAGGGGTGCGAGGGGATCTCTTACACCCTCGAGCCAATCCTAAATTAGTTAAACCATCTCCAAGTAACACACAGCCCTTCTTAATGAGTAGACTAAGGGCTGTGTTCTGGGGCCTGAAACCTGGCTGTTCCGACCGAAGCCCAATGGGGTTTTGAAGGTGCTGCTTAGAAGCACCTGGGAGCCGCCTGGAGCAGAGTCCTCCCAAAGTCTCCCAATTCTCAGAGTTTTTCCCCCAAAAGGCAGGGAGCATATCAGCCAAAATGGCCTCCAACCCACCACCAAGCTCCCTCTGTCCTCCTAACCACCTTCAGAACACTGTCAGCATCCCGCAGCATTGGCAAATCCCCTTCCTAAAAGGGAGCCTAATTTCTCATTAAAGAGCACAAAACCCAAAGGAGGGTTGGCGTTTCAAACCTGGCCACCTGCTGGAGGGACCTGGGGGGTTGTTGCCCAGACCCAACCAAGGGATCACACCTGGGGACCCTTTTTTCCACCCCGGTTCCTCACCGGAGCAATAGCATATGGCACCAAGGGAGGCAAAATGCGACGCTGGGAGCGGGGAGGTTCTCCACTCCCGAGGTTCTCCACCTCTCCAAGCAGGACAAAGCAGCCTTTGCTGGCTATCAGGAGTGAGAAGACCCTAGCCCAACCCCACAGGGCATTAATAACACCCCAGGACAGGCAGCCACATGCCACGGCTGGGTCTGTTCCCGGGGCAACGGGGGGGGCAGTAGGAATTTGCAGAGAAAACGAGTGCTGTACCAGCACAAACACCATTTCAGCACTGCCCCGAGCGCCTGGAGCCCCAGTTGCTGCTGGTTTTGATGGAAAATGAGTAACCCTCGCCCTCAAGCAGCAGAGGGAAACACCAAGCAGTCAGTTTTGTACTGACTGAGGGAGAACATGAGACATATTCCTCAGGGATGGATGTGTCCATCCTGCAAATAAGAGAAACCCAATAAAAGGAACAATCTACAGATTGCTGTCAGTCTGCCCCGAGTGAGGGTAAGCACAGAAACGAACCCAAAAAGGCAGGTTTTTTCAATTGTAGCAGGCTGTAGCTCTGCGTGTGGCCGTTCCTTCCAAGCCACAGTTGGTCAGTAGAACATCTCTCAGGGTGAGGAATGAACGAACGCGTGGCTGCACCCCAGCCCAGCCGCAGTTCCAGCCCCAGCATCATCCCCCATGGAAGCCCAGCAGGGACTTTTTTTAAGAGGATGCAGTTAGAAATGTGCTTAGCAGCGTCCAGGACTTACCTGCAGCCCTGATGCAGTCTCCCTGCAGCCAAAATGTGGTTTTTGGAGGCTGCCCGGCAGGGTGTCACCTGTGGGTACCGCAGTCAAACGCTGAAGGTCTCCAAACTCCTCCGCTGTCCTCCATCTCCCATCCTGAAGGCACATGTGTCGTTGCCGCTGAGCCACCCCCAGCTTCTGAATTTGGTTCCTGGAAATAACATTTCACTCATTTCTTTCCCTCACTAAAAAAAAAAAAAAAAACCAACCAAACCAGAGCCACCCCTCCTCCCCAGACCCCAACAACGCCATCCCAGCCCCAATCACTCCCAGCTCTGAGCAGCCCATCGGGCTCCAAACAAACCTCCAGTTCCAGCTATCAGCACCGGCTATGGAAATTTGCTGTAGCCAGAAACAGTTGCCTTTTAAATTCTCATCTAATAAAAGACAGAGAGAAAGGGTGGAAGGAGAGGACGAAGCGTAAAAGCTGCCCGGTTCAGGTTCTGAAATGCCATTAAACCCACCTTTCCCAGTGCTCGCTCTCTTCTGGCAGCTCAGAGCGTGCTCGCTGCCCCCTCTTATATCCCCATGTCGGGATGGATGCCCAGGATGCCCACTGCCTTCTCTCAGAGATCAGAATTCCCAAGGGAGCATTTCATTCCAGCCGAAAAAAAAAATAATTCCCATATTAAAAATACTGGGGGGGTACTTTTTGCTTATGTTTTTTTTCCTATGAAAAAGCTTTCTGATTTCCAACCTAAACTTGTTCATCACCAATAGGTCCCCTTTCCGTGCTTTCCTGGAGCTAAACTTGTCGGGTTTATTTCCTGGTTTTTACACTTCTGAGGCTCAGGGACAGGGAAGAACGAGGTCCTGCCTCGTGTGCTGTCGGGGCTGTGCGACGGGGAGCTCTTTGCCATGTCTCTCCCAGTCCTTCTGCAGCATCACTGTGAATTTGGTTTAAATGAACCTTTCCCAAACACGTGGGCTTTGACTAATACAGACTGTTCCAGGGGAAGGCTCGCTAACGCTTCGGGGAGCTTTCAGAACGGAGCTCCATCAGAAATATCCCGTGTCACGCTGAGATCCCACACAGTTTCTGACTCCCTCTTCACTTTCCTCGGGTTAATAAACCCGGAGCTTCCTTCTTCCCTGGTGCTTCTCAGCAATGACCTCCCAGACCCGACAGCTGGGAAGCATCGCTGCAACATAAATGGTGGCCTGACCCTCGTTATGCAGATTAATAATGGTTTTTATTACTGCCAGGGCAGCAGGTACCGATGGCACCCATGCTTGAGGGGACAGGGAGCCCCTCGGATAGGGGCAGACAGAAAGCAGCCAAGCTACAACCCACACACATCATTTGAGGATAAAACCAAAAGCGCTCACCCCGAAATGAATGTTATTTTGGGGAGGATTGCTCTGGCAAGTAGAGGAGAGGGGATGGTTGCCCTCTGAGGCCATCAGGAGCATCCCACACAGTGACATCCCACACCACAGCGATGTCGCGGGACCTACAAGAACAAAACCAAGTCTATACCCACGAGCCCAGGCACGGCTCAGCTCCTGCACAGCAACATCCCCTTTAACAACTAAAAGGCTTTTGAATCGGAAGAAATTAGCCCACAAAACAGCCCTGCAACACATGGACACTCCGTGAGCCGCTCTCAGGAGGAGAAAGCGAATATTCACACCATTGTGGCCACCAGCAGCTCACCAGGGACACCAGTGCCAATCCCAGGACACCAATGCCAATCCCACTCATTGCAGAGGATCTTTTTTCTCTGTCAGGCAAGATAGGGCTGTTGCAAGGCTCAGGATGGATTCAGAAACATAGAAAAAAATATATAAATACCTTATCTAAGCGCGAGACGGATGCTCCCATCCCTGTGCAGAATCCATCAAGACCTCCTCGCTTCTGCTGTAGCAAACCCAGACAGTCCCGGGGGGGGAGGAGGGGGCCAGGATCTGGAAAAGCTGAAAAATGTTTCTCCTTTATCTGTCTGTCTGTCCCCACATTTTTCATTTGAAATGGCTCTTTCTCATTTCGACGGTTGTTGGTTGATTTGCAGGACAGGAGGCAAATCAAATAGTCAATACTCGGTTTGTGCCCATCAGCTCTTTCCCTACCTTCTGACTTCTTTTTTCTCACCCCCCCTCATTGCCCCCAGCTCTGCACTTAAGCTCCGGCCAAGGTGGGGAGGAAGGGAGGGGGGGTATTTCCCCCCTCTGATGGTAGCTGTGTTGTGTCTTCCTTTCTCTCGTTAGTCTTTATAGGTTATTGCTCTTTTCATCTTGTTTGTGTTGGGGTGGTGTTACTGGCCTGCCTTTGACTCCTGCTTAGCTACTGGGGGGCTCTGGTTTCCTGCTGTCAGTAGGTTTAAATTTGTGCATCTTCTGGTTTTTATTGTCATCTCTTTGGATTACCTGAATTAGTGCCAGTATTTTTTTTATTTTTTTTTTTTTTCCTTCTGCTGGCTGATAAACTGAAGCTGGAGCATGTTCTTGTTAAAACCTTCCCTTTAACTTCTACCTTATTGCTTACAGCTGGGAATGCTCAGCTGGTGGCAGAATCCCTCCTCTCCTGGTCTCAGGTAGGGCTCCTGTTTGAGCTGAGCTCAGGTGAAAGGGCTGTCTCTGGGTGACCCGTACCCTCGGAGCGGGGCTGTGGGGAGCCCCCCGAGAGCAGGGCAGCTTTCTCCAGTTTAAGACAAAGCCTTAGGGCTTCTTTCCTTCCTCTGGATGGGGAGATGCCTGGAGCACCCTTTAGCCTCCCTGAGAGTCCCTTCCTCCACCCTTCAGCCATAGGAGAGGGGAGACAGCTCCTGGGGTGGGATAAATATTACCAGCTGTGTAGCTGGGTGGGAGCAGGATTTTAGGGGAAGGCAGAAACAGGGAAAGCAAAAACTGTAATTTCAGATACCCAGGCTGCACAGACTCTTCTTGTTGGGGGG
>JAOTQQ010000032.1:1499706-1514337 GCA_026546715.1 Gallinago undulata
TCCATTAGGTCTATGTCCTTCTTATATTGAGGGCTCCAGACCTGCACACAGTACTCCAGATGAGGTCTCACTAGAGATTTGAATTAAATAATTACATGTCTCTTGCTCATTTTTCACAATAAGCACAGATATAATCCAGCAGAAAGCAGCCTTGTGACGTGCTGTTTCATTGGTATGGTTTTGGTTGAGGCTGCTGGCGTGGTCTTAGGTTGGAGAAAGGAGGCTGGGAAGGACAAGAGAATTTCTTCGTTCCACTTCAACAATTCTAGATAGAAACCAATTGTCTGGGTAAAATAAAATTAAAAAAAAAAAAAATCCATATATCTTTCCAAGTTCTGTGTGTATAATGTTTAGAAATCCACAGAGGAGCTTATGTCATAAATTCTGCCAAATTATATTGCCCGAGCCCTCAGTTTCAGGAAAAAAAAAAGCTATTAATGAAGTGTTGGTGTTTTGTGGGCTGAGAGTAGCAGTTCAGTCGCAGACACACCATTTTGTGAGTTTAGTTGTCTTAATTCATGCTTGTAGAGAGGTGGTTGGGGTTTTTTTTTGTCTTAATGCTGGTTTTGTACTCGGTTTGCCATAGTGAGAACAACTTTTGGCTGGGAGACGGGGTCCCCGGAGTGTTGAAGGTTGAAGGCCAGTGGGAGGGATGGCTGCAGCCTCTGCCTGTCTCTGCATTTCCAGTTACTGCCCCGCTGCCACGGATCCTGTCACCCTTTGTTGCCCACGCAGCATTGCCTGTGTGACAGTAGCTTCTGTCGTTACCTTAAAATACAATTTTCACTTGGATGCAAACCCACATGAAGCGAGGCTTAAAAATCAGACAGTTATTTTTTTTTTTGCGTTAGTGTCAAACTCAAAGCCGTGTTTCGGTTGTGTGTCTGACCCAAGGAGCACCTTCAGGCTGAGGACTGTTTTCTTTGGAACTGAGCTACTTGCCCCGCTCTCAGCAGCTCTGGGGTGGCCTAAAAACTAACCCCCCTCCATGCCCTGTTTCTGGATGGACTAATGACTTGTTGTCATCGTACCTTGGGCTGGGCTCTGGTTGCTCTGCAGGGACTGCAGGATCCTCTGAGCTCCCCCACGAGCTCCACTGTCACAGCGTCTCCTTCCCTGTCCCCAGTGAATTAGCCTGCAAAGTGACAGATGGGCTCCCAAACTGCTCATTTTGTTTGCCAATTTTATTCTCTGCTGGGACGATATCCTGGTTGTCCCACCTTTCAGCTCATATCTAAACTGTCATTACACTGGCTTCCTCCTTCTACCCATTCCCCCAATTACTCTGTTTTTGCTTTCAGTGCTCCAAATGACACGGCTGTCACCTCCGCCGAGTGCTCTGACGGGGAGTGACTCACGTACAGAACCTTCACCTGCACAGAAGACGGGATGATTCAGCTTGGTGCCCACCATCTGGCCAACACGGAAGGGCAGGGGATGGTAAAAATGGGCTGCTGTGCCAGAAGGTGGCAATTTGGGAGGCTCATCTCCCATTAGGTTGGAATTTAGTGCTGCAAAAAGCCTGGCAGCGATCATTTAACTGTTCCTGCAGCTTAATCCAAACCACTTACTGCTAAGCATCTCTCCAGTGGGAAAAATGCTCAGACCAGTTCAGATATTTAGTGGGGTCCCTGGCCGCTTTCCCAGGATGGATGGGAAGCTGCTGCTGACAGGCGGCATCTCAGGAGAACTTAATTAAAACAGTTTAACTCCACCAAAAGCTTCTTAAGAAGGGACTCATTTCTCTTTCTGAATACAAGTAATGTAGTATTTAAAATGGAGAGAGGCAAGCAAGGTAGGAGGGAGTGGAGTAGCAGCAGGTACCAAGAGTGTGGTGTCTGGCTCAGGGGAGCACGGATGTGGTAGTGAAGGAGAAGAGAGCTCTCTGATGGGTTTCTACCCTACTTCCAAAGCACTGCTGATGCTGCTGTGCTGGGTGGCCCTGCTGAACAGGGAAAATGCTCTTCTTGCTGTATTATCTTTTTTTTTTTTTTTTCTACAGTGCTTTCTTTGAAGTTCTACTGCTGGGCCACAAAGACCCACTTCATGTGGTGAAAAACTCATCACTTCTGCGCTGACTGCGTGTCCGAGTGGCAGAGGTGAGGTGGAATGGGAGCACTTCAGCTTTCTGTGCAGCTCGGGCTCGTACAGCATCCATCCCTTCGTGGCTGCCAGCCCGGAACTCTTCTCCACGGTGCTGTGGGGTGGGTGAACCCTCAAAAGGGAAGATTCCCAAAGCACTGCTGTCTCTGAAAGCATCCGAAGCACCAGGTAAATTGCACTAAATTTACAGAAAGGTATTTCTCAGAGTGCTTGTGCTTTGGGTGTGATACTACATCGGATGGTGTAACAGAACGCACAGGAAACATCTTCTAATACCTTAATTTAACCTCAGAAAGAATGGCGATGCTTTCAATTAGGTGTTGTGCAGCTCCTAAATTGATGTTCTCTCACAGATGTGCTAGGTTTCTGGCTTGGTAGCTATTTATTTCAGGCTAGAGTGTAAATCTCTGTTATCACGACAAGGCTGAGCCCTGTGCTGAAAGTGTTGGGTAATTTCCTTGCCCTTTACTCAACCGGGTGCGCTGTGATTATTGTCCCCTGTGCTGCTGACATTAGCGGTGGTACCATCCCTGTTTCTCACCCCGTTCCTGGCCCGGAGAACTTGCAGCTAAAAACACTCCCTAGATTCCATTTGGAAAAAAAGGCCACTAACAGATGTGAAACTTTGAGACTCGGGTTGTGAGTGGTCTTAGGGGAATTCTTGTGACGATGGCAAAGCCATTTTCCAAGTAGAAGGGAGTTAAAAGCCTTCTGACTTGCGAGGCTTCTCCATAAAGTGGGTGCATAAGTGTGGAAATCTTACTTTAATCTTATTTCAGGGAACAGTTGGCTGTGATTTTAGTTAAAATTTAAAACAGCCTGTGACACATCAAATAGAAAAACTTTAAATTCAGAAGCTTAGAGGTTGACTAAGCATTAAGAAAAAAAAAAAGGTATAATGCCAAGCAATAGGCACGCAGCCCCAGCTCTGAGTCTCCAAGAATTGATGTATGTTATAGCTGTCATAATGTAACACACACAGAAAATATTTTCTCTGTGTTTCTTTGCCACCAAACTGTTGGGTAACTTAGATTTTACTGTGTAAGCAAGGACTCGCTCAACTCATGTTAAAAATGCTGTTGCTGTATCTGTTTATGCTATAAATCTCCTTGGACAGTCTGTCGTACGGCTTCATGATGGAGAAAAAGGCAAAAAAGGTAAGTGATAAACTTCCACCCCATTTTCAACTATTAGCCAAACGGGATACTTCAGATTTTGACTGTTTCTGGGCAAATTGGTAGGAGCCATGTATGTGCTTGAGAGGATAAAATTCATACATTGGCATCATAATACCTTATGAAAGGATAAAATTAATACATTGGCATCGTCAACCGATAAAGAATGGCCAAAAATGCTCAGCTGCAGCAAGGTTTTGCCACGGTAAATTCTAAGCTTTACTCTTCCTCATTTACTGTTGTAATAAAATCAATGTTTGACATGAAAACTGTGCCGTATTATTTGAATGTCAGAAGAATGAAGCAGGATAGAAAAATAATACATTCTAGAAAAATGGAAGAGACTTGCTGTGAGTGCCTCACCTGCCATTAGCATCTTTGGATTTACATTTGAGATTTGGCTTTTCAGTTTTATATTCCTAGCTCAAGGGGATGAGTAATCTGCAACTAAGTGTTGTTTTGTTGATTATAGCAATCCTGCTGATGGTGGTGTTCTTTATAATTAGACAGGATAGGAAAAGTTTAAGACGTTTAGAAAAAAAATCCTTTGACAAAATATTTCCTTTGATCCCAGCTCAGCCTATCCGGATAAATGACTGCCAGGGGAGGATAAACCGTTTAAGCCCATTCCTAAGAGCCTTGCAAGCAACTTCAAGATTGGTACGTCTCCCTGGGGTTGCCCATTTAAAAATGAGAAATGTGCTTCTCATTGTAAACTTGTTTTTTCTTTATGGAAGTAAATGACAGGAAGAAAAGAACTATTTTTTTGATTGCAACTTGCTATTTTTAGTGTGGCTTTTCTTTCCGAGCTCCTTTTTCCTACCTGAAAGCCAACGGTTTCCAAGTGCTATTCAGCGCTTATTTGCAGATAAGACACTCCTAGGTGCTTCTCAAAAATATCATGACAAAACAAATAAAATACTTTAAGAGTAAGTTCTACTGCCTTAATTCACAAATATCCTCAGAGTTTGTACTTTGCAGTTCAAGTCCTGTATTATAGCGACTGTATGGTCAGTAATAGAAGACTGAACATTTCTGCTTATACGGGAAACTGGCATTAAGTGCAAAATCAAGTTAAAACACACCTTAAAACAATTTCCAAGAAGTTAATGATACTCTCACGAAATCTTGGGCAAAAGGCTGTCTCGCCTGTGGTGTTTATCTTGGCAAACCCAGGGTCTCTGTTTTCTTAGTAAGAGTTTCTGCACTTGAGCTTCAGTCCGGAACTTGGTGTTGGTGAAGCCTTGCTCTTCCTCTGGAAGAGAAAGCAAAAATAAGCTCTCCTTCCAACATCCTCCACGTCCAACTTTTTGAAAGGTAGGATGCTACAATAAAGTATTTCTGAAATTTGCAGTAAAATGGGAAAACATGTTGTCACATTTTTACCTTTTTAGGTTAAATGACCCCTTCTCTTATAATATTTCTCTGGAGGTCACACTTTTGAGCCCTCTGATCTTTCCTGGGACTTACCATAGTCCTCCCGCACGTGATCAAAATCTGTGCTGAAATAAATCGACCAGAACTAGATGCAACAAATGAGATGAGGCCCGAGTACCAAAGTGGAGGTATTTCTATGTGCTGCTGTCCTGCTCACTTGCCCTTTTCCTATGTCACACTGCTGTTGCCTCCCATACCTTGGTACAAAGCCCAGATCCGTGTCCATAGTACCATCACCACCCAGTCAGTGCTCTCCTGGGTTTTCCTGCCTCACTGCACGTTGCTGGGCAGCGTATCCCTGTTGAATAGCATTTTGGTTTTAAGCTGGTTTCCATAAGAAATGGTCTTTTGCAGCCCAAGTGCCCAGCTTGCAAACAGATCTCTTTCCCTGCTGTTGCTTCCTCCAAAAACACCACTTTTCATGAAGGCAGAGGTCACTTGTGACCACTTGCACTTCCAGTTCCTAAACACAACTGCCCATAGCACTTCACTGAGTTGAGAATATTCACAGTTCATCTCTTTACATATATTTTTTTTAGGCAAAACCCAATTTGTTTGCCTTGGTCAATAGCTTTTTCTGCTCCACCGAGTCACAAGATAATCCATGCATTTGTCTCTCACTAATTTCTAAGGCACTTACTTACAGAATGAGGTACCACTGGTTTTGCCATCCCTCCGTGGCTGCATTTTGCAAGCAGGATTTTGTACCTTTTCAGCAGAACAGAGATACTATCATTTTCCAAGGTTTTCAGAAAATTTCTGTAGTTGACCCATTACTAAATACAGAGCTCAAGACAAGGGAAGGACAATATTTTTTTAGCACTTACCACATTAAATTTCCTTTTTCGACGACAACCTGCTTCTGTTCTTCATGTCTCTGAAGGTTCCTTATCTTTGTTTCAGCTTCTAAAGCCTCAGAGGATTCTGTGATGAGATTCCACACCTGCAGAAATCAAGATAACAAAACCAGATGGTTATGCACAAAGGTGGAGCAGCGTTGGCCGGCTCCAGTAGTTACCAGACTCCCTCCGTGTGGCCAACATAAAAATAATGGCATTTGCTTCATAATTACCTTGAACTGTTATTGTAAAAATGGAAAATTAGGTTTTTTTTATATCCAGTGGCATGAGAGTGTCCTGGTTATGCTACGAGACTTTATATTGCATATTTGTATATGGGTGTTATTTGGATTTTAATATTTAAAGTCCCAGAGTGTGGGACTGGGCAGTATTTTTACTCATGGAGGCTCCTGTTTTATTTGTTTGCAGATTTTCCTCTGGTATATTAGATTAAGTAGGGAGGCCATGCCCTTATCAAATTACCATGTGGAAGCAAATTGCTTTTATTTATCATCTTGTAATATTTATGCATTGCATTATTTTTTTCCCCCTTTTCATAGATGACTGATCTTTCTGTCTTCTGTGCTTCTCCCAATTATTTCTCACTCTCTGCTTTAGCTGGCGAGTTCCTCGGGAAAAGACGAGGCACTGCCTTCAGATCTCCTTCCAGCCAATCCTTTTCCACCTCAGCTTCACTATAATAAAAACCTGTGTACCTTTTCCATTTCCTGGAAGCACTGGTATTTGTAAGGCCAATTCACTGCGTTCGCCACAGCCCCAGTGACAGAGGATTTCATTAGTGTGACTGCGGTCAGACAAGGTAGGACAAAAGCTCCAGTTTTTCCCTTGAGGCACCTTGCAACAACCTGTTTATCAGTTACAAAAACTATTGCAGAGTTCATTACTGAGCCCATTGAAAGCTGTTGCTTTACAATACGTTGTCAGAGTGTGAAAAGAAACCAAGACGTATATGCAAAAAGTAATTACAAAATTATTCCTCCTGCTTTTAGTGTGATTAGCTATCATTTCAATTGTCTTAATGAAAAGAACTATAAGTAATTACTTCACTAGAATACTGCCATCGCACAGGAATGACCCACGAGGGCTTGTCCTCCTGGGAACAAAGCCTCATATTAGTACTTGTAAAAAGCCCAGCAAAAGCCCATGTAGCCCCTGAACGGTTGTGTATATACGGTGCAAAGCAGTGATAAAATCTTAACCATAGATATATCTGATATGAGAGATAGATAGAGCTGATCTGATAGATAGATAAATATAAATAAATATACATACCTGCAGAGAGGAACAACGCTCCTCTGTGATGGAATCACAAAGAATTTCTCCCTCGTCCCATCAGAGACCCATCAGGCAAGGAAGGAAAGCCACCTCTGTGTCATCTGCTTGTGACAGCACTGGTCCTTGTTGGTCACAGGGACTGGGGACACAGGCAAAAGCCATCCTCCCCAAGCTGGAGTGTCCTTCTTAAAGCACCGCCTCTGGAAAGCAAAGATTACAGAAGATAATTAGCATTAATTTACAATAACAATAATAAAAATTAATAAATTTGGGGCTGTCCTATTTGCAGAGAAACCCTGGAGAGCACAAACTTTGGTGGAACCTCAGAGAAGCCAAATCAAAGGAGCCAAATCCATGTTTATTTTTGTTAGAGAGTGAGAAGGGGCAGAGGGCCTGACTTTTTCCAGACTCTTGGGATTGGGATTATTGCTACTCTTCGTCAAAATTTTCTAAAGCAGACAGAAGACCTACCAGGAGCCTGAGCCTGCCCAGAGCAGCACTTCCCTTTGCTGGCAGAGCCTCATTTACTCTCTGAAATGCTGCAATTAGTCCCGGGTGGCTCCATCCCTTGCGTTGTTTCCTCCAAACAGATAATAAATGTCAGATTACCAGCTCTATTTCTTGCTATTTCCCTTCCACTGTGTTAACCCAATCTCCTTTAATCCGTGATTAAAGGAACAGTGTAAATTCCTACTGTCAAATATCTATATTTGAATTCTGCTGACACTCTTCATCTCGGGCACGTTTGTAGGCAAAAACACTGGTGCCTGCTCTCTCCAGTGAATAGCAATATTGGCATTAAAACACTTTCTCACTGATCTCTGGTGAGTTAAGGCATTTGGCACATAACATATTTGAAAAAAATATTTTTTCAACCATTTTGAAAAATACATTGGGTAAAACCAATAGAGAAAAATAACTTTTCTGCTTAAGGAGAATACACAACTATTACAGCTCGTAGATCCTGCTTTCTTCAAACATACAAGCAGCCAGATGTTTGCAAGAGATTTCAGATTCTTGTCTACCTTAATGAACATGGGAAAATACAGACCCATTACAAACATTGCATTGCTGCTGATTTCTAAAAAGGGAGAAGATGCCAGAAAAATTATATTTTTTTTCCTACTCTGCTTGTTCCAAACCTGAGGCGTATCAGAATAAATATTTTTTACCGCAGTTGCTCCCCGAAACACTTGCGAAGGCTTTGATGTTATTGAATTTCATCGCCAGGCAAAATACAGAAAAGCTGCAATGCTTTCCTGAGACTTAGGAAAATACATCAGGGAACAACAGGCAGAGACAGGAAGTAAATTAGAAAGCCTTTTAAGTAAAGCCCAGCAAGAAGGATGAAATAAAAACACTTGTCCTTTTAGTGTTGGTACCTAACACTCATTTTCATTTCCTGGGGAGAGGGCTGCCCTAGGTGGGGTGACAGCAGAACATCACCCTCCACTGTCACTACCATGGGCAAACCAGCCTGTCACCGGGGTCTGGGGAGGCAGCCGAACCCCTCGTGCACAAAAAAGGGTCTGCTCCCAGTGTCCTTCCATAGGGAAGGAGGTGTAGCCAGCACTTTTTCCTTCCCTCACTCACCAGCTCGTTGGGATTTGGATTCTTGTGCTTTAATTTAAATTCCATTTATACTAAGGCTCCTGCGCCCGTACATTAATTTTATGCCTTCTGCCCCCAATTAATTTTGCTGTTCTTTGAAGTTAGGAACACCTCCACCCCCTGCCTCTTTAGGCATCGATATACATGTGCCTGCTAAAGAAATAGAACCCCAGGGCCCATTTTAATCAAGCATTATGCAAAGGCTACCTTGCCGGTGGTATCAGGAATCTGATCACTTTCCCTACTCCCTTTACCTAAGTTTCAAAGCCTCCATCTGGCTGATGAAATAAAGATGGAAAAAACTTCTGAATGCTGCTTCCAAGTCGAGTTACCTGGTTGCCTGCTGTATTAAAAAGTTTGTCACAGATTTGATGTAGAATTTTGGTGCAGCATCTCCTAAAACTATAGATTCTAAATGGCAAGAAATTAGATTGCAGGCAACAAAGTTCATCTCAATGAGTGAAATGTGGAAGCGAGTAAGTTTGGGGCACACGAATTCAGTACCTGCCTTGAATTGGTTCTTTCAGCCGTCGAATATAAAGTCTCACATCCCTTATCTTCAACTCATCACCCCAGTAAAAGTGTTGCTACTACAGCACAGCAGGCACAGGTAGTTGTAGATGAAGATATCCAGAAAGTTCAGACATGGAAAAACGTCTCTCCGAAAAAGCTTGTAGTTTTTGCCAACAGGAATCTAATAAAATATAACATGGGAGAATTTAGTTTACAGTGTGAGTAAACGACACGGGAAAACTATTACTCACTTTTTACAGCAGGAAAACCTCAACACAGAGATTACAGATTCCCCCGGATCAGCCAGGAATTCGGCAGCAGAGCTGGGAAATGAGGCTGGTGCTACCGGGCTTCAGCCTGTTCTGAACAGTGTCACCCTTCGAGCCTGCGGACTCATCTCCTGATCCTCCCAGCTTTAAGCAGGGAAGTAAAACCCACTGGGGTCTCATACCAGCCGTACCCCAAAAATATTTCATTTTTAATGAAGTGGGTTTGGATTTAGATACATTCAGGCAGAAGGTTTGTGCCACTTCAAAAAGCTTTAATTTCACCGCTCTTTTTCACGGCTGAGCAATCTCTCTGTTGCCCGAGTGCCAGATTACTCAAGCTGTTGAGCAAATGGATTTCTCAAGAAATCTGATTTAGGTTGTTTTTTTTTTTTCCCCCTTGAAATACCCTGCTCCAGTTGCTGGTTTGTTTACTTGACACAACACAAGAGGCCAGTTTACATCCTGTCCTGCTTTCCTCTCCTTTGGGAAAGGAAGGATTTAATTTATGGAGTCTGGAGAAGGAAGCAAACCCTCAGCAGTCTTATTGGTCACTGATGTATGTCTGTGTTGTAAAATTAAACTAATAAAATTTGTTGTTTACCCTATCTGGGGAGGCTCAGGACATTGACTGTGAAAGCCAGCCATGGAGGAATGAGTATACACAAGCTTTGCATGTATTTCAGCACACGGTGTACCCAAACCAGTCACATTTCTTCAGATCAGCATCAAGGATACTAAAAATGACCTTTTTAAAAATATCTTTTAAGGCCCATGACAACATGAGTAAGAAGATGGACTCCAACTCTTCATTCGATTGGCCTCCCACACTAAATTACACCGGGACATACAAGTACCTCTACTTTGAAGGCAACGTCTCCTACGTGGACTTCTACCTTCATCAGCCTTCAGTGGCCGCCATCTTCATCGCCTCGTACCTCCTCATCTTCCTGCTCTGCATGGTGGGCAACGGGGTGGTCTGCTACATTGTCCTGAGGAGCAAACACATGCGTACGGTCACCAACCTCTTCATCTTGAACCTGGCTGTCAGCGATTTGCTGGTGGGGATCTTCTG
This sequence comes from Gallinago undulata, assembly GCA_026546715.1. Lineage (NCBI taxonomy): Eukaryota > Metazoa > Chordata > Aves > Charadriiformes > Scolopacidae > Gallinago > Gallinago undulata. The sequence goes on from JAOTQQ010000032.1 coordinate 1,510,022, forward strand.
CATGCCCACCACCCTACTGGACAACATCATCGCAGGTAGGCTGGTTCCCACTGCGCGGCAGGAAGAGTTGGTTTCTGAGTGCTGGCCTCCCTGGGGACCCTGAAAATATCTTAAAGGTCTCTTCCAACCATAACAATTCTAAGATTCTATGAAATTCAGGTGCATGTAACAGTGATGAGAACAAATTGCTCCTTAACTCTGTCCAAGGCACACAGAAACCAACCTCTTGGAGAAAGCCTGGAGCAAATTTGGAGCCCTCAATTTGCACACTGGGCTCGAGGTGCATGATCTCTCACCCATCACCCCCTCACACTGGTTAAAAAAGTTTTAGGCAGTTGCAGCCCTCCCAGCAGAGAGGTTGGAGGTGCCATGGCTTTGAGGCTACTCAGGAAGGTACAGCAGAACAGAGAAGGCAGCAGCTTAAAGGTCACCTTAAATCAAGGTATCAAACAGCCCCCACTGCACGCTGCCACTTCTGGGGGGCTCTACAGGCATTTCAAGCCACTGAGGGGAGGAAGACGAGCCCCTAACCCACCTTCTGACTGGAGCTGTCCTTGCTGACTTCCATAGCCCCCCTCGTTAGGAGGGGATTCTCCAAACACCAGGATACATCTTCAGGAAGATTCGGCAGAGTCTGAGCACCAGACACAGAGAACAATCAACTCTAGTGGTGGATTCCCTTTCTTGTCTTGAGATGTCATTTTAATGGGATGTTAAACCACAAATGTTTGCTTTGCTGGTTTTTTTTTTTTTTTTGGAACATCAGAAACTCCTGTTATGGCCTGACAGAGCAAAAGGAATATATTTTAGTTCTGGGGCAGAAATCTCCTGTTGGGCACAGAAGCACTGTGCTGCAGTGAGATGGTGGTAAATTCAATTGCCTCTTTCCTTCCAGGATGGCCATTTGGGAGCCTGGTTTGCAAGATGAGCGGGATGGTCCAAGGAATCTCAGTTTCTGCCTCTGTCTTCACTCTGGTTGCTATCGCCGTAGACAGGTAAGAGGATGAAAAGACCATAAGCTGTTGCTTTCATCTCCCTCTGGCCAGCTGACCACGCATTAATCCAGCAGAGGCTGGTATGGAGACAGATCAAAATGAGGACATTTTGACAGAAAACCTGATGATTTTCAAGATTGTTTTTACCAACACAGCTCTTAAATGGAGCAACTAAATGCAACCCCTTTTATGCAGGATGAGGAGATGATTCCATCCATACTTTTTAAAAAAAACATACAATTTAAAATGTGTGTTTAGACTTTCCTGTTTGATTAAAGACTCCTTCCATGGCTTCTCCTCGTATGTCCCTGTGTGTCTCTGCCGCAGGTTTCGATGCATTGTTTACCCGTTCAAGCAGAAGCTGACCATCTCGACCGCGGTCATCATCATAGCCGTCATCTGGATCCTGGCCGTGGCCATCATGTGTCCTTCTGCAGTCATGCTGCAGGTGAGAGAGGAGAAGCATTTCAGGGTGATCCTTGGCTACGGCAACGAAACCCGCCCCGTCTACTGGTGCCGGGAGGACTGGCCGAACCCGGGGATGAGGAAGATCTACACGACGGTTCTGTTTGCCAACATCTACCTGGCCCCCCTGTCGCTCATCGTTATCATGTACGCCAGGATCAGCATCACGCTCTTCAACACGGCGATGCCCGCGGTGGGAAAACACGGCCAAGAGCAGCGGCACGGCGTGTCCAAGAAGAAACAAAAAGTCATCAAGATGCTTATTATCGTGGCTTTGCTTTTCACCCTCTCCTGGCTTCCCTTGTGGACTCTGATGATGCTCTCGGACTACGCCAACCTTTCGGATATCCAGCTGCAGATCATCAACATTTACGTCTATCCCTTTGCTCACTGGCTGGCCTTTTTCAACAGCAGCGTCAACCCCATCATCTACGGCTTCTTCAACGAGAACTTCCGCCGAGGCTTTCAGGCAGCCTTTAAACTTCAGCTCTGCTTCAGGGAGATGGTTCACAGGGAGGTCTGCTCTCAGCAAGGCCAAAGCAATGCCATCTTGCCAGCTGCCAACTACCCGGCGCCCCGGGATGGAGCTCGTCAGACTGCTCAGGAGGAGGGGAAGGCCGTTAAGAAAGGGAATTGGGTGAATAACCAGCAGGATTTGATAATGGAGGATCTAGAAGAGCCCTGCAATGACGGGATTAAGTGAAACATGCTATGAACTACCCAAATGATTTGTGCCTCGCGGGGTTTATTCTTTGTCTTGTAAAACTCATGCTCTGTAAGCCCTGTCTGACAAAAACATCAAGATGTTTCTGGTTTGAAGGAGATACGCAACATGCATAACATCCAAACATTTGATACAAGTAGGAAACCAAATCCAGCCCTTTGCGTTTCCAGCTTAAACCAGCGGCGGGTTCCCTGCAGCCAGGGATGACTCACTGCTCTCTGACTGGGTTGGAGCAAAGACGTGATTAAAATGGGATTACCTTCCATTTCTTGTGACATAAGAGAAAAAGAGAACTCTGATTATCAACTTGGATACAATTGCTCCAGATGCTCACTGATGAAGAGGAGAACATTCATTCATTTTTTTCTGCCAGTCTCTCGGAGCAGCTGAAACAGGGTTGCTCGAGCAGTATTTATGGTAATGTTTCAGCACGTAAATGTAGTTGTTGTTAATACCTACAGTTTTCTTCTGATATCAAACAAAGAAAACATCGCTGCTGTTTGTAGCAAAGACTGTGGAGCTGGAAAAAAGAGGGAATCACGAGACTTTCCAGGGCCCTGAGCCTGTACCTCCTCTTGGGGGATTTGACTGTCGGCAGCTCCGAGCCAGTCCCCCTTGCTGCATCAAGAAATAATTATATCTGTAGAGCAAAATACCTGCTAACAAGATTTATAAAGTCCTCCACTAAAAGCCAGACTAATCCAAAAAACCAACTTATTGATTTATCATAAATATATCTGTCCAGCAATGGGCCCTTGGTACTACTCTTTCAGCTTCTCCTCTGAAGCATAAGCTTGTTCCTCAAACTTCTCCCTCTATTATTCTATCGCTCTCATTAACTGAAATATTGACGATACAGTTTGAATATTTGAACTGAACTCACCAATTCCTGGGTCTTGGGGTTGTGCTCGGGTTTCTTCTGCCTGGACATTTTGAACGCCAGCCGGTTCCTACAAAATGAGAAAAAAGCAACCATCTTCAGCCACAGTCCATTTATTCCCCTTCGTGGCTGCCTCCCTCGTTAATTCTGTGATATTAATTACTGCTAGAGAAATAAATAGGAGTGAAAATTTGAGAACTAAAGAATATAAAAATGGCTTTTGTAGTACATTTTGGGGGGGGAGCTCAGTTCTATTTGGGGGGGGGAGGGGGCTATGTCAACTAAAAAGACATTTCAGTAGTGGCAGGAGATAAACCACCTTGAGGACCCCTTCGGTCTGACAGAGCTCAGCAGGTCAGACAGAACGGGGAAGGAATCTCTTTGCACCCTCTAAAGACACTGTTCTGGAACTACCAATTCTGGGTCCTGCAAATGTGGATTCTCCATAATTTCACTGATGTGGATCCTGCTGGAAAAGTCCAGGTCCATGACAGTGTTTTTTCAAGGGATAAAAGCGTTTAGGTGCTTTGTTCCTTGGGCATTGGTTTGAGACTCCCAGCAAGCTCCCAAGGAGCCAGTTTGGAAACTGATGGCATGAATCCTCAACCGCTGCCCTTCACGGGAAGAGAAGTCCACTGTCACCGTCACCGAGGCCAGAAGAGTCCTGCTGTGCCCCTTGTGCACGGGCAGGACTGGGGGCCTGCAAAACCGATTCCACCATCCCTCCTCCTCTTCAGGAAGAGCAAACTGGGTCTGCACCACTGCATTTCCTGCAGATTTCACCTGCCCATGGTAATAAGAGAGACAGCGTGGGGCCTTTTCTCAAAGTCCCAGGCAGAGTCATCTTCAGAAGCCTCCTCTGATGCAGAGAGAATTCCTTTATTTCAGCATTCCTTTAGCAGACAACTCGATTAATGAGTTCCCTGTCCATCAAATGCCCCAAACCACAGTCGGGTAACACAGCAGAATGCTCCCGGCCTTCCTTAAAGTTCAGATCTTGTCTATTTTTTATCCTGGCTCTGCTTACATGCAGCTGCCAGTTTGATTGAGATGTTAAGCTATTTGGGAACTGCTGCTGGAAAAGGAACAACCCTGAGAAGGTTCTAATTAGGCTCCATATATTGGTGCTGGTGCAGGGTCACAGCAAGGCTCGAGGTGCTGCTGAGCGGTGGCAGTGGTGCCCAGGGACAGGACAAGAGGAAATGGACACAAACTTGAGTATAAGAAGTTCCACCTAAACATGAGGAGGAAC
>JAOTQQ010000032.1:1523680-1535071 GCA_026546715.1 Gallinago undulata
CCTCCAGCCAGTTTTTAACCCAGTGGAGAGTATTCCCATCTAAGCCATGGGCAGCCAGTTTCTCCAGGAGAATACTGGGGGACACTGTATCAAACACCTCGCTAAAGTCCAAGTAAACAACATCCACAACCTTTCCTTCATCCAGCAAGCGGGTCACTTCGTCATAGAAGGAGATCAGATTTGTCAAGCAGGACCTGCCCCTGAACCCGTTCAGGTTCAGCACCTGAACCCGTGCTGGCTGGGCCTTTTTCTATCCAAAGGGCTCTTCAAAATAATCACCACCACCACCAGAGCTGCCAACGGAAAATCACCTCTCTCCAGGGAACTAAGTGGGTGCTGGATGCAACTACTCACAACAGATGGATGCACTCTTGAAACAGAAGGTTATATTCGCCTAATAAAGCTTTGTCAGCAGAAAAGGAGACAGGACCCTAACAATAAGTGAGAGCGTGGGGCAAATTCTGTACCACGATCAGCTTTGCTTTATTATGTGCAGTGAGAAAGGCTTTAATGCAGTTAAAATACACAGTACGGGCTTCTCTTTGGGAATCCCGGTGTGAGCAATGAGCTAAGCGAGCGTGTACACAGTACACTCAATTAATCCGTGGGATTTCAGTTTCACCACTAACCTATCGACTTCTTGAACGCAAACTCCAGGAGAAGGAAAAGGGAATATTTACCCTGGGTTGATTCAGCTCATTGGGAGGCACGAAGCAGCTCTGGAAATAAGTCTGCGTGGTTTAGATTCACAAGGCAGCGAAAAAAATGAGCAGGAGAAAAAGCACAAGGTGTTAAGATCACGTTTCAGTGACTTAAATAAGCTCCCAAATTCCCTAAGTTGCAGATGTTCGTGGCAGGATAGTATTGTTTCATAACTCACTTGTACTTTTAAACTGTTTTAAGGTGGTAAAAATCCCGTGGGTGGAATCTTTCTGCCTTGATGGTTGGACTAGATGATCTTGAAGGTCCCTTCCAAGCTGGGCGATTCTATGATTCTGTGATTCTATATCCCACCGTGCTGTTCACGTCCACGGAAACAACGATCCCAGGAAATAAAGTGCCATAGAAGGAAGCAGTTTTCAGGGAAGAAAACCAAAGGCACTGGAACTGTCGATCTACTTTAATGTGCTTTACCACATAATCCAATTTATTACTTGACTGCTGACCCCTTACCTGCTTTAAAATACTGGGAGGCCAACTAATTCCTGGTTCAAATCCACAGAAACCAGCGAAGTCTTGCCAGAGATTAATGATGTTCCACGGGGCCTTCTCGATAGCAGAGTACCTCGTTGCTAAGGTTATCCTGAAGCCTAACATCAAGTCCATCTCATTTCTGACAAAGCCGCAATTCATCTGGAAAAAGATAATAATTGCACAGCAGGGCACTTCTCTTTTGGAGGCACTCATTTTTATACGGTTAAACTGTTTCAGAATGCACAATTCAAATCAATCACATATTTGTATCTATAGTCATGAAGGAAATATATAGCAATATGGCCTATTCTATATTACCCTTTGTCCCACAATGACAAAGAAGAGAGATGGCAAAAGGAGCTTTGCCTTGTAGGTGGCTTTTGGAGGTGATTTGTGAAGGTTGCATTAAAAAAAAAAAGTTAAAAATTAATTTAATTCTTCTTTCTCAACTGAAAAAAAACTTGCTGATTTCTGGGGGCGGAGGAGCAGAATGAAAGCTCAATATTCGCAGTCATTTGAACGTCTGAAGGCAAAGTGCTTCATAACATTGCTCCCAGGCCAGATTTTTAAGTGGTATTGGCTCACTCTCAAATGCCTTGAGCAGAGAGAGACGGTTCTGCTCCAGAAAAATCCCAGCAAGGGCTATAATGCCCTCAAAGGGAGAACCCTCTTGCATTGGTACAATGCCCTAAGGCAACAACAAAATTACATTTATTATGACACTATTTATATTTCTCGTGTTTATTACACATTCACACAGACAATAAAACTCTTTCTCAGGAGGAAGACAAATTGCTTTCCCTGATTTTTTTTTTTTATTTTAATACACATATACTTCAGTAGCTGAAACAGAATTTGGGAACAGAAAACTTTCCCAGCCTGTCCCGCCTTATTTTGCAAGGAGATCTCAGCCCTCCATAAACTCAATGAAATAAGGACTTAAGCAATTCTTGGACCTGAGCCGTTCACGTGCCGTGGGACAACCAGGGTATTTTTGTCACTTTCCAAACAGTCAGATAATCATGCATTCAAGTCAAAGTGCCTCGATACGATAACGACAAGCAAACCACAAACCGCAGCACGTCCTGCTGCTCCGCAGGGTTAGCAGGGACACTAAGCCCCTAAGAATCAGCTGAGCCTCCCCACTGCCTCAATAAATAAAGCTCAGCTTTATTTATCTGCCTCACAGACACTTTTTCCTTGTACTACTTAACAAGTCCAAAGAGATTTACCCGGTAAAAGCTGCAGCAGCTGTTTCCTCTGCATTTACAGCTGCTACTGCTACAAGGCAAAGTCAGGCAGGTAAGATTATGTGACACAGCATGTATATTTTTGAGTATTTATTTAACAACACGGAAAAAAAAAAATAAAGATACTACCCCTTCAGGCTTAAGACGTGGATAAAATGATGCTTCTTCCCTTTTCTCTGCTCTATATTGGATAAACCGGGACAGCCCGGCGCGGGAACAGCCTCATTTCTGGAGGTGCTGTGACAGCTCGAGGTGACAGGCAAAGAACTGGGTACCATGACAGCCCAGGGGAGCAGAGGGACTGCGGGAAGACTATGCATTAATTTTATCAGCTCAACTGCAGGTGGCAAAGGGCACCAATGACCATTTCCCAACCTCAAAGCCCACAGAGCCCCCTGTCAAGAAAGAGTAATAAAGGAGCCAATTCCTAGCACCACCCTGTGGGAGGTTAACAAACTCATCATGCAAATGGTGGGCAAATAAGAATGTAAATACAGCTAGAAAAAAAAAAAAGAGATAATCCATGAACAAGAAACATGCTGAGCACGTTAACAGTGTGAAGTAGAAAACATCAAGCAGGTATTGTGATTCAGAACTGCACCCTACATACCAGAGTGAATTTACAAGCTCCTGAAGAGTTAATACTCCTTCTAAAATATTGAATAATTGATGTACCACTTTTGACAAAGACTGTTTCGCAGCTGAGGATCACCTTCTCCACCTCAAGAGCTCTGTGCAGTTCTTGATGGGAGTCAATGAGAATTCATCCTGAATGCTGAAACTGTGAGCCAAGGCAGGGACAGAACCCAACAAACACATCACACACCAGTTCCCTTCTGGGCTCTCCATTTCTAACAAAGAAAACATTATTATTAAACTCTGCATTGCTTTTTACTCACTGCTTACTTTTGGGCAATGCAGCCCTGCTGGAATTCCTGCTGCTTGATATTCAAATTACTGAAACAGCGGTGGCAGCGAGCAGTACTGCTGCATGGACACCGTTCAGAAATGAGTGTAACCCACAGCATAAAAACCTCATAATGTGGAGCAGAGCCAGTAATCCTCATACAGACAAACGCACACGGGATATGTAATGATCAAATTCAAAGACTTCTTGGTTTGTGGACCCTGCAGTGGAGATACCTCGCTCCCAACATCAAACTAAACCTGCTGAGAAGACACTGCCTTTCCTTCCCTACCTTTCATGCTGCACAAGGATCTCACAAGCCGCCAGGCATCCAGGGACCGCGGGCTGCAAGTCAATGTTCTGCACTTCAAATACTTTATTTTTGCATTTGAAATCACAGAAGTTGTTTAGAATCACCCTGAGGAAAGGCAGGAATAATCATCGTCTCGGTTTTACTGATGGGGAACTCAAACGCTGAATACTAATGTGGCCCACACCAGTGTCACAGAACCAGAGAATCACTCAGGTTGGGGAAGACCCTTGGGATCATCGAGTCCAACCATCAACCCCACTCTACAATGTTCTCCCCTACACCATATCCCCCAACACCACATCTAAACGACTCCTAAACACATCCAGGGATGGGGACTCAACCCCCTCCTCCCTGGGCAGCCTCTTCCAGTCTCTGACCACTCTTTCTGTGAAAAATTCTTTCCTAATGTCCAGTCTAAACCTACCCTGTTGGAGCCTGAAGCCATTCCCTCTCGTTCTGTCACTAATTAACTGCGGGAAGAGACCAGCACCAACCTCTCTACAGTGTCCTTTCAAGTAGTTGTAGAGAGGGATGAGGTCTCCCCTCAGCCTCCTCTTCCTCAAACTAAACAGCCCCAGCTCCTTCAATCAATCACTCTTCATAAGATTTGTTCTCCACGCCCTTCACCAGCTCCGTTGCCTCCTCTGCACCCGCTCCAGCACCTCGATGTCTCTCTTGGATTGAGGTGCCTGGAACTGGACACAACACTCCAGGTGTGGCCTCACCAGCGCTGAGCACAGGGGGACAATCACCTCTTTGCAAAGAATAAGCACATCAATCAGCGCCGGGTGTAATACGCCTACTTCCCTGCTCTGCAAATCAAATAGATACTCCACACGCTTTTTCCCTGCTTTCCTTACAAATGATGCAAATATTTATCTCCTCAGGATGAGGCCTAAGGAGAGCCCGAAGTTTAGTAATGAAATTCTCATCGCTTCCAACGCTTGCTAATGCTTTTGGGCTCCCTTGTGCTCAACAGCCCAAAGGGTCAGACGCTTGCGAGATGCTAATTCCCATTTTGACATCAAGCACTGAAAAGAAAGGCGATCTGCACGTGCTGTGTTTTTCAGACTGACTGATCTGATACTGTGTTCTCTTAATGACACTCTCCATCAGAGCTTAAGGAAAGGGCTTAAGAAAAAAGCCACATTAGCGGGCATGAATTTCAGACAAGTTAATGAGAGCTAGCTCCATTCAAAAGAATCGTGCTGACATTTTGCTTCCGGCAGCAAATTACCCGAGTACATAAATCTCACCCTGGGCAACAGCGGCTGAAAGGACACTAAGAAGGAAGGCAGCAGAAGGAATTTTCCCTGAGTCTCACAGCAGCCACGACTTCCAGAACAAGTTACTGGAGCACCTGCTCAACTTCTGGACAAATTTCTGGGAAGAGTTTACCTTGGACTCATCTAAAGATTGCCTTCAAGATTTCAATGCTTAAGTCATTGAATCTCCTTCAGAAGAAAATGGAATCATGCTACCACCCTCCAGATGGCAGGTTGCAGGGTTCAGCCTTAGGTTTCTTTAGATACCTGGGCTGGGCTTTGGCTTATTCTGCCAATGAACCGAGGGAGAAGTTCCCATAGACTCTCCCACAGCGAAAGGAATGATTCCTGGATGTGTTCAGAGAGAAGGGAGAAGAAAACAGACCCACCTCCCTGGCTGTGGCAGAGCCTTCTGCCTCCTGACACAGAGACTGATGCACAGAGAGTCTCCATCCCACCGGCCAGAAACAGGGTGAAGGGAAAGGAAACACACCTAGAATCTATGAGCAGCTCCGGGAGTAAGAAGAGGCATCGCAACTTGTAGTGAAGACTGTTACACAGTGGATCTAACTACACTGATTATGCTGGACTTCAGGCAAAAGCTTCCATTTGCTCCTACCAAAGTGGCACTCGTGGCACAGCCTGCTCTCCCCGTTCCCGTGGGAAGCTCACTAAGCCAGAGAAATCAGGGCAGGTGACAAGGGCATGCTTAACGTGGTCTCCCTTTAGCTTTAGTGCCATAACCCCACCAAGCTTATTTTCTCTATCACTTTCAGTGCACTGAATAATTTCCCGTTAATATCTAATGACTCGTTTTTCCTGACTGCCTCTTTAGCAGTACCTGCAGTCAGGTCCACTTTTCCACCCACCACTGAAACCCTGCTGTGAATCTGGCCACGTCCATTGCTCTGCTGGCTTTCTGACAGCGTGGGCACCGAACTGCCCGACTGCTCCATCAGCATCAAGCACTTCACACTCACACAATTTCTTTTACAGCTTAGGAGGCCAGGCCCAGCAGAAGCAGTATCACACACACACACACACACACTAGTTGAAGTATCCGGAGAGACGAGCCTGCCGTCTGTTTCTTTAGAGGACTCTTTCATATTATTTTAGCAGCTTAGAGTGTGTATCTACTGACTTTTTGTTGCGACTGCTCTTCACAGCTGTCAATCAGGCCACAGAATATTTGCTCAGACACTCAGCAAATGAGAAGTGTCTCGCCGATCAATATCTGCAAAATTAGTAAGACTTGCCAAACGTCAGACAAAGGCTACGGCAAGAACAGATCTGGTTTTTCATCCCGATCAGCTTCTGCTTTCCTTAAGAACAAGGCACGCTGTACACATCCCTTGGTGGTTTGGGGATAGTTTCACAACACCCTTTTACCCCAGGGGAGCAAAAGCCAAGTTTTCCGTGGCTGCCTCCATATCACTTGGGCTTTTTCTCTCCATAGCTTGCTTTCTCACTCAGGTTTTTAGCATCATTTTTTCTGTTAAGACACTCTCTGCTGGTATTTAGTTTTTAACACAGGCAGTGTTACGTTCTTGCACATAAAGACATCCACACACACATTAAGAAACTTAGAAATGGTTTGATGAAAGCGATTGCGCTAAATCTTTGAAGTGATACCTTGAGAGTTGCCCTGAGGAGAAGTGTTAGCTCTGGACAGGCAGATGGCCAGCGGGTTTTTGGTAAGCTCAGCTAACGCACTAACTGCCTCTTATCACCCTACAGCAGACGTGGGACTTCCAACACGACAGCCAAGAGGAACCTAGCAGCTTTCACACTACAAATATTTTCCTCTTCCCTACTTGCACAATTACAGTTGAAAAGTTGTAAAGGAATAATAATATAGTTGGAAGGAACTACATGGAAGGAATAACATAGTTAGAAATAAAATTTGAAGCATCTTTACTCATCATTACTAGCAGCACCAACTGAAAAATGGTGTTTTCCTTGTGAGATCAAAAAGCACATTGCTGCCCAGCACTGACCAAAGCCATCAGATACATACATGTCTTTTCCACATTTAGCAACACCAGTTTGCACGTTTTACCCTAATCTCAGCATCCACCACCTCCTGACTGGTCTCATCTGCAGAGGTTTCTCCAACAGAACACAAAGAGGAGTCAGTGTCCAGGGTACATCCAAGACCACCCGGATGCCAGATGTAATCTGTCACTGGGAAAATAAAGGGCTGTTTGCAGGCCAGCACAGTTAAATCACATTAAATCCTCAAACAGTGCCTCTTCTGGGACAGTGAAAACACACATTCTAAGCATGAGAGAACATACATTTCCCTTTCCCTGTTTATCAAGCATAAGACAACTGGGATTTGCTTTCTTTGCACGCGTAACTGGACATACGAAGATTCCCTCTGCCATCCTTCCCCCCATATTGTCTAAGCCCCATTAGGCTGGTGAGGGTTAAAAGCAAATCTCACTGTACCCAGGGAATACACTAACTTCATCTTCTCTCTGGCATTATAAAGCATTGCTATTTCCACACCTTTTCTAGAGTTTCAAAGGCAAATTGCCTCACATGGATGCTATACGTGGAAATCCCGAAGTATCCAATTTATTGGCAGCAGAAACTTTGCAAATCCTGCTCTTTTGCTGTGCTAGGAAGATTTGAAGAAGAGATTTGTTCTCTTCATCCCCTGCAGAATTTTACCAGAAGCTCTTCTTATGGAGGAAGGACAGATAGGAAGAGACACAAACTCCTCCTAGGGCATTTTATTCTGCTTAAGAGTCCACCAGCGACCTCGGCTCACAATTAAGAATTATAATTCCTTCCCTGCTAAGCTGCTGTTTGCTAGAAGCTAAAGTTCAATTGCACTGCCCGACTCTCAAGTCTTCCCTAAAGCCCCCCAAAAACCTTGTGGGTTTGCGTGCTGGGGTTGGACACTGCAGTTTGGGACTGCACTTGGAAGAGGATCTGGATGCTGAGAAAGATGCCAAAATCCCTTGTTCTGTAGCTGAGATTTTTTTTAACCTCCCAATCCTCTTTAACACAGACCAACCTGAAATTGGCCTCTCATGTGGGTGCATCGTGTTAAACATCTCTCTACAGCAGAAAGAATTTTCTTTGCTTCAGACTGGTTTGATCTCCCTTGGAAAATAGTGTTATTTCTACTAAGAGCTGGTTTTAACTTCTTTATTTTTCAGCAGTACTTTTTACAATTTTTTTTCCAGAGCAAATTGCCCATAGATGGTGAAACAAGAGAGAAAAACTGCCAGCAATGCCCACGTAAACATCCAGGTCCACCTTCTGTTCACTTAAGATACAAACCCCATCCTCCACAGCAGCTTTACACTGGCACGAAATACCAAGGTGAGATAGAAAAACTTAGGATGCGACAAAACGCAGCTGTTTTTGACTCAGCTTCTCCATTAAAAAAAAACCAAAACAAAAACAATCCCCAAACTCATCCAGCAGATGAAACAAATTCCTGTTCTTATTCTCAAGAGCATGAAGTGGAGGGAAAAAAAAAAAAAAAAAAAGAGGGGGAGGAAATATATCAATGAAAACTACAGCTTGGGAAAAGTGTAAATGGCAGCCTGATTGCTGCGTCTGTTAAGTACACATTTATTATGCACTAACTCAAATTAGACGCAGCGTCTGTCCTTGGCTCCAGATATTGAAAACCTTTTTTACTTCCTGATGTTGTTGTTCGTGATTTTCTACTTCACAAAGCAGTGATTTGGTTAATACTGCTCATCCTAACACGGTTTCCAACCAGCGTGCGGACCCAAACTGTAAACCTAAAGTTAAACATCAACCCTTACCTGAATCAATCTTAAATACAGCACAGTCACTTCTATCAACAGGAACCTTTACTTATATATAAACACAAAACTCACAAGAGCCACATATGTCTATTACCAGCATTAGAAACTCCTCCTGTGCCTAAACACACTACCTCAGCTCCTGCTTGAGCAAAACCTAAACCCCTTAAACTAATCCTGGGTTTAAAACCCTGCCAGTCTGCAGACAGCCCACCAGAACCCACCCAGTCCAGAAAAAGGAAAAACCCAACACACCAACCCCTCACCGTAAGTGCAGCCCTAATTCTGACCTTAAAAATGGTCCCAGGGGTTACAGCAAATTAATCAGAAGGTGGTGAAGGCCACTTTGGTAAGTGCTATTATCCCTTTCTCCGTAGGCATTACAGGCAGCAGCAACCAAGGTGCTTCAGCACGTATAGTCTGAAACCAGAACGAAACTCTAAACTGAAACCCTGTAATAGCAGTATGCTGGTTATAACAGGAAAAAAACAAATCATCAGAAAACATCAGCCTCTGTGGCTACTACTTCATTCTAATCCCATAGACCATGATAATTTAGGAATGCAGCTCCTCAGTCGTTCTTACCATGAAACCTAGTTCTGCCCCCAGGCGTGATGTCAGTATTTAATCTAAACGAGAACTGTGCCCAGATACCCACAGCAAAGCTAGAAAAAAAGGGAGCTCGAAGTCTGGAAAGCTCTATTAATAAAGAACAAAGTGTTCCCCTTTGGGAACAGCAGACTCCAACAACCTCGCCACACATCCAGCACGATGGCTAACACGTACTCAACAAAAAAAACACAAGAATAATAATTTTGTGGTATTTTTTACAAGCCTTCACCTCAGCTTCGCAGAAAGAGCTGGGCGGTCTCTGCTTTCCTGGAAAACCTGCCTCAGCCACGCCACTACAGCCCCAGTTAGGCTGACCAGAAGGCATTTGGCTTTACGAGCCAGAAACCTCACCCGATTGCTGCAATTTGAGGGAGATCCAGTTACAAATAGAGCTCCTGAAATATCCTCGAAAATTTCCTATAATCATGCCTTTAAAATAAAAAGATGGCTCAAAATTGCAACAACTCCAATTACAGCTAAATAACTGCAAGGGTCCTCGTCCTGATCCCAGAAGCCTTACATACATACTCATGAATAAATAAATGGCCATACGGCTTGCAGAACTCCTAACCCAAAGCCTTCCCTTTTCTGCCCATACCTGCAGGAAAATTTGATGTAATATTAATAAATAACCTCTGCTGAGAGCAGTCATCACTCCAGTCCTTCAGGCTTTGCAAGATATTGCAGTGAACAGCCCCAAATTCTCAAGCTCCCAATTCTAATCCTAAATCTAATTTTCTACCAAGTTTAGCAATATACATGTACCCCATACTTTGTCATGAATTACAGAACATCCCCAAAATAGGTGTCACCTGTTTTAGTGACACAGACTTTGCAAGAGGGACCAGAAGAGAGGGCTCACAAGTTCTAGGTGTAACAAGATGCACCAGTAGATAAAAATCTTCACTTGTCGGTTTTACAATACCTATCCCTAGGTCAAGTTTTCTGCAGGGTCTAGTGATACAGGGAGAGGTCAAATTTTGCTGTGAACCAGAGCTCTTTGTGGGATCAGCCTTGCAAACCAGCCTCACAACCCCATTTTCCCTTGGCTCCTCAGCAGTCTAGGTGAGCACAAACACACCAAACCCCAATATGAGTATTTTTTCCCCCATCGTTAACAAGAGTCATTGCTGAGAACAAATTCTTCATCAGAGTCCTGAAGCTTCCCAAGATGCAGCAAAGGAGACCATAATTCCTAAATCTCTGTACAGAGCAATAATTCCTCCTAATACTTACTCCATCAGCATCAGTCAGCTTTTTAAAATGCTGGGTAGTTAGAGCTCAACTTTTCTTTCCTTACCATATTCTAACTCTAATCCTTGCCTTCTGCAGAGCTTGCACTAAATCCAGCGTTATCAGAGGTGTCTCTTCCTTTTGCTGCCATAATTGATGTATTAAGAAATAACTGCACTCTTTAGGCCCCCTTATCTGTAACTCCAACCCCATCCACTAGCTGTGCCCACACCAGACCTCATCCTGCCCACCTAAGGCACGGTATTTTCAGCAGTAAGCAATAATCCCCCATTGCCCCCACAAATCAGCCCCAAACTCTATTTTTTAGCTTGCCACAGAGGCTCTAAGTCACCATACTACCATATGGTAGTAACTTAGGCAAAATTAGTCCTTCCTCTGGATCTCTATGCCCACAGCAGCTCTAGTTGACTTTTTTTTTCCTACTATTTTTTCTCCAACACCTGAGTCTAGCTTTGACAGGGGCCACAGAGCAGTGATGAACTGCTGAACCCTGAAACACATCAGTTGTTTGTGTTTTGTATTTTTGCAAGAAATACCACTCCCTTTCTAGTCCTAAAACTTCTGAATGTTGGGGGGTATGTTTTACATCGTTAAACAAAGCATGCTTCCCATAGCATTTCAACTGTTCTCTTGTAAGACTTCAAAATAAGTTGAAATAAGAGGGAAAGGGTTTCACCTCAACATCCAGGTTAAGTGGAACGATATCCAGGGAGTGGAGCGATGGGACAAGGGGGAAGGGTTTGACACTGAAAGAGGGGAGATGGAGCTGAGATGTGGGGAAGAAGTTCTTTGGTGTGAGGGTGGT